>JAXGGA010000707.1:0-195963 GCA_038373865.1 Uloborus plumipes | reverse complement strand
CAACCTTTTAAACTCTAAACATAACTGAATGAAGCTACTTTCAAGTATAAAGCAGTGAGTAACCGCCACTAAGCAACAGGAACATGCAATACACCGCCAACTCGGTTATTTCGATCCATGAACTGCAGTTTCGTGCTCATTATGCCCTCATCAGCATGGAATACGAAAGTGAACGAGTTGGAGGCAAAAATCCTCTTATAGAGCAAAGAGAGCCAAAAAAACTGGTAGCTAATGTGAACTTAGAATACCAGCGAGCGACCGCACATGGTACAGTATAACTCGTAAATTTTAGCTCTGCCTTAAAAGAAGAAAAAAATGTGCAAAATAGATGAACATTTCAGAAATCTTGCTTATACTTTAATGGCAATGCCAGCTAGTTCTGCTGGGGTTGAGAGAATCTTTTCAAATTTTTCATTTATACATAACAAACTAAGAATTTGTTTAGGTTTTCAAATTTCATCCAAACTTGTATTATGTTATCGACTGCTGCAAAGTGCGAACAATGTAACTTTTGATTTTGAATGGTAATAATCTGATAAATAAATTTACTTAGGTTAACATTTAATTGTTTCTACTGTGTTTTATCTATTGTATGTCTGTAATTACTTTCATGTCATTTTTTGGGTTTCTGCCCGTTTCTGCCAAAAATGTGGCAAAAACTGGTTTTTGCCATGCCGGTTTTAACCGGTTTCTACCGGTGGTTTTTACCGCCTCGGCAGAAACCTGCCAACCCTGTGTTTAACACAATTAAAACTTTTTTTTGGTTGCATAAAAGGTTGGGACCGGGCTGCTAGGACTTGCTCCGAAGATCTTGTATTTCTTAGACATCTTGGGTCCTTGTATTTTTTCATAAAAACGCATTTATAAATATTTAGAGCATAATATTTCCACTAAAATATTGTTTTCTGGAGAAGCAATCTTGAGTGCACTGCACAATGCACATGCTTATTTTTTTTAAAAAAACGTTGCATTGGTACAAAAAAGAAAAAAAAAATCTCCGCTTTAGCTTTGAATGTTTGTTTCTCTTTTTGTTCTATAACTTTTCTGCCTACCGGTCCGTCATTTAGAAGGATCAGAGGGCGGGGGTCAAGGTGCCCCCTAGTTTGTATTATCTGTTGCCTATTAGTAGTAACCCTATAGCCTATTTTGTATTATGTGTGTAATTGTCACAAGTATCAAATCAAGACATTTGCAAAACTTTTTTTTTTTTGCTGTGGACTAGTTTTACAGAAATTATTCCGAAGAAAAAAGGGTGCTGATGACAGCTGCTCAGAGAATTTTAAGGCCCAATTTTCCACCAAATAGTTTATTTGTACTTGGGTTCTCACGATGCTAAATACCTCTAGGAATTTAATTTGGGCGAGAGAATGCTCAAGCCTTATAAGCACTAAGCGGTCTTTAACATGACGCATAATCATGCGGCCCCCAAGGGCGCTGACTATTTTCTGCTTTTCAAAACTCCACAAACTGGCTACTTGGACCCCGGGATTAAAGGAGTGTACTTGCAAAGTGGTAAGAGGGCAACGCCTTTTACCACTTTGCAAGTTGGAGGACTAAATGAGTAAAAATATTTTAGCTGTTCATCATGAATTAATACTTATTTTTACGCAAAAACAAATCATGTGTAAATACTTAGGTGGAATGACATAAGTTCATTTTTGAATTTTGCAAAAAATTTATTATCTGTTAAGTTTAATTGTTCTCCAAATAAATTTATGCATATATATTTGTGCACAACCTCAAAATGTAACTGCAATCAATCACATTACAAAATAATAGGGATTCCAGGTTATCCGGATGAAACAAAATGACCTGCACATTGAAAAAATGTACATAAGATACTGTACACAATACAAATTGCATTTCGAATTTAAGAGAACGAAAAGTTAAAACTGTATAAGAGAAAATTCCAAAAATACAAAATACGGTCAACAAAATTACAGAATTGCTAAATGAAATAAATAAATACCTTTGTATTTGAAAATAAAAGCAAAAATATACCGTTGAAAAATTCAACTTGCAGTACTCATGAGTATTTTTACTTTTTAATGTTGTGTTTTAGCTGTTACACAGTTGCTGTAACTCGTCTTTATTTATACGGTTGTATGTACTTCTAAAGGACTGTTAGGATAACGTTAAGTCCAGTTTAACGGGGTCCGGATTAATGACGATTTACTGTATTTCTCATTGTTGTTCTGGTACTGAAAATTTACTAATTCACACAATATACTGCAAGTCGTTACAGTTATATACAGATCCATCATTTCGAATATTTCCAGGAAGGGGAGAGGCAAGGGTGTATGTTCAAACACTATTGGGAAAAAAAGAACCGCCCACTTACATCTAAAAATATTTTTTTTTAGTTAGGGAGGGGGTGGGGGGTATTGATCCCTTTTAACTCCTCTAAATGGTGGGTATGTTTATATAAATTGCAGATAACCCAAGTAATACATGAAATAAACTTTTATATTTAATAGACTTATCTGTTTAAACTTTAAACAGTGAAAAATGCTGTCTTGAATATAAATACAAACTGGATAAAAGCGAAAGACTAATCTATGCCACGAAAGTGTACGATTAACATAAATGTAAGCCCCAACTGCATCAGACGACGTCCAAAAATAGAGCCTTCCACAAACTTTTATCCCAGATTTCGTGACCAAAGTACAAAGCAGTCGTCAATCATAATAACGTTTATAAGCTCTGTGACAGGATTCTGCTTTGAGGAGGACCAAGGAATGGAGAGATTACTTTAATGACGTCCTTTTATGCGGACTTTTATTACCTAGGAAGAATAAAGGGATGTAATAAGAGTAAACGTACATGTTTTAATTTTCCTTCAAAGCTCACATTAATGAGCTGTAAAACTTGTTTGTAAGCATTGCCGTCTGAAGTAGCGCATCTCCGCAATTTTTGTGTCACAGACTAGTGTTTTTTTCCCTCAATTTGATTTTTCTAGGTTTTAAAAAACAACTATGTAATGTTTTACACTTATTAACTTTTTTACAAATATTTTACTTTTTTTAACCCATTTATGCCGAAGTTTTTTTTTAACTATTTTTTTTCAATTTTTATTTGCTTAAAACTCTTACATGGAATGGTTTACATACATTTTAGGCTTAAAATAGTTTGCCGCTGCCATATTTCTTAAGTTATTTAACGTCCTGTTTATGGGATATTTTGCAGATATGTGAGCAAAATACGACCTTACTTGACTTTTGCAAAGTAACATTACATAAGGCATCTCTGTTCAATTTTAAGCAAATCATTTAAAAATAGTTTGATTTTATTAAAAAAAAGCTCGCAAAAAACTCACTTCCTGCGGCTACCCACGCTGGATCGTTGCTTCACTGATTTGTCTGAAAATAGCTGTTAATAAATAAACTCTGATGTCCAAATAGTGGCTCTATCTGGTTTTCTCAAGAAGAAGGACTATTTAACTTGTGAAAAACAGCTTTAGTAAAATGATATCCCCATTATAGGTTTTTGTATGCAGTAACTAACAAGCGTCCCGTTTTTAGGCTACTGGGCAAAAATGGGTTAATGATTAAATGAACTTTGTAAAAACGATTTATTCAGAACACTGTTAAAATACGTTAAAAATCGAGTTTAGTTAATAAAGAAGAGTGGGGGTGGGGGGTGGGGGAGACTCGTGCGTAAAAAGTGAAGTAAGCAAAGTCTATTGTTGCCAACCTTCAAAGACGAAATTTGAGATTCTTGGTCTTAAAATTGCTATTACATAAAAACTAATAAACAATGTTTTTCTCTTTATTATTAGTAGTATTATTATTATTACTGTTGCTGTTGTTGTTAATATAAGTGTTATTATTTATTGGTTTCATTGTAATTATTATTATTATTGGCTTAAATCAGAAACATATTCAATGCGGACAGCTAAATGCCTGAATACCCTGTTCTAAATTTTCGCGATCCGTTGCCAGACTTGCGGCAACAGACCGCTGATCTAAACTCTAAACACAATTAAATGATTAGAGAACTTTTATGTGGTGAAAGATGGTTAACATAAACAAGTTTTTGTAACTTGTGTTCCATAAAAAAGCTCATTTTTTTAACGTCGCACAGTGGAGTATTTGACTGAAAATCCTGGCCAAAACTATTTCGGAATTCTCGCTCTTCTGAAGGGAATACCGTTCTGTGCGTTTGTGCGCTGTATAGCGAAGCTATCCAACTTACAGCTATGACACTTGGTACACAAGTTCTCTGAAAGGTCAGATGTCGTAACCTAAAGCTCGATTTTAAAAATTTAATTTAGAAAAAAAGTTATTTAATGTTTTATCTATGTTTTAGACTTTTACGAGTTTACGACCGTAAAAAGGTTTCTAGTAAACGTAGGAAGAAAAACAATACATCACCAGAAAGAGCAAAGCAATGTCTTTAAAAGTCTAAATTGTTTGAAGTTCTAACGTAATTTCCCGATTTTCCAAGAATTTTCAAAGAAAGGTCACTTTTTCGACGTTTTTTAATTTATCAATCAACGTAAATTAAAATTCATGCATCCGAGAATCTAATGGTGTTGTTGCTCTGAAACTTTTCAAGAATACAATATAAACATTTCACCTTCATTTAAAGCAAAAACGGTGAAGTTATCTTGCTCCATTGATTTTTAATGAATTTTTTTATAAAGAGGTGAAAGAAATATTTTCACCGATTTTCGTTCAGGAACGTTCCTACCGGAACAGCTGGCTACTTGCCAAAATCTAGTTTAGAGCAAAAATGGAATAAGAAAGCGCATTTAATGCAATGTACTTCTTGTCATTTGAAAGAATGCACCGTAATTAATACTTGTTTATGAAATAAAAAATGCTGTTTACATAGCCCAGTGTTCTGTGCAAAACAAATTTGAACCTTTTTTTTTTCTTTTCTGAATTCTAGTACTTAATCGATCGGTTATAATCGTTAAAATACTAAGTTAACCATGCACAAGAAAAAAAAAAAAACACTATGACTACTGTAACTAACACGGGTGGCATCCATAGTGGTAATTTGATGTGTCCCCCCCCCCTTCCCTTCCTCCAGAAAAAGGTAAAGTAACAACTTTTCATGTTGTATCAAAGTATGAACTTTTAAAATTTCTGGAAAATATAATTTTTCTTAATGTGGTACAACAAAAGTTTGAATGAAAAGGCAAGTATGCATTTTGAACGTATTTTAAGTAAAATATGCACAATATGCCTACGCACAATATGCCCCCGCAATAATGAGCACTATTTACCTCTGAAATTTGGTAGATTCCGTATAATTTAAAAAATATTGGTGGACATTTTCAACATTGAAGTATTCCATGGTTTAGGAGCTCAAAAATGACGCGTGTGATTCTTCAATGATAGTAGTTCGTAATGTTACGTTCCTCTGTTTCTCAGTGGTCTTCTCCTTCCTCCCCCTATCTCTGACCGGACGTAGATATCCGATTTCAAGAGTGCAGGTGCAGGGCCTTGGTGAGGGGGACCAATGTCGTTAGTAGTGAAATGTGCTCAAGCTTGGACACACTCATATGGAAGCGAATAGTACCCATTCCTTGAGTCGATTTTTATGTACAAAACAGTTTACATAGCACTGTGATGTTTCCCACTAAGAATTCTGCGAATAGAAACTTAGGACTCAAATTTAATATGAGTTCTATTTCACAGTGAGTAGGTAAAACGTCTTAAGCAACAATGATATCGATAGGAAATGCGTTAGAAAAGAAATTTACTAACATACTATATATAAGCGGGAAAATACCTCCCCCCCCTACGCCCCCCGTCACATAATTTTCTACAATGATAAAGAAAGAAAAACATGATATATAAATGTATTTTCAAGTTATCTTAATTTAAAAGGGAAAAAAAACTTCGCAGTGAGAAAAAACTATTTTAATTGATTGACGGATTAGCGTACATAAAAAAATTAATAATCTAACTCACGAACAGTTATAAAATTGCATGAATATGTTTCAATGGCACAATCGATGCAAAAAAATATGAATATAAAAATAGCGTTTTGAAATTACTTCGTTGAATCTCAACTCTAAGCTCACATCTTTATGTACTGATAAAGGAGTTTCTCGTAACCCTGAAACACGTGTCTGAAATTTTATTGCTTTTTTTGTGCTTTATTATTTTGATTCACCACCTATTCAATAATGCTAATGAAATCACGAGTTACAAGTTTATTAAATTTTCATTGCCAAATTCGTTTTAATATCAAGACTTGTCCAAAATGATTAAATGATACATTTTATTCAAAAAATCATATAAAAAAATGGCAACTGTTTGCGGAACATTTTTTTGCAGAAATCAGCACATGAGACTTTCACAAATACGCTCCAACTTTCAAAATAGCGCGACAAAGCGCGACAACCACTTAAAAAGCTTTCACTAGTTCTAAATTTGGGAAAAAGCCATTAAAAATTTCTCGCACCAAGCATTTATTTATTTTTTTTGACGACAAAAAATAAAACTATTTACTTCGAATCAAAATTTAACACAAGGCCCTGACAGTTCTCTAACCAGTAAAACTGGTTTGGTTTTATTCCATTCATTTATAACGCCACAAAAAAATCTGCATTAAAACGTAATAATTAGGCTGAAACGTAACAAAAAAGCGAAAATTATCACGGAAACTTCATCTTTGACCGAGGCTATGAGCAGTTGTATGAGGCTCAAGTTTCCAAAACTGGTGCCGATCGATGCACCAGTTAATCAACTATTATAAAATAAATTTTCATAAAAATCGGATAACTTTTCAATTTTCGACTTTTGGCCAGGATTTTCACTCAAATACTCCACTGTGCGTCGTTCATCTGTGCCAGAAAATAATACATCAAAAAAGAATTTTCCTACAAAATTGTTTATTAGATAACTTTATTTTGTTAATTAAAGTCGTCCTGTTGGATCTAGGTCAAGTTTTCTGGATTCGGTCCAGTTACCGATTGCCGAGTTTTCGGGATACTATTGTAACGTTTTTATTTGCATTCACACACACACACAAAAAAAGGACATTGGTCTTTTGTAAAAAGAATGATTTTTTTTTGTGAAAATATTTTTCGTAGATAATTATTTTCCTTAACTAAATCCCTGGCATTTTATTTTCTCTACCGGATTGATATGATTCTATGGGGGTGGACTTATCACTGGGTCTATAACTTTTTTCAGACCACAAATATAGACTGATGCTTTGATTTTTAACTGCCAATCACAACTTTATTGCTTTATTTTAAGATCCAGGACTAATTAAATTTCCATTTCCAAATTCCAAATATGTTAGATCCTTGTTTCGTTGCATAAATTTTAAGAAGAACATGGACTCTACTTCTATATAATGTAGTAAAATTTTGAAGATTTCAGGCAACAGTATTTATAGTATGGTTTTCTTCTTTTTGGCTCCGTAACGGACATATCTCACGAGATTAGCTCGTTACGTAGAACATATTATTTAAATATTTTCTCTACAAAAAACACAAAATTTAATTGTGCTATATAGTAGTAAAAACCATGCTCTTCACGAAGTGCGTGAAATAAAAACAAGAATTTAGCGTATTTCTAGTCTTTATAAGGTGTTTTGTAAAAAACGGACTCATCTGTTACCGTGCAATTGCCTATAAACAACAAAGAAATGAACCACTGACACAAATCATTTTTTAATATTGGAAAAAATAACGGCCAATCAGCAAGCGATAGGAACAAAATACCGTATAAGTCAGATTTCGTAAAATCAATGACATGGACGGAGAGGGCACGACAGTAATTTTGTCTCTGCTAACATCGGATGAAATCGGAATATTTTCTCCATTTAGGAAACGATTATCACGCACGTCTTTCATTTTGATTCTGAGTCGGACTGAGTTTGGACTAAAGTTGTCGAAGTCGGGAGGTGAAGGTTTTACAATTCTAAGAATCGGAGCCTGCCATTTCCCTTCAGAGTTCACAAATTTGTGGGGGCGCGAAGTTAGGGTCTAACCCGACACGTGGTATTTAGGAACCTTTATAAGTCGACCCCCACTTGCTTGTCCAGTCGATGTTTTGCTCTCATAACTCTTTCACATTGCACATTTTTGAGAAATTTACGATGCTGTTTTTTTGGTGAGGCAATCAATTATTTTTTGGACCTTGCTCTTTTAGATAAAATTCATTTTTAATCCTTATGAAGTACTATTTATTTATTTATTTTTTTGTTGCGTCTATGACTTAGCCGAGCTAAATAACTCCATGAATCCTTATAACTGCTTTTGCGATTTGTTGGATGTTATCGTCATAAAGGTCTACGAGTGACGGAAATACACCAATTTCTCTCAGGTTCGCACTTATTGCTAGACACTCAAAGATATGACAAGGTGTAAGCTGTGTATCTGGGCAATTACAACAGTTTCTATAAACCCTTCTACCCTCTCCAAAGTTCGAAGAAGAAAAATTATTTACTAGAATTGGTTTTTATAAGGTGAATGGTAAACACTAGTGAGTAAGTGATACAGAACACTCCTTTCGGAACTGAAATTATGGAACCTCGATAACTTGACACCCGCTTAACTCGACATGTTTTTATGGTCCCTTGGGGTGTCGAGTTACCGAGGTACTACTGTACTGGGAGTCGAGGTCGGAGTTAATTATTTTCTCTCCCCGACTCCGCATCCCTGCATAGAACGATATTACATTTTGTCATCGAACGCAAATAAATAATAGAATCGCATTTCGTTTCTTAAATTTAAAGAAAAACGTCTACCAGTTATCTAAAAAGAACATAAGCGGACGACTCATTTCTGATTCTCGAGTAGAAAAATAGGGCTTCCTAATTACCATAAGAAGATTCATAACAAGTGTCGGAATTCTTCCCAACGACTTCTTGCATTTTCTTTCTCACGAGACACGTACTGTACTTGTAACCGTGACTGACGGGTTCGTTTCATTTGCCGGAGAGCCGTGGGAGCAGTGCCTTCTGGGAAGGACGCGGTGACTTATTTCATTGCATTTATTGACTAGTTGGATTTATTGAGAGTTGGAGGAAATTGGGGAGGCGCGATGGGAGGTCACTGGAGGTTATTGTGACCTCCCAAAAAACGTTCCCATCTGGAAAATTCCATTCGACGAGGGTTCCATTTTTGGTGCAGTGTTGCAGTGTTATAACTGAAAAAAAAAAAAAAAAAAAAAAGCCTGACGCAATGCCCAAACTAAAAAAAAAAAAAAAACGATGTCCCCATGAAAGACCGAACGTCGACTTTCTCGGGTGATTCACCAGAAATATTTCATCTGCCACCGATGTCGATGGAATATTGATATTCACCGGTTAATGCTGACATTTGCCAGAGTTCGGCCTTGCACAGAAACATATACAAAATTAATAACTACTGCTTTCTTTTACGATTTTAATTGCTACTTTTTTTTTCTCTATTTTCTTATCATACAAACAAAATAAATGAATAAATTCATTGTAGTTACTAAAGGGATGCCTTGAGTATGTACTAAAATTAAGCTTCTCAACTTTTTCCAAACTGCTGGACCTAATTACAACAGATTAATCTCTAAAAAAATGATAGGAATGACTGTTTGGAAGAGGAGCACATGTCCTTTGTCTAAAAGCCTGACAAAACCTTTCTTCTAGGCAGTTATTTAATTATTAGTGCAAGAGAATTGCTATTATTTCCTGAGAAACGTAAAGAAAGGTAAAATCGTTTATTGTCAAAGAAAAGTCTTGGTCCTCGAAGTAATTTATTGAGTAGGGGTTGAGGATAGGGCGAAAAAGGTTGCAAGTAGAAAAGATCTTCGAAATGACGAAAAAATAATTGTATTTTTTGCTCTCATTCATTAAACGTAATCATATTTTAATTTGCTCCTTATAAATTTTTACGAGATAAAATTCCTGTTTGAGTTGAAATGTTTGAATTTCAGAATTGAAATATTTTCATTTTGCTGTTATATCATGAAAAAACTTCCATCAATTTTTAGTGAAATTACAACTCAATTAAAAGATAAAAGCGGTAGGAGCATCAAAAAGCTGTTTGAAAAATGAAATACTAGTTTCAAATTCTACCGAAAAATATGAACGCAATAAATAACTTTCAGTAAAATGTCCTCCTCATCTATTAAATTTACAAGCTCCTTAATGGTAAATTAAGAATTAAAGTATTTACTAAGAATAAATATTCTGACAAAAATTTAAATAGTGATTGCACATTAGCTGAAAAATAAATTTTGATTTCAAAAATCGCGTTGGCAATTAGTAACAGCAGCAATTTAGAGTTTTAACTCATAGCTAATTTCAAAACATATTTCAAAATGCTATTTTGCAGTGATTATTTTGGGTTATCTAATATTTCCATTTAAACTGTTCACTTAACTTAAGAAACATTAGTGCATTAACGCGATTGCCTAAAGCGGATGAAAAAAAAAATATTATTATCATTTAATTATGGAGAGTATTAGCGACATGAAAAAAAAATAGTTTTAAGTTAATCTCTCGCGATTTAATGTTCCTTGTGAAAATACTTTCGCAGAAATTTTCCACAATCTCTCTCTCTCTCTCTTTTTCTCAGCGCGAAAGAAAAAGTTTACTTTTTCTTTAAAGCGAGTACTTTCGCGTTAGTTAATAATTTCACAGCCAAGAGCGTCCCAATGGGAGGTCACGGCAGGTCAATGTGACCTTCCAAAAATTTCCTTATTCGGCAATTTGATCTTAAGATTTGTTAAATTTGGGGAGAGAATTGCAAAATTGCAATTTTTTTAAAAAAGTAGAATGTTGCTTTGCTTTTATTTTTTCTATCTGTAAAATTTGGAGTTTCATATGGTGAATTGAAAATTCTCCCTAGCAGAAATTTTAGTTAGTGGTTCTCCTATTTACAGATCGCGAATACTAAATCACATGCAAAACCTAGTCAACTCCAGTGTTGATATTATGAGAAATGTCGCAATTGTGAATTGTGTTTAATTAAAACTCTTTAAAACATTTGAAGTCCAGAAAATGTTCTTTTAATTTTTTTTCTATATACAACATTTTTCAACATTGCGCAAATTTAAAGCGGAAAATAGGTTTTAAAATTTCAACAATCAGTTTTCCTTCCAACGCGAGAGGGAAGAAATAAATTATTTTTGTCAACGGCAGGATAACATCGAGTACATGGAGTACCAAGTGAATATATTTTCTTCAAACTTTAATGTAGTGATTTATCAACATTTGACAATGATTTGAGACATTAAGAATTTGCTGATAGTTAAATGGTAAGATATTATCGGTGAACGTATGCCCCTATTAGAATAGTGTCGTAGATATGGCTTATTTTCCTACGTCAAACTTTCGAAAATGGTTCCTGTTTCAAACTCCTTGAAGTTCTTGAGGGAATTCTGAATTTTCTATGTCGAAAACGGTTTTCGTTTCGTTCTAATTGACCGATATAATGTAAAAAAAAAGAAAAGAAAGAAAGAAAGAAAACCTTTTAAAAAAATTCTAGCAAAAGAAATAAAAGCAACGAAGTCAAACTACGGAAAATTAGCTCTGGGGTGCATAGTGAAAAATGGATATAATTTACTTTTAAATTTCATCAAGAGTGGTCAAATGATTTGGGCCATTATGATAGGCCTCTGAAGTATGATAAATTACTCTTGTGTACACGTACACACACACTTACACTGTCGTAATAAGAAAGAAAGCCTTATCTCCAAGGGAAAATTTTCTGGGGAAAAACTAGAAGGCATCAATCTTTAACCTTCATAAATGTTATGATATTCAAAAAAATAGTTTACTTCAAAAGTAGAACCCTACAGGAACAAAATTTTAAATTTCTTTGATAACTATATCTTTGAACTAAAAACAAAAAACTGAAACTGAATTGCAGTAAAATTTAGGTTTTAGGCCTTTTAAATTCTGTACCTCAGAACCAGACTAACGTAATTCCATTTTCGTCATTTTTCAGTAGAGGGGGAAAACGATTATCGAATACATGCAAAGGATGGGACTCGCGCTCTTTTCACGCTACTAAATAATTGTGAAGGAATTTGTTTTACAGAATACTGTTTCAATGAGTCGATATGGAATAAGATTCTACATACAATAAAGCAAAAAAGTGAAAATGGCCATTTTTGGACTTACGTCGTTCTAGTTCTGAGGTACAGAATTATGGCAGCAGAATACGCAATCTCTTTACTTACCCAAAAATTAGAACGCATCAATCGGTGCATAAAAGCAATGAAATATGATTACTAATTACATCCAGACCATAAGAGACATTCCCAATGCAACTGGGGATAATGATTAGAAATAACACGATGATTAGATGCGAAAACAAAATTCTTACCCAATCAATAGGCAATCCTCTTCTACGTAATCCGAACGGCGGTCATTAGGCGAGCAAGTATCGAGCCATTTGAGGTCCACCCCGACAACACATTGTTTAAGAGAACAATCATAACGTCAGAGCACTTGAGCTCATTTTCTGGGGCAATTTCTTGCTTCCATTTTCCATTTTTTCTCTTGACTGAGTAGGAGGAGCCTTACAACTCATCTTCATTTAACCCATTTATGCCTAAGTTTTTTTTAAACAATTTTTTTTAATTTTAATCTGCTTAAAACTCTTATTTGGAATAGTTTACATACATTTTAGGCTTAAAATAGTTAGCCGTTGCCATATTTATTAAGTTATTTAACGTCCTGTTTATGGGATATTTTGCAGATATGTGAGCAAAATACGACCTTACTTGACTTTACTTGTGCAAAGTAACATTACAGAAAGCATCTCTGATCAATTTTAAGCAAATCATTTTATAATTGTTTAATTTTATGAAAAACAAGTTCGCAACAAAAATTTACTTTCTGTGGCTACCCATGCTGTATCGTTGCTCGACTGATTTGTCTGAAAATAGCTGTCACTAACTAAACTCTGATGTCCAAATAGTAACTCTATCTGGTTTTCTCAAGAAGAAGGATTGTTTTACTTGTGAAAAACAGCTTTAGTAAAAGGATATACCCATTCCAGGTTTTTGTATGCAGTAACTAACAAGCGTCCCGTTTTTAGGCTACTGGGCATAAATGGGTTAACTCTTCGTCATCACTATATTTTACTTTGCAGGACGAAAGAAATCTTCAAGTTATTTTGATTATTATCTGGGGTTATAACACAACAGCATATGCAAAAACTATATTTTAAATTTAATTTCTTTTCTAATACTTGTATGTGTTGAATGTCTCCTCTCTGTCTATACTAGCGTCACTATGATGGGGGTAGGAATGATCCGAACCGGGTAACACCCAAGGTGGAATTAGGAGTTGTTAAAACATGTATATAAATAGCTTAAATTCTGGTAATTTTCCTCCAATATTTGTCAAAGTGTACGTAGTATATCAAATTTTAACGGAAGTATAGAACATAATATTGTGGGAGGAGTGGTTGCTCATGCGTCTCGGGAAAACTTTACCAAAATGTTTTTGCAATTTACCCTTATTTTTTTATCTAAACTTTCAGACCGTGTCAATATCCAATCGGAGGGCTAGAAATGTCTCCATGGTTCGAAGTTGATTCAAGGTAGCTTAAATGGACCAGGAAAGAATTTGCAAATTTTCTATTACCGGAAAGATAATGATAAATAGATGAATCCCGAATTGACGAGCACAGTTCGGGTTCAAGGGTTCAAGCTAAAGAATGAACTATTCACAAGCCAAATCGTTTAGTTCCATTGAAAAAGATGGAAAGAACACTTTTTTATGCTCCATAAGTATTATATTGACAAGCAGTACATACAAGTAATTTTACTCATAATACTTTTATTACTCAGTGTGTTGATGTTATTATTCTCACTTTCGGCCTTTGAGAATTAATCTTTTTGAGAATGTCTGAATTGCAACGTTAAACACGCTTCCTTCAGTTTCTGAAAAGATGAGCTGTTATGCATCGGATTTTAATTGCGGAAATAGCAGAATTTGAAGACCGATTTACTTTCATAGAAGATTGATGCTCAAATCTGAATTTTTATAGGAAATTCCTCAGATCGTTGGACAAAAGGTGTATAACAACAACGAATGCTTTCTATTGCAATCAAAATTAAGGGAAAATGCAAATTAGACCAGATATTGTGAGAAAAGAAAAGACTTTCCCAGAAAACCACTACCGCGACGGAGTTTCGACACCATCCATCCTAATGTGCAAATATTATTTATATAAAGTGTACATAGTCAGTCACTTGTTTATTAATGAATTCATTTTAATAACCGTAACAAATTGTCAGAAGGAATTTCTTAAAACTGCAGTCATGAATACCGGTTGTGAAACAGACGATTCATCAATCTTTCACGTACTCACTCTAAATAGCTTCAAAATAATTGCAACATCACCACACTTCGTCGAAAACTTGCGATTTTTAATGCTGGAAAAAAAAATCAAATTCTCAAAATGAAGAGATGTAATGCTTCCTGATTTTGTCACTTCTCTGGCGTAACTCCCCTGGCAGGTTTGTTCCAAAAAAGGGTAAATATACATTAAAACTGTGTTATAAGCATAATTAATTTCATTTTTAATCTTAATTGCCCCTGTGAAAGCAATTTGAATGAACGTAAATGATGAGGGAAGTATTTTTATTTGGGATCTGAGGTGCGACTTGTATTCAACATGTCGTGTTTTCAAGATTGATATTTTTTATTTTATTACAACGCGAAATTTTTTTTGAATACAGGTCTTGTAGAAATGAGTCCATACTATGATTTTACACCGAAAAATAGGTGAAATAATAGTAAATCAAACCAGAATTCTGCCAATAGTGTCACTCCCCTGGCAACGCATTTTCTCCTGGTATCGATAAACCCCCCAAAAATTGAAATTTCGTCTGACCCTTACCACTACAATCATAAAAATAGCGGCTACTAGTGATATAATGAGTGTGAAATTAAAAAGATTATTTTTTCTTTGGGAACACAAAAAACGCATTGATCGTAGAATCACCCATATATAATTCCTAAAGGATTTTTTTTTATAAAATTCTCAAGTAAAATTTAACTTTTTTTAAACATAAAAAAAAGTGTTTTAAAAATCTATAAATGTACAACATTTTCTTCTTTTATATACTTATTAGTAAAAAATTATATGAGCATTAAAATATAAAGCATAAACTAAGAGTAAAATATGCGAAATTTTTTTGAAAAAAAAAGTGAGATTACACGATTACAAGGTCAAATTACGATTATTGAAAGAAAGATTGCAATTACGATTACGCAAGAAATACTTGATTAAAATTACGATTACACGATTACGAGTGTCCCATTTCCAAATTATGATTATGATTACGATTACAAAAAATGTAATCGATTACGCGGATTACGATTACGTAATCGGCGATTATTCCAAGTCTGGATCGCAGCAATGATACAGTACAACTCATAAACTAAAGGCAAAGAAGCAGTGCAATACCGTCCTTTTTAATGTCTTTGGATAAAAAATATATAAATAAAATAAATCATAAAAATATGCATTAAAAAATTAGATAAAATGAATCCAACTGAAATATTTTGCTCAGAAACTTAAATACTAAGCAAAATAAAAATTTCCTTAGAAGCGCAAACTTTGATGGAATTTTTGAGAAACGTGGAAGATAAATACTGAGTGATAAGGAAAGGTGAGAAAAAAAGTGTTCGTCATGACCGTTCGAGACAAGAGAAGGTAATGGCTTTGTCAATGTCATGGAACAAATCTGGAGAAATGATTCATGCGTCGGCCTTGGAAAGTAATAAAGTTATGAACAAATATAGAAATGGGAAAGTTTTGCAGTCTTTTGTTTTTCTTTTTATTCTGAAGAGCGTTGTGAGTCCACTTAGTTCAGCGCCTTTGCATTAAACACGCTGGAGACATACGGGTGCCCCGATGGGAAGCCGCTGGAGGTCACAGTGACCTCCCAAAAATATCCTAAATCAGCAAATGTTGGTGACGATATCACAGAGTTAGGGCTATCATTTGTTTTCTTTTTAACTTTTTTAAAAATTTATTTTAAATGATGCCTCATGTTTCTTTTAATTAGGTTTTATGTGTGTATGTTGTATAATCTTTATGCGTGTTAGTATTTTATCATTTGATAAAATTTGGAAATTCATCTCGTAAATTGGGGATTTTCTCCCTCATTGGAAATTTAGTTCGGGGAGCCCCTGATGAAACTTGGTTAAATATTAAGTGAAGTTAAAAATGCAAGACAACGTGTCCAAAAGTACAAATAAAATGTTTAAAAAGAGTTAGAAAAATCTAGCAAATAGCTATTTCGGGGCTATTATAAAAGAAGCCCCATCATTAGTGCAAAAAGGTGATGGGGCTTCTTTTATAATAGATCCGAAATAGCTATTTGCTAGAGTTTTCTAACTCTTTTTAAGCATTTTATTTGTACTTTTGGACACGTTGTCTTGCATTTTTAACTTCATTAATTGTACAAAGTTTTCGACTGCTTTTCTTATAAATATTAAGTCTTTGCCCAAACCTTAACCAGTTTGGGTCAGAGGTTCTCAGACTTCTTTGAATATTGTAACCCATTTTTTTAAAATCTGATCTTCAAAAAAAAAATAGTTTCCGACGCATGGAATTTTTTCAGAGTAATTTGATTTTTTCGAAGAAAATAATCTTTAAATTTCCTAAAAATATCTAAGTATCATAGGATGAACATGTTCGTAAGTATAGCAGTATAAATGCATTATTTCCTTTTTGAACCCGGGAAAAGCTTCCACAAAGACCTATCCTTTTGTAAATTGCCACGTAACTGGTCTTCACTTTTGTGGAATAATTCATTGGCAATAATTGATTACTGGTTTGACTGGGTTGATTTGTGTGAACTGTACAAAACAGCTCCTTCTCAAAGAAAAAAAAAGAGCAAAAAATAGCATTATGGAATTCTCACTTAATTGAAATTCATTGCCACGTGACATTCAAAAAAACCAAGTTTCATTTTGGCGGCAGCTAGAAAGCAGCACTGTTTTTTTTTTAGACGTCTACTCTTAAGTTAAAAACTAAACTGGAGATTTGAAATTCAGAAACACAATAATTCTTTTGTAACTGGCTTCATAAAGTTGTAACTTCGGAATACTCAATATAGTGGTATTTAATTCGGAAAAAAAATTACTCCATACAGCATGATTCAATAACGAAACATGAAAAAAAAAGAAAGAAAATGCTTTAAAAGCAGGAAACCAAAAACCATTCTGAACACTCCCCCCCCCCCGTTTTTTTAGTCTTTCAATGAAAGTTTTGGTCCACACACTAATTAACTAGCTTTGTCTAAGATAAAATTGTAAACAAAGTACAATTTTAAATTGAAAAACTCCATTGAAACATTTAGAATTACCGTATTAGAACGAAATTCGTGTGCTAAAAAATATTACTGTTTTTTAAACGTAACTCATTGCAAACGATTGCCAAACAATAAAAAAATAAGTTATTAAACGTTCAAGTAGTATTTGACCACAATTTTAACGTTTTGAGTACCCTTCCTTGTTGGACAGAGTAAAACTCTTTTCCTTTATAAAAGTACATTCAAATAAAATTCGGTACTTTACTTTTAGAACTATAATTTTTTTCCTCTTAAGCTGTTGCTACACAAAGCAATAAAAAAACTGATTGGTCACGAAGTGTTTGGAAAATCGAAGAAATAATTAAAGGAAATTTATTTCGTATTGATTTTGAAGCACTTAAATAGAATGAAAAAGTAAAGCACTTACGAAAAGATTTTCGAGAGTGCTCCCTCTAATCGTTCTTCTGAAAAGGTGATCATTAAGAGATACTCAAGAGTTTGAAACGGGAAATGAACCTGATATTGAGTTAATTTTGTTAGTTTAGTAAGATAAATTAAACAATTTCTGTTATGTGGGTCATTTTCAAAATTGGGTGTCATTTGAAAATTTGAAGAGTGTAAAAAAAAATCTATGGATCAAGTATGATTCTGGAAAATAATTAATCAAACATACTTATATTACACTATTTTAATAATTTTTGTACAGTTTCTCTTTTAAATTTTTCCTGTCTGATTTGTCATGTCTGTTACTAAATATGGTAACAGACATGACAAGTAACAGACATGACATTTTAAGAAAAAAAATTGTGGGGCAAAAAATTCTGCAAAATTATTAAAAATTCTACTTGATTTAGAGTACAATCCCACTAAACTAAATTATCTAGCTGAAATAATTAATTGAAAAATTATTTTATGCGAGTAATTAAGGGAACAGACATGACATAATAAAAATATACATACTAATAAAAGACTTCTGCTTCCTTTAAAGAAAACTGAACATTCAAAATGACTGTTGCTATTTCTTGTTTCCATGTGCTTCAGTACTATAGAAGTGTTGTCATTCCAGAATTCAATGCACAAGGTTTAAAAATTGTAAAAATGTGTATGGTAACAGACATGACATTAATTTCTGGACAACTCTTTGATATTAGTTAAAAAATTAAAATTTTCACTTTTATTCAAATTAACTTTATTAGGATATAATTTAAAGTATGAAGCATGATTGCAAAATATGACAGAGTGGAAAATTAGACTACTAAATTCAAATTCTTGTTGTTCAACTTCAGTCTTTATTTTTTGGACAGCTGTATTTTTCGTTCCTCTTCAACTCATTCCTAAAAAACCCATTTTCTTAACAAAAAATATTATTAAAAATTATAATGCCTGTATTGGAAATTGTCTGCTAATAAACATACCAAAAAGTAAATTTATTTAAAGTTGCTCAAAAATTTTTTAAAAAATATTTTTTTGACGGACAGCAAATGGCACCGAAAAATGAAAATGACCCATGTATTCTCTGAGTTAACTTGATGATTTTGGTCGTTCGTTTCCATTATTTAGTTGCATGAAAATAAACTAATAAATAGAGAACTTTTGATGAATCTACAGTGGGCTACTCTACTATAGTGTCATTCCACAGAAATGTCAACCTCAGCCGAAGAAAAAAAAAATACCGAAGTGAAAAAAGTATCAAAAAATAAATAAAAATCATACAACATAAGAAGCTAAAAAAAATTGAAAAAGTATTATAATTATCATTGAGATTAGCCATAATAAATAGTTTGTAGTGTCTTTACTGCTTCTTATTCGATGGTTACGTTAGTCACGTTACGTTAGTCACACTCCATCTTGAGTTAAAGTAACACTTAAGACTAAAAAAAAATTAAGATTTAATAAATGTGTTTTATGTTTTTAAAAGCCAACTTTACTCATTTTTCAAAAAAAAAAAAAAAAAAATTCAATTTTTAATACTTGCTTAATTTTGAGAAATGTTTGCCTCACAACATGAGTATTCATTTTCAGGGTTGCAAAAATGTTACGTTAGTCACGTTGCTATTTTGGTTGAAAAAATATCTACTGTCGGTAATTTTGTTTTAAATTTTTAGCAGAAATGATACATAGATACCATGTACATTGTAAATCCACCAGCATAACTAAAAAATATTTTTTATCCTTTAAGTTACAAGTACAAAAAGTTACAAAATCAGCTCTGAATGTTACGTTAGTCACTACGGAATTACCCTATATCAGTAAGTCGACATTTATTTTTTCCACGGTTGGTCCATTGTTAATTTCAATCGGGAAAAACCTTTCTAACTTGACAAACATTTGCTGGAACCTCTATAAGTCGACATCTATTTGCTATTTTAGTCTACTTTTTGCTACACTGCAAAAAAAAAAAAAAAAAGCTGTATGTAGTTTTTACAGAACAATAATGGCAGCAGAGGTTCCAGTTTAAAACAGTAAAATCACAGTAATAAACTGTAAAACTAGCTATTTAACAGTTTATTATTGTAAAATAGCTAGCTATTATTTCTCGTTTTAAAAAGTGTTGATCTTAGCTAAAATACGGGACTTTAGCTGTCCCGTATTGAGATTCCCCGGGACAGTTTTTTCAAAAACGGGACAGTCCCTTAAAATCCAGCACGTCTGGCAACCCTGAAAAGAGCTCCAAACTTTCTCTCAACTCTGCTGAAAAAGAATAAAATAAGCTTTTTGCATTCAAACCAAACAACGAGCAAGTAGAGTTTTCATGCCTGGAGAAAAAAAAAAGTGGGTTTAAAAATTGCTAGAATGAAAAGTGTCAAAGAATATTTTACCAGGTGGGGAGACTCCCCAAACCTTTTCTCAAATTCACCGCTGTATCATAACGGATATTTTTTTCTGAATTTATTCTATTTTTCTTTGACAGGCATAAGCTCCCCGCTCCGTCCTCCGCCAAGAAAGAGGCCAACCTCTTCAGTATCCTCAAAAACAGCATCGGCAAAGTAAGTGTCATCACTCATTAAGTTGTGGTCTTTTCCTTAAAGTGCCGATTTCTGAAAATATGTTGCTCGTAAAACATCTATACCTCATTCTAAGCAGACTTGCTATTTTATTTTTTATAAATATGCTATAAAAATTATATTTATACTTTGTTTTTTGATTGGTCAACCATATTATTAAGAATTTTAAATTGTAAATTTAAAAGAGCAAATAATAAATTAAAACAAAATTAACCCATTAATGACTAGCGTCCCTTTTTAGGGACGGTCCTAAAAAGGGTCTGAATTTCCCAAAAATGAACTTTCAACCAAATAATGGTGTTCAATTAGTACCTTGGTATTGTTTCAATTCGTTATTAACAGATTGCAGCACATAACCATTGTAAAGTGTGTTCTGTAGTAGTTTTAATATGATCTTTATCAAAAATGACATCGTTCACAATTTCAAGAAAAAAAGCTAAGTTTTCAAAGTTATTCCCAGCATCCCAGTTTATGTTAATTGCTGATTTTATTTCTTCTTATAAAATGTCTTTTTAAATATTACATCGTAGGCAGAAAAAAAATTTAGTAAAAAAAGTATGTACCCTCTGGGGTCTATCGTGGACGATTTTTCTTTCCTTAATAAAAAGTTTATTTCTTACATGATATTTTTAAAATTATTTTTCCTGGTCCATTAAATACTGTTTGTAACCAGCACACAAACTATCTTTGTAAAGAAAACTATCAGGCATTAATGGGTTAAATTAAATTAAAAAAATCTGGTATGGGCCTCACACTACTTCCTTTTACGTATAAATTTCTTAGTAAAGTGATTAAAAAAAAACTGCTTGGAGTGAGCAAGGTAACATTCAAATATTTACTCTCCTAATCTGCTACGAAACAATGCAAAAAATGTTTTACAATGGTTAATTTTCTAAATATTGTTGATTTTAATATCATTCAGTGAATTTTTCGCAAAATATCGCCAATAGTGCCAAGTTGAACCCAAATTCAAAAAATATTTTTTTCGCCAAATTTGTCGCCAGTCAAACACTTGGCGACCAATAGCTTGGCGACATATCGCCAAGTGGTCGCGCCAATTCATATCACTTGAGTCTGCATTGAAATTAACACTGATTTACCCCAAAAAAGGGGTAAAAGACCCCCTTGGGAACATTCAAATGCAACCACAAGGGGAGGTGCACAACTAGACCATCCTCAGAGCCTACATATCAAGCTAGAAGCTTCTACGGCATATAGTTTTTGAGTTACGCGACCTACATACGCACATACATACGCACATACGTACATACAGACGTCACGAGAAAACTCGTCGTAATTAACTCGGGGGTGGTTGAAAAGGATTTTTCGCTTGCTTATATGTTGGTAGGTACATATGCACGTGCTGACAGGTCAAAAAAACGACTGAACATTCATTCGGGGGTGAGCAAAATAAAAATTCAGACTCAAATTTGAGTGATTTTTTTTTTCGCGATCACAATACTTCCTTTACATGTAAAAGGAAGTAAAAAAAACGTGTGCTTTAGGGTTATAGGAGCTTCTTTTTTTTACTGTTGCCTCGAAATAAATGTACTTTTTTTTTTTGCAAATGTCGTGCTTTTTTAACGTTATGTGTAACTCTTATTGAAAAGCAAAGGTATTTATTTGCCTATTTCGTATAACAACTAGTTGTTTCAAAGCTCTAATATTTTGTAAAACGAATGCGGCTGCCTACGTGGAAAAAGGTTTCTAATTCTTGCTAATTTCACTATAAAAGTCGGAAGAGAAATACTTTTATGTCTTTCAGTGCAAAATAGTTTGATATTATTTAGTGTTTCTTGGTGATATCTGCACTGATGTTTTCGTTTCTCTTCAGGAGCTCTCCAGCATCACCATGCCGGTGGAATTTAACGAACCCTTGAGCTTCCTGCAACGGATCTCCGAATACATGGAGTACAGCCACCTGCTCAAAACAGCCTCGGACTGCGAGGATCCCCTACAACGACTTCAGGTGACTCATCAGCTCTCTCGCCATTCCTTTTTGCTTCGAAATTATTAACAAACGGGTTCATGTTTTTCAAAAGATTGTGAAAAAAAGTTATACTGGAATAATAATAATAATAATAAAAAAAACAACACTAATCATAAAGGAAATGGAAAGAGATTCATCTTAAAATTTAAGTGGCTGGTCACACACAAAAATTAGATTGTTTAACTTTGGCTTTGAACTCGTTTCGTAAATCGTGTATTATGTTAATTTTTTCTGTAGGTATCCAAACTATTTGAAAGACTATGTCTGAAAATCTCCCAATTATTGAAATCGACCGGAGTTAAGAGCTGAGTTCATTTTGAATAGTTTAAAAAGTCTGACAGTCTGTTAAAAATCATTTGTAGCTTGTCCAGTAGAAGTAGCAGAGTGTATATCCACTTGAAAGGATAGAAACCATGTTTCACACTTCTGCTTAAAAGTAGCTGCCCCACACTCCTTCTGCCCTCCCATTTTTCCCAACCCCACCGTAACTCAGCCTGCTGTGGCGTACTGATAATTTGACTTGTCGTTACTTTGGATAAACACAACCTTCTGAGTGCTAAAGCCCTCGATCGTAACTTAAATATCTTCACTTCCGCTACTCCTTGGTGCTAAACGCCACCTCTTTCCTTTGTCTGCTATGATAAAGTAGCGTGTTTTGCTTCTTGATTGTGGTTTCTTTTGTAACTCCTTGCTGATCTACAATCAAGCAGCAAAACACGCTACTTCAACATAACAGACATAGCAAGCGACGTTTAGCCCCAAGATGGCAGTCGCCGCTTTCTTCCTTTGTCTGCTATGATGAAGTAGCGTCTTTTGCTTCTTGATTGTGGACCAACAAGAAGTTACAAAAGAAACCACAATCAAGAAGGAAAACACGCCACTTCAACATAACAGAATAAAAAGAAAGCGGCGTTTAGCCCCAAGATGGCAGTCGTCACTTTCTTCCTTTGTTTGCTATGATGAAGTAGCGTACTTTGCTTCTTGATAGTGGTTTCGCTTTATTTCTTGGCATTCGGGCCCGTTTCCACGCTGACTAACCAGCAACTCAAAGCGTTTCGTAATGCTTTTGGTGAATTTATTACATCTAACTTAAAAAGATTTATTATTAATATTTTTATCATGCGGTAACCGAGACTCACTTTTTCGAGTAACGGCATTAAATCATGTCGTAAGCGAGAGTAACCTCTCGTGAGCAAAGGGTTAACTCCTTGTTGGCGCACAACCAAAAAGACTTACTATCAAGAAGCAAAACACGCTACTTCATCTTAACAGACATAGGAAGAAAGCAGCGTTTAGCCCAAGATGGCGGTCGCCGCTTCATTATGCTTCATTACGGCTGCTATGATGAAGTCACGTGTTTTGCTTCTTGGATTTCTCTTTAACTCCTTGTTGGTCCACAATTAAGTAGAAAAACAAGTTGCTTTATTGTAATAGACATAGGAAGAAAGCGGCGTTTGGCCCCAATATAGCGGTCACCGCTTTCTTCCTGTGTCTGCTATGATGAAGTAATGTGTTTTTCTTCTTGGTTGTTGTTTCTTATAAACTTATTGTTCATCAAAGCCAAGCAACATCACAATCAAGAGGCAAAACATGCCTATTTCATCATAACAGACATAGGAAGAAAATTGCATTTATTAGCCCCAAGATGGCTATCGCCGCTTTCTTCCTATGTCTGCTGTGATGAAGTAGCATTTTGCTTATGTTTTCATATTAACTCCTAAAAATTCAATCAAGAAGCAAAACACACAGCGGAGTTCAGCCCCAAGATGATGGTCATGTCACTACTTACTCTACGATCGAAGGCTTTAATGTGTGAGTGCTACTTTAAGCAATGAGACCCATTCCAAGATGACAGCATTTTCACTTTGAATAAGCATTCGAAAATATTACATACAGGGAAAAATATAAAGAACTTCAAACTAATAAAAATGCATGAACCATTTCCGCAAACTGCAATCTTCTCTTCGTGGAAGGCTGGCTAGCGCAGAAGGAGTTTTCGAATAAAACTGAGACTCGAAAGAAATGGCCACCATTATGTTCGTAATGAAAGCATCGCGTGAGTGTTAGGAAAGCGAATATGAAATGTATTCGGCGACCGCACTTTGCTAATGATGCAGAGCGGCAGGACAAATGGAGCGAATGGCTGGAACTGGAGCCAGAGAATGACCTTGCGGATAGTAAATCGAAAATTATTTTTAATTGAAATGGATGTATGAATAGATACTTCGTAGCAGTCTTATCTTAAAGGTCAACGTGAAAACTGAAGCACCTTTGTAGCATTAACAACGTGGTTATATAAAACGTTAAAAATGTAAAGTTTTGTAAAAATGTAATCATTCGCAATTAAAGCAGCATATTTAAGGTTGTTGTTGCTGTCTTGGGCCAGCTAGTCTGGCAATTTGGGGTGCGTTGCTACACTTTTTCAACCGCATCGTAATTCGGTGTGAAGTCCGACTTCCACAGTACACCCATGCCATAGGAACCTGTTTGTAGGGTTGGCAACCTTTCACAGCACATCAACACAATCACGAAGAAAAGTCAAGGAGAGGAGACAAAGTACATCCATGTACAAGTCGGGATTCGAATCCGGGACTCTTCCATTCCGGTCAGACCTCTCTGACCACTAGATAAGGTGGCCGGCAGCATATTTTTGGTGATAAGATATAATATCAAACCAGCCAAACATTATTTTTACTTCATATTTATTATTATTAATCTTTCAAACTAGTTTCTGCGCTTACAGCTCAACTCACAAGATATTTGGGGTCAGATTAGCCGGATCGATTAAGGGGTTCGATTCTGGCCAGTACAACACCATCATACGAAATCGCTTCAATATCTCTCATTCTTTTCTGTTGTTGTTGTTGTTACTTATACCACTCGGACAATGCATCTACCGAGCCCGAATAAATGCATCTACCCGGAGCAGATACGGCTTTCAGTTTTACGAGTACCATTAAGTCCGTTTTAGCTTCATGCACATGCCATAAGACCCGTTTATAGAGCAGGCAGCCATTCCAAACACATTCAGACAGAGGAAGAACAAGGACAGAAGAAAGAGACAGTACATCTATCCCCGAGCCGCGATTCGAATACCCGGGACCTCCCCATCCCAGTCAGACTTCTCTGACCATTAGAAAATGCACCCGGTCTCATTATCTTCTTGATTTAGCAAATGAAATGGAAAACTTTTTTCCCCCATAAATTTCAAGCAGTAACAAGAAAATATGGACTTGAAACGAAAGGAAGAGATAGATGATTGATATGATTTTAAAAAAGTTTAAGTATTTTTTTCAATATTAAAACGTTAGCGCTAACAGTTGCTAAACTTTGCCTGGTAAAATCTGTACAACAGAGTCAGAGTATTAGATAGCTCAAAAATGGCAGTTTTCATGTCATTAACTGCCTTGTATGTAAAACCCTATTTACCATTGAGTCATATCAACGTAATTATTTTAAAATTTCACTCATAATTATTTACCAGTGCTGAAAGAGCGCGAATCCCAACCTTTTTATGCACTACAAGGCAAAGGTTTTTTTGGCTGTTTTGAAAAGTATCAATAATGTGACTCACATTAGTCTGGTTTTGAGGTACAGAAATGTGAAGAAAATTTTTACATCCACAATATTTTTTTTAAAATCTTGAAATCAGTTATTAAATATGAAAAACATATGTATTAGTATGTTAAAAATTCGTTAAACACAAAAATACATGTCAACCGTTTTAATGCAATCGACAAGATTGCACAGTCGAAGTTCTATACTGTTGTGTGCCCGCTCAACCTTTTCTAAAACCAAGCTACAAACTAAAATGAAATCTTGCGAGCGAGAACACATGTAAAATTTCAAATAGTTCTAAATAGTATAGGAAAACATGCAAGAAGAAATACAATTGCAAACCAAGAATTGTTGGTATCATTACTTGATACGTATTTTATTAATTGCATCTGTTTTCCAGACGCGAAATTGAAAAATAAATATTTCAAGGAAAAATCGAAATCTGACCTTAAGAAAGAATTTCTTGGGTTGTGTCAAGTTTTGTTAGTGCAGCGGTTCCCAACCTTTTTCCACTTTCACCACTGCTATCCATTATTGACTCTATACAAAAGCGTTTCTATTTTTCCCCCGGAATATGTTCATTATGAAACTTGTAATAATATTACGGATAATGCTTCGCGACCCCATTTGGGGTCGCGACCCACAGGTTGGGAACCCTTGTGTTAGTGTTTTAGTTTTTGTAATTTGTGTTTCTCTTTCAGTTCGTATCGGCGTTTGCTGTATCTGCTCTTGCTTCCAACTGGGAAAGGCTGAACAAGCCCTTCAATCCCTTGCTCGGAGAAACCTATGAACTTTCCAGGTACGTGTCCGTGCTTAGACTTTAGAACAGCACTTGCACACAGGGTATCCAGCAAAAAACTCCCATCTTTCAAAATTGGATATCCCAAAAATAAATGACGACTTTGGAATTAAACAAACGGTACGTTTATTACGGAAGCCGTAAAAATCATGTGCAGAATTAAAAAAAAAAATTGTTACAAAAAATGCCAACCGATGGCGTTAAACGCTGTAGCTGCAATACAAATACCTATAAATAGTGTGTTGAGGGCTAGAGAGCGATCATTTTTAAACGTGAAAGAAGGATAAAACAAACTATATTGTTGAACAACAAGTATAGCTTTTCAGAGGAATTTCATAGGTTAGGTCACAGTCCTACGGCAGCAAGGAAAAGCTTCCAAAGATGGTACGTTAAGACTGTGGCCTAACCTGTAAAACTCCAGTACCAGAGACACTCGTTGTTCAATAGTATAGTTTATTTAAACCTCCTTTCACATTTCAATTCTAGACACGATCGTTCCAGCCCTCACAACATTATTTATAGGTACTCGTATTGCAATTATAGTGTCCAGAGCCACCTGTTGGCACGATTGTTAGTATTTTGTTCAAAATTCTGCACATGATTTTTAAGGATCTCACAAAACGTTTGTTTCATTCAAAACCGTCATTTGTTTTTGATGCAGTCAAGTTTGAAATCATGGACTCTTTTACTAGACACCCTGTACATTTCTGTGTATGCTACAACATACATTTCTGTATATACGGCTTGCATAAATGTTTGAAACGGTTATTTAAAGTTTTCAACTACAATATCATTGCTATTTATCGCATTCAGGCCGGACCTGGGCTTTAGGTTGGTGTGCGAGCAGGTGAGCCACCACCCTCCAGTGAGCGCCTTCCACGCGGACTCGGATGAGTTCCAATTCTACGGCAACATCCATCCACGGCTCAAGTTTTGGGGAAAGTCCCTGGAGATCAAGCCCGAAGGGACGCTCACCGTTCACCTCACACGGTGAGTTTCGACTTTTCATAGACCCAACTCTCGCATATTCATATATACTTGTCACTTATGCAGACGGATATATCTTGTTTTCTCTTAAGAACATCTGTCTGTCACCTTTTTGTACTGCTGTCTGTTCACCATTTCGTCGGTTCATATTTTTAGATATGGTGCTTACTTACATTTTAAAACGCAACATTATATGCAAAAAACGAATCAATAAAATGTGCTATCTGCAAATAGTTATATATTGCAATCACAAGCTTTGTAATATGTAAGCAGTTTTTCTTTCTTTTCAGGCACAACGAAGTGTATTCCTGGACCAACGTCCACTGTTGTGTTCATAACATCATCATTGGGAAACTGTGGTTTGAACAGGCAAGTGACCAGAGTTCATTTTAGAAGTGATATTAGAATATCAACTCATGTAAGCATTATTGCTTACAGCTTTACTTTTTTCTGCTGTACGTTGTTGGCGGAGATCTACACAATGATTTCCAATGTTGCAGATTGTTGGCATTACCGTAAGAGACTTTCTTCTGTTATGCGGCTGGGCCTTTTCCGTTGTACATTATTGGCATTTCATATGAGAGGTTTTGTTTCCTGCTGTAACAATGTTGACACTGTCATACAATGCTATTTCTCTTGCAATGCGTTGTTGGTCTTGCCACACAGTGATTTCTTTTGCTGTGCATTTGAGGCATTGTGTTATAAAACTTTCTTCTGCTGTACATTGTTGAGAACTCCATATGTAGATTTTTTTCGCTGGCATTGCAACCTCATATAAGGTTTATTGCTATGCTCTTTTGGCTCTCCGACGTGAGTCTTTCACCCGTTGAACATTGTTGGCACTGCCATATATTTTTCTTCTGCAGTGCATTTTTGGCATTGCCACTAGAAGTTTTTTTCTAAAGTATACTTTCAACATTGCGATCCGAAGCTTTTTTCTGCTGTGCATTGTTGACATAACCATAAGCGGCTTTTTTCTGCTTTGCATTGTTGGCATTGCCATTCATGGCTTTATTCTGCAGTGGATTGTTGCTATTGCTAAATGACGTGATCTTTCGCTATGCATTGTTGGCATCGCAATCGCAGACTTTCTTCTGTTATGCATGATTGGTCTTGCAAGATGACTTTTTTGCGTTGTGCATTTTTGAAATTCAAAAAACGAATTTTTCTTCTGCTTTGCATTTTGGCATCGTTTGAGTTCATTCTGCTGTGTCATTTTCACATGAACAAATAAATATTCTGATGACTATGCTGTTTTGGTAAAATTATATTTGAGCGATTTTTGTTTGGTGAAAAACCTGTTCGTGCTGAATTAAACAATTAATTACTGAAATAAAACTGAATAACTAATAATATTTAAACTAACTAAAAAGAATAAACAAACTTAATAACAAACTTCAATATAAATACTAGGTTGCCATTAATAAAACAACATCGCTCAGTTTAGCGAACAAAATTTGGTGAGAACCCAGGGGGGCCATTAAATATAGTCTAATCGCTAATTTTTTTTTTTTTTTTTTTTTGCAGTATGGTCTGATGGAGATCCACTGCCACACGACTGGACTAAATGCACAATTGAACTTCAAGCCGGCCGGGTGGTTCTGTAAAGACCTGCACCGTGTAGAGGGATTCATCTACGATTCACAGTGAGTATCATGAATCTGAAGAAAGCACAAATAAAAGCTCATCAGGTAACGCACGGGTTTCTGATTGATATACACTGCTCGACATTGAAAATGCAACACCAAGAAGGAGTGGTCAGAAATTCATGCAAATTTTACCGTAGACGCACGTCACTGAGTTATGCAAATGATATGAAATGCGCAGCTCTCCGACGCACGTGAAGTAAGAAATAAGAGAAAGAAGTTGAAAAGTGGGCTATGTTCATGTTGGTTTTTCTGCCAGACTAATTATCGGAGAAATTTGGTTTTTGTCTCGAAGGATACGTGTGATAGGTGGAAATGCCACGCCGTCCTCAACGAAGAGACTTCCAGCATATAGACGACTTTACAAGGGGTATGGTGATCGGACTGAGAAGAAAAGGTTGGTCCATACGTCAAATTGCAGCTGATACTCACATGGATGCAAGCACTGTGCATCGGCTGTGTCGGAGATGGTTGGAAAGAGGAAATGTAGCCACATTGAGGGGTGCAGGTGCAGCCAGAGTGACGTCAGACCGCTTGGATCGACGGATTCACCGACAAGCTGTGGCGAACCCGCAAGTCACTTGTACGTCGATTCTGCAGTACGTGCAAGGTACCCTGGATGTTCCTGTGTCGACCAGAACCATTTCCGTCGACTGGTTGCACGTGGCCTGCAATCACGGCGCCCGCTAAGAAGACTGCCATTGACCTCACAGCACAGACTCCAACGTTTGGAATGGTGCCGGACGAGAGCGACGTGGATGGCAGAATGGCAAACCGTAGTGTTCTCAGATGAATCCCGCTTCTGTTTGTCCAGCGATAGTCATCGCATACGTGTGTGGCGTCGACGTGGAGAAAGATCGAATCCGGCAGTAACTGTGGAACGCCCCATAGCGCGACAACGTGGCATAATGGTTTGGGGCGCTATTGCACACAATTCCGTATCACCTCTAGTTCGTATTCGGGGCACTATGACTGCCCAACGATATGTAGATAATGTACTGCGGCCGGTGGCAATCCCCTACCTTCAGGGTCTGCCAAATGCAATTTTTCAACAGGATAACGCCCGGCCTCACAGTGCTCGAATCAGCCAACATGCTCTACGAGGTGTACAGATGCTTTCCTGGCCACCATACTCTCCTGACTTGTCACCAATCGAACATGTGTGGAACGTGATTGGACGCCGTTTGCAGAACCTGTCACTGCCTCGTTCAGAGGACGAACTGGGGCAAATGGTTGAAAGGGAATGGAGTGCCATCCCTCAGGACACCATCCGCAGGCTTATTGACTCCATGCCTAGACGTGTTTCTTCGTGCATCGCTGTCCGCAGTGGTCCTACTTCTTACTGAGCTGACGCCGTCCTCGCTCTAAATTTTGCTTATTTATTTTGAAATACACTGAAGTGACAAAAGTCATGGGATAGCAATATGCAAATTTTCAGATGGCAGTAGCATCGCATAGAACAGGTATAAATGCGCAGTGCTTTTACAGAGCTTTTCATTTCTGTTCAAGTTATTCATGTGAAGAGGTTTTAACGTGATGATGACCGCACGACGTGAATTAACAGGCTTTGAACGCGGAATGTTAGTTGGAGCTAGACGCATGGGTCATGCCATTTCGGAAATCGTTAGAGAATTCAACATTCCCAGATCCACTGTGTCAAGAGTGTGCCGAGAGTATGAAATTTCAGGCATAACATCCCACCATGGACAGCGCAGTGGTCGACCGCCTGCACTTAAAGATCGAGACCGGCGACGTCTGCAAAGAGTCGTAAATTCTAACAGATAAGCAACACTGCGTCAAATCACCGTAGAAATCAATGTGGGACGTACAATGGACGTGTCTGCTAGAACTGTGCGGAGAAATTTGGATTTCTTGGGCTATTCCAGCAGAAGACCGACTCGAGTGCCTTTACTGACAGAACGACATCGCTTGCAGCGACTCTCGTGGGCACGTGAGCATATCGGTTGGTCCCTAGATGAATGGAAAACCGTGGCCTGGTCCGATGAGTCACGATTTCAGCTGGTAAGAGCCGAGGGTAGGGTTCGAGTGTGGCGCAGACCCCACGAAGCCATGGACCCAAACTGTCAGCAAGGCACTGTTCAAGCTGGTGGTGGCTCCGTAATGGTGTGGGCTGTTTTTTCATGGCATGGACTTGGTCCTCTAGTGCGACTGGACCGAACATTGACTGGAAATGCTTATGTGCAGCTACTTGGAGATCACTTGCAGCCATTCATGGACTTCATGTACCCAAACAACGATGGGATTTTTATGGATGACAATGCGCCATGTCACCGGGCCACAACTGTTCGCAATTGGTTTGAAGAAAATTCTGGACAATTCCAACGAATGATTTGGCCACCTAGATCGCCCGACATGAATCCCATTGAGCATTTATGGGACACCATCGAGAGGTCTGTTCGTGCCCAAAATCCTGCCCCATCAACGCTTTCACAATTATGGACGTCTATCGAGACAGCATGGCTCAATATTCCTGCAGAAGACTTCCAACGACTTGTTGAGTCCATGCCACGTCGAGTTGTTGCACTTCGCCGGGCAAAAGGAGGGCCGACACGATATTAAGAGGTATCCCATGACTTTTGTCACTTCAGTGTAAATATCATTTATTGTTCCATGCTGTCTCTGTCTTCTTACCAAATTTCATCAATTTCTGACCACTTCTTCTTGGTGCTGCATTTTCAATGTCGAGCAGTGTATAATGAAATGCACGATGGTGGGAACAGTGGAAGGCCTCACTCCTTTTCTGTTGCAAAATTACGTATGACTTGCTACTTACATGAAGGGAACATGTAGTGAAAAGTGGATGTTTCTGATAATGATAAAAGCCTTCTTTTGAAGACTTCATAAAGCGCTTAGTTTTTTTGACCTTATAATTAACTAGACATTTTTTTTGGTAATAATAAATGCTAGTCTTGCCAGATAAAAAAAGTTTCTAAAAAAGATTAATTTTTGAAAATTTTGAACATGTTTCTTTCAGAGATTCATGAGCATGTTGGTCAAACACTTTTCGTTTAATTTGCAAAAAAAAAAAAAAAAAAAAAACATTTTTTTTTACAAGTAATCTTTAGCAGCACAGAATAATTGACCGTATTTTCTTACATTATCTGTTAGTACTCCAATCAACTTCTGCCTTGGAGGAGTATCTTCAATAATCCACCTCGAAACAGCAATTGGCTAGATTTATTAGATGAATTGTCCTTTAGTGTAATTTGAAACTTTTAAAACGAAATTGGGTTAGCTTTTGATTTGGTATGATACAACTTTTGTTTTCTTAGGAAGAAAAAGCAGTGTTTCTTGTACGGCAAATGGACTGACTGTCTGAAGTTAGCTTCTATGGCTGATTACGAAGAATACATGAAGACACACTCTGACAAACACAAGCACAACGCTGTTGGTAAGTACAGCGGTTTCATCACTATCATTGACTGCGCTCCAGTTCTATTGGAAAGTAAATGCTTTTAAAAGTTTAAACCAATTTTATTACAGATTACTAGTTTTATTGATCTTGTTTTTATGATACGTTACCTAGCACGATACATTATTCATTATGATAATTTAATCTATTTTAAAGAATGTTATACATATGATTAGATAACATATTAGCTTAACCATTTCAGTGGCAGATAAACTCTTGTAGCAGATTACACCAAATGGCAGAATATCAGGTTCACTTCACTATGTCCATGCACCGTTACACATTATAGCAGAATATTACACATGGCAGATAATCTGATTCAGACGGGAGGCCATGTCTGCCTAATCGGAAACTAGTGGCCGCTGCTATACTAGGAATTATGTATTATGGAAGTTGTTTATGGAAGGAGCAAGCAAAGCTGTTTAAAAAAGCAAAGCTGTTTTTAGAATTGAAGACTTGACTTAATTTCGAGCATATAAGCCTTAGTTCCAAAACTCAGTACGTGACTACTATCAGCGTTGTGCTGTCTTCAAAACTACCAATATGAAAGAGAAAGTAGATAGATAAATAATATCGTTTCACACCGTCACAGTTTAATAATATGTCTAACGCTTAGGTGCAGCCAGTAACGCTTGGTCGAACTGTTTGTTGATTGTATGCGTAAGCATTTAGATTTATTTATTTGATCTTAGGTGATGTAAGCCACGCTATCTATAGCGATTCTGCCTATTTCTAGGGTTCCAAGCTGTGCTTTATCCATTGCGATTTAACGCGTGCTGATTTTCTTATAAATTTTTATCAGATAACAAACACCAGATGGATGGACAACAATGAAAAAGTTGGGAATATTAGCACTTCAAAAACAGAATGGCAATAGAACCTTTCCGTTTTGCAAAGGCAATAAGGCCGCAAATGCCCATCATAAATCTATAAATACGTGTTTATGATTGGAAAGTTCCATGAGACAAATGTTCTGTTCCACCACAAGGAGCGAAAGGATCAGTATTACTATTGACTGATTACGTTTTGTTCCCTTTTTCACTTAGACGGAGGAGCAACGGACGATGCAAATGCGGACACTCCGACCAAAAAGATCTCATCGAAACTGAATATCTTGACGAGATCATTTACAGGAGGAGGTTCGTCCAGGGGTGCCACGTCCCCTGAACCACCTGTGTCGCCTCACGTGAGTGGATTTTTCATTTTTATCAATTATTCGTTTTAGTTTTACTCACTATTCTGCTGAAACCTGTAACTACAGTAAGCTCTCGATTATCCACGGAATAGGGTGGCACGGTGGTTACGAACTAGTGAATACCGCTGATAGTCAGAAAAAAATGGGTAAAAACGATATTAGTGCTGTAGGCAATAGCTAAAAACATTTAATAACACAACACATATATTTAAATTATAGCTGAAAATGACAACACTGATTTTAAAGAATATCTTTAAAAGCTAAAAACGATCAATAAAGCACTCCCACTTTTCTACATTCCGTAACTCATCCCCGCAGAAAAAAAAAAAAGAAAACAAAAGTGGGAAAGACTCGCAGAAAATTGGGAGCTTACTATACTTTGACTCGGAACACTTAAAAATAGCTAAATTGTGTTATTTTTTTGCCAGGTTTTAACTAACCGCAATCTACAGAGTGTTTCATATTGAAATGTAACAAAAAGAGAACACAATTTGTGAACGTAGTAATTAATATAGTTAGAAAATTGAAATTTGCCTCAAAACTATTTATTTAAGTTTCTACAGGCGTTCAATGTGTGCCCCTCCGGTGACACGGCAAATGCCTACACGCTCCTGCCACATTCGTGATAGCATATCCCTTGTGATGGAGTTCAACACTGCAACTATCCGAAGCTTCAGTTCCTCTTACTGAGGAAGTGGAGGCACAAACACCTTGTCTTCAACAAAACCCCAGAGAAGAAAATCACAGGACGTTAGATATTTTTCCCTGTGGTCAAATAAAACTGGTATAATTGTAGTTGCAGAATAAATCCATAATGGCAGTCACACTACACTATTTTTTGTTCCATTCAATATGAATCATGATTCATGCATATTTCATGCATGAAGAAATGAGTTACGCGTGTTCTATGAAACGTTTTGCTTTCTATTCCTTTGCCAGGACCCGCCGACAGAGACTCTGGACGAGAGCGGTATCCCCAAGAGTGATTCCGCATCTTCTTTCGACATTCCCAACTCCAGCACCCTGTGGCAAGTGCAGCCCAGACCGGAAGACTCGGAAAAGGTGGGTTGTCAACTCAAAGTGGACCTCAGAGCATTGAGCTGTAATACTAAATAACTTAGTAATTGGAGCTCAATGCTTTAGAGTGGTTAAATCAGCTGTCGTCAGTCAGCTGCAGGAAAAATGATGGGCACAGTTACTATATATTCCTTTACAAAATGTCACTTTAATTCTCGTGGTGTTGGAAATGGGCGAATGCTGAAAAGAAAAGTGCCTCTGTATCTGAATCGTTTACTTCCTTTTACGTATTGTGATCACGAAAAAAATTTCACTCAAATTTCGGTCAAAATTTTGATTTTGCTCACCCCCGAATGAACGTCGAGTAGTTTTTTCGATCTATCAGGACGTGCATGTGTACCTATCAACATATAAACAGCTGAAAATCCTTTTCGACCATCCCCCGAGCTAATTGCGACGAGTTTTCTTGTGACGTCTGTTTATACGTAACATGTGCGTATGCATGTCGCATAACTCAAAAACTGTATGCCGTAGAAGCTTCTAGTTTGGTATGTTGGCTCTGAGGGGGGTCTAGTTGTGCACCTCCCCTTGTGGTTGCATTTGAATGTTCCCAAGGGGGACTTTTTACCCCTTTTTGGGGTTGTTAATTTCAATGCAGATTAAGTGACATGATTTGGCGCGACCATTTGGCGATATATCTCCAAGATTGGGTAGATTGAAGGAGCATCGCCAAACGTTTAGTAACATTTACTTGAGAGTTTCGTTTTTTTTTTTTTTTTTGATAATCCACGGTTAAGAAGACTGTTCGGCGAATGGTTGTGTATTCAATAGGCTAAAAGTTGAATTTCTTTTCTTTTGTAGGTTACCACTAAATTTGAAAAAATCTTTTATTCCTCCCTTTTATCTTTCAGTTCTACCATTTCACGAGCTTCGCTCTGGCCCTGAATGAACTAGACGAAAGTCAACCTCTTCCGAAGACAGACTGCAGGCTGAGACCGGATATACGGATGCTAGAGGAAGGCGATTTTGGTAAGTTACACGTTTATACTTTCAGCGTCAATCTTACAGGAAAATGATTGAACTAGCATTACTAAATTACTAAATACAGTTATGAGCACATGAAAACTGCCTTTAATAATATGTGGTAAGATATAATGAAAATGAAGCTTAAATTCTCGAAAAAAATGTCAACATTCTTTCCTCTGGTGCAAAATATTTAATAGGCCAGTCGTATAGATGTTATATGACAACAAAAGAGCACGGTATTTTTACTACAGTCTATATATACAAGTATACTGTGTGTTGTATGTATATTGGGACAAACTTAAAGGGTATTTTAAAAGGATTTCGAATTACACAGCAATCTATTACCACAAGCTTAATTGAAAAGTGGTATTGGAGAGACAAGAAATGAACGAAGATAAGGCACACATATTGCCAGAAATATTTGTTGTGCATGTACGCTGCATATACTATGCCATTTCAAAATGTTAGAAAAGATGTACGAAATTTTCACAATTGCAATGTTGTGAAGTTTTAATAGCGACGTACCAAGTTTGAGAGGGGCGTTCGTAAACACCTGGATTTTCTTGCATATCGACAGCAACGCAAGCGATTCTAGCAACTAAATCCTTTTCAGACTTGGCAGGTATTCCATACACAGTTGCTTTAAATGTCCCAATAATCGAAATATGAGCTGCTTACAAATGAAGAGCAACGGTTAAAAACATTTCCTTTAATTTTGATCCATTCCTTTAATTTAGATCCATAGCACCACTTAGCTGGCGTTAGCAGACGTTTGCGGTCTTGGATTGCTTTGAAATTCCGAGTTCTTTGGACATGCTGCTTGTCTGCATAAGTAGGTGTCTCCAATTCCAATTTTTGGACAGATAAATTTATTTTTTCAGTTGTTTCAGTACAATACTAAGGTAAGCTAACAATTTGAGACAGTCAAAAAAGTGGTCCGATAAATGGTTTAAACCAGTGGTTCTCAACCTTTTTACAGTCACCGCCCCCCTGTTGGATTGAAAATTTTTCAGCGCCCCCTTTACGGACGGACGTAAAAGTGGAAGTGGAAGAGGGGGGGGGGGTCGTTTTCTTGACTGGTTTAACCCTATAATTTTGTCCAAACAGATAGTTGAAAAATGACTATAAAGTAACAAACTTGTGCTGTTTTTTTAATTTTTCTTTAAGATAATTTTTAGAAAAAGCGGGCATTTCCCCCCCTCTGAAAAGCTGTGTCAGTAAAAACCAAGTGCCTAGAATGAGTCCATTAAATGAGTGAACCATTTTTTAGGTAAATAAGAACAACACGTTTTGAAATAAAAATACACCGTTTTTTCAACATTTTGTTTGAAAACCAATATATTTTGAAAAATACATTGCGTTCAAGTTGTTCCTGAACAGTCCGATCCCAAACAGTCTTGCTCTTATTTACTTGCAACCATGCAATACGCATCCCCTATTTATTACGTACGGATATAGGATTTTACTACGGCAAGGCTAACAGCCGTTCCTCCTTATTTTTCCCAGGAGGGACAAGGACTTGAAACTATAGCCCGTACCTGTCATATTTAAAGACTATAAACCAAGTTTTAATCTTTGAATTTAAAAATCAAGAGATAAGTTCAATTCAAAGAAATTCTTTGATTAATTTATTGCTTTGAAGCTTAGATAAGATAACAAAAGTTATAAGTATGCCTTTGGCGATATCAGAGTAAAGACGGCGGTAAAGAATCGGGGATACCCCCCGAAATTTGTTTTGAAAACGAAGTCTTAAAAATGTGGTTTCTTTAGTTTTATGCTTCGTGGTGGTTGACACTTAAATTCAGATTCCGCTCCCTGTGAAACATATAAAATTGATGTAATTTTAGACAATTTTTGGAAACATAAACTAGGGAGAAAGAGGTCTCCAGTAAAGATTTTTCATAATTGAAGTTATTTAAAGGCTTAAGTTTAGTAATGTTAGGGAGTAAGAACTTCAACGTTCTCCGAAATACAAGTATAAAAAACTCAAAATTTAAGCTATTTTTATTGATGAAGAGTGAATAATCAAGGTTCGGGAGTTTTCTCCGGAAATTTTTTTCACATTGCACCGTGAAAAACGCGATTGTTACCTACCTTTGATGTTGTTAGGGGGAATCTCAAACGACACAAAAAGTCGGTCAAGATAGGTGGCTCTCAAATTTCGTGCTATTGACAAATTTTAGGCTATTGTTCATGACGTTAGGAGAAAGATCAGGGTTTAGGAGATTCCCGCAGAAATTTTTTTTATTTTTAAGCTATAATTAGGGGATAGAAGAGATGACTGTTTCCTGCCGCCCCAGCATAAAACATGTTCTCACAAGTACATTTGAAAATATACCCACCGCCCCCTTACCGCCCAAAATCTGTCCACCGCCCCCCTGCCGCCCAAAATATGTTCACCGCCCCTCAACATCTTCCCACCGCCCACCGGGGGGCGGTATCGCCCCCGTTGAGAACCACTGGTTTAAACAAAACAGCACAAGTTATTGCAGCGCAAACCTTTTTGTAGCGAGAGATATGCGAATTTTTCCTTTTTCTTTTGGAGATACCTATTTCAGCAGGCCACGGAAATTGTGTTTCATTATTTGTGGGACACGTGGCAAGCATGAACTTCTTAATACTTAATTTGTTTCCTGTTTGCAGTTTTCCATTGTAATTTGAATTATTTGCGTTAGCTTGAATTTTGAATAATTTGGATTCGCGTTTTCCACTGAAATTTAATGATTTGCGTTAATAAAGAAGATTTAACCTAAAGATCGATCATTTCGTTCAATTCGTATTGGATTTACGCAATTTATTCGAGGGCGAAAGATTGACAGGAGGTTCGATTGTATGAATCGAATTCCATCAATGATCGGAACTTGGAGGAAAACGAAATTCTGAAAGCACGTGCTGTTTGAAAATCCCCCTCCCCCCTGCCGAAAACAATTTCCCATTTCCTGGAATCATCGGTGCTAACATTATTTAAGCATCGGATCTTCCGTTACTTCAAATTAATGTTAGGAAATTTCGAAAACATAAAACTTTAAATATGCGGTATTTCAGACAATTTAGACTACTATCCTCTAACCCTTTGGTTAGTATTTCTCCCCCAGCGTGTATCTCTCTCTCTCTTAACATTGTCTCTGCACATAGAGAGTTGTGAAAAATAGGAGTGCAGTTATAACAGGTATTTACTTTTTATAGGGGGCAGTTTGTCACTTTATTTTTTTCTGTATTACCTCAATTAATCTAATTGATATTAATGGTCAGTCAAATTATCACCTCGATCTCAAAAGAGTTTTCCTTTGTGAGTGTGTGTGGAGGGGGTACCAAATTATGGACCTTTGGGGTGCCACCGAAGATGAAGTGTTTTCTAAGAAACTACGCATTACTATACCGAAAAGTAATATACTTCATATTTTTAGCCTACTTTCCCGTTAAAAATAAAAGAGACGAAAAAAGCATTAAAATTGGCTTAATGCATCTAAAAAATGTCGCCAAGTCCAAAAAATATCGCCAAGTCCAAAAAATATCGCCAAGCCCAAAAAATATCGCCAAGTAAAAAAAAAGTCAAAAAGAAACAAAAAAATGAAATAAATATCGAAAAATTAAAAATTTGAAAGTAGGGTATTGAGATGGGGAATTTGTGTGTCTGTCGGTCTGTCGGTCGGTCTGTCTGTCTGTCCCCCCCTAATAACTTTTGAATGATCATTCCGATTTGGACAAACTTTTTTTTGTTGGAAAGATCTCGGCGAGTACAGCTCATTCCTATATTTGATTTTTTGATTTGAACAATTTTTGGTTCAACTTTGAGCCGTTCAAATAACCGGTCCCGCGATACTAACTTTTTAATGAACAGTCCGATTTGAACAAACTTTTTTTTGTTGGAAAGAACTTTTCAAGGATACTTCATTCCCGTATTTACATTTCCGATTTGAACAATTTTTCGTTCAACATTGAACCGTTCAAGCAAGCTGTCACCCCTAATAACTTTTGAGTAAACAGTCCGAAAAAAAAAAAGATCTAACTGTGCAGACGATTTTTTGTTTATTTATTCATTTGTTTTATTGAATTTATTATTATTATTATTATTTTTGGCAGACGATTTTTTTTGTAACAAATTCACGAGGGCATTTTATTCTTTATTTATATTTAACAACTGGCAACGGATTAAAAGTGAAATTCGAGACATTTTATCAACGGACGAGTTTTTTTTTTTCTTTTTTTTCTTTATTTTTTTTCTTTCTTTGATAAAATGTGTTTTGATGTACTTTGTACTTTTACTTTTTTTTTTGAAAACAATTGAGGAATTTTTCTACGGAAGAACTGTAACAGTTACATTCTTTAAAAGGTGCGACAAAGCTTTATTTATTCATTTATTTACTTTTTATGTGTCTATTTCATCTGATGAGAGGGGTATATTTTGCTTTTAGAAATCAGCTTCAAGTGCTAAAAAGGTATGTTTGACATAATTTTTAGTCTTAGATAATCAAGAGAATAATGATCAGATGCTAGAATGCCGATGTCGATGTACGGGAAAGTAGGCTCGTTTAGTTCTTGACAGAACTTCTTGTTATATTTTATCTATCAACTTTTGAGGAAGAAATTGAGTTCACGAAACTTGTCGTTTAATAAATTACAGTTGTTTGAATCAAGATGGATTTCCTTAAATGGCTTGCCGGAGCCATTTTAGTTCGCAGTTAATTCATTAGCATTTAAAGATTACTGTTTCTAATAATAAACTAATTACATCTTGAGCTACTACTAAAATAGATGAGAGCAGGACACATCGTTGTGCACTGAATTTAAGTTTAGGAGCGCCCTGATGGGGGGTCATTGAAAAAATTTCCTTGTTCAGCAAATGTTGTCTGATGATTTGGCACGTTTGAAAACAGACACTGCAAAATTGCAATTGAAAAAAATGTAAATATAATGATGCGATGCTTATATTTTATCCTTCTATAAAATTCGGAGTTTTATTTGGTAAGTTGTAAATCCCCCTTCCACACTCAAGAATTTTGTTTAAGAAGCCTCTGAAAGACACCGCTACTTTTCTTTCAAATTAGAATCCTACCGCAAAGATGTACGAGCAGTAAAATAAAAATTTCAAATATCTACCGTCTTGATTAATGGTGGCTGGGGCACGTTAAAAATGTCGTGGTCACAAAGTCCTCCAAGTTAAACGATACCTCTGGGGGTGCTGGGCCAAGGGTTTGCTCGACCCTTGGTTCTGGTTCAAAAAGAACAGGGCGCCCTTCAGGGCCCTATCCCGGTTTAACCACGAGTTGTGGTAGGTGCGGGGTACAGGGGACCCTGGAGTGTGTGAAGTAAAATAAAAACTTTCTTAGAAATTTTAGAAAGAAAAACATGATAGGGTAAAAATTCTGTTAGATCATTGAGCAATTAAAGCAAGTTCGCAACTTACACAGAACTAATACTTTAAAACTGTCTTATGCAACTACAGCCCCTCCCCCCTTTAAAGGTTTTATTTATTTATTTTTGCTCTTCCCAGTCCCGTCATTTCAGACTTTTTCAGAGGGGATGAGCGGCAAAAAGTGTGCACTCAATGTAATTTCTCCCCAAAAAGACATAAAACCCCACGCCCATTTACATGATTCATTTCCCAAAGTCGGGGGGGGGGGGCAAATGAACCCCCTAAATGACGGGCCTGGTTTCTCCATAATAGTAATATACACGTAAGAAAAAACCATATACTTCCTTATTAATGAAATGCATATAATACGTTTTTACCTAAACATTTTTTGTTTGCTTCTTTGTATTGAATGGCGATATTGATTACATGAAATGTCAGTGTTTTAACTTTTATTTAAATTGTTGGTTTGGTACTTTTACTCGAAGTACTTTTTTAATCAAAGAGGGGGATTTTATTAATCAGTGAGTTATTGAGTCTTCCATTATTGAGTCTTTAATTTAAATAAATCATGAAAATTTTCTTTTTTCAAACCTATAGATGGAGCCGCAAACGAAAAAACTCGTCTGGAAGAGAAACAAAGAGAATCGCGGAAGCTAAGGAAGAAGAAGAAAATTTCTTGGGAGCCTAGGTAAGTAAAAGTTTTAAGCAAATTTTTGAAGGATCCTGTCTATGAAATATCTGCTTGTTAAAACAGTTATTTATTACACAAACGGGGGATAGTGCATCATAACTTTAGCTTCGTAATCCTCCACAGTCTAGACCAACGTTTTAAATGCAGTTATAACCAAAATATAATCAAAAGATTATTAAACAAGTTAACAGATCAACAGATTAGTGAAAATTGTCTTGCAGTTCAATGTTTCGACCAGTTTCTCTAAAATTTAAACTTCGTTGATATGTTTATTTCGCCAACATATTTCAAAGTTTTTTGTCTTTTACTCCTTAAGCAATTTTTCATTTTGGTTACCTTTTTCGAAGTTCTAACAATAGCTTGGTGCAGTATAGCCTACTAAGGCTCTAGCTCCCAAAAAACTCGACGTTTCCCAAGCTACGGATCGGGACACAGTGCTGTGTTGAGCGTGGGTTCTTGATGGGCTGTGACACTTCTGTGATCTATTTTGTCTTATTAAACATTGGTATATTCAATATTAAAACATCCACGATAAAGATGCATTGATCGAAAAACATTGCTAGTTGGGAAGATTTAAAAAAATCATCGAAGAAATCCGTAAAATCCTCAATTTTACCTTATTTTTCCCCTCTAGATGGTTTCATCAAAGTCGAGTACCCCACATAAAGAATGAAATCTGGATCTTCAACAACAGATACTGGAACAGAGATTTCAGCGAATCTCCTGACATCTTCTAAGATGGAAATGTGGCAATTAAGAGACGAAAAGGAATCCAGAAAAACGCTGAAGGTGACGTGGGCGAAATATTGTTTATTAATTAGTATAGAATGGAATAGCCATTTTGTGGTTAAACCAGCGAAGCACATTTGCCCGAGAAAGAGATGGTTACGAGTTTGATGGCAGAAGGCGGTCTTCTTTCCGAGATGGTATTCGCGCCATTTTTGGCAGATTTGTAAATTTTCCACGGAAGATCGAGCTTGGAATGTTCTGATGATAATGTGGAGATTTAAGTTGGTTTTTGTGATAAAACGTAGTGGCATCATGTAATATGATAAATTAATTAACGGATTAGTGAGTACTAATGCTAATGATATTGGTACTTTCGGTTGCTAACTTCGTGATTTGGAGTAGCAATATCGCGAAATTTTCTTCAAAATGTTTCAGAAATTTAGAACATTTCTAAAAAATATTTTTCTTAGAATGATAAGAAAAACTAAACAAAATCAAGCAATTACTAGCAAATTCAACTACACGAAGAAATTTCATTGGAAATGTCAAGAGAAGGAATTGATTAAATTTCTCTTGTATAGAAATTGTTATAACATATACTTCGTAGATAAAAAATTCCAATATTTTTTCCCGATATTAATTCGGCGGAATCTACTACTTCAGCAAAGCTGAGACACGTTTTTATAAAAGTTATGTTCAACTGGAGAGTTTAAAATAAAAATAAAAAAGTGAAAGTAAGATGCAAAGTCTGACTCCTGCTTTTAGTTTTGAATTTTATGAAGATAAACCAGTTTTGAGTATATTCTATACCTCAAAATATGTAGATATAAAAAACGTCAACACGTTTTTTTCCCAAGATCTTTAAAGCGATTATTACATGATGTCAGTACGGCTTGAAAATAATATTTTTGGCAAGAAAGGCTTGGTTGTCAAGAATCAGAGTACACATTCTGAAAAGGTCTGTAGCAAGCAGAAAATAAACTTTCGCACCACACACATAGAGTGGCTGTAAAACAAATAATGTAATCTGAATCTACATCACGTGGAAGGAAAGAAAAGCTTTGCAATAAATACATTCAATTAGCATCAACGGGTACGAACTTAACCACAAATTTAATTAAAATAATTGTGCACAAGTTAGCTACTCTTAAAACTGCAATCGTAGTAGTTTAAAATCTTCCAACCTCCTTTTTTTTTTTTTTTGTTTTACGAACTATTTCCATAAAATCGAATCATAGGTACCCAAGTAGCACAAAAAACCTTTAAACGTTTTATAAAAGGTTTTTAAGCGGTTGTTACAACGTTAATAACCATTTTACAACCTTTAAAAAACGAAGTGTGCTACTTGGGTACATGCCTATGCGTACTCAAAAAAAAAAGCTATGGATACTCTTAAAAACCAAAATAATATTTTTATTTATTAATGTTCATGGATTTTTATCGATGAAACGATGAATGAATAGTGTTTGAAACATACCTGGTGCAGAAAAACCCCTTTACTAATTGTATTTATATTCATGTAGATTCACAACTGACGTATACATGATTGAAATTGTGCTAATAAAAACATAATTAACCCGGATGGCATATTGTTTCTCACTAAAAATACACGTTTTACGACGTAGCGATATAATTGCAAGTTTGGTACATTGATAGCTTTAACTAGCTCCAAACTGTCAAATCTATGTGATGGTAAACTAAGTGAGGTAAAATGCACCACGTTTTTTCCTGAACCATTTACCACATTCGATTGCATGACATCAACAATTTGTATAAAATATTTTACTTATGGGGCTGCAGCTAATAATCAAGTCTTTTGGCATTCTGGTCTAGAAAAACGTGCAAATTAGCACAGCGATGAGCAAAATAATTATATGGTAACCCTGTCGTCGGATCATTTGCAATAAGCCTTCTGGGAAACAAAATGCATAGTAAGCAGCCACCAGTTTATTTATTTATTTTTTTTTTTTTACCAACTGAGGTAAAGGTAAAGGTCCTTTCGACGAATGAAATGATTCAAACAATAGCAGACATCTACAGGAAAGTAATTCCGTCTTCAGAACAAGAAGTTTGTAATTGGTACAATCGAAACAATTCGAAATGATAATATTGCGAAGAGGCATATACGCTCGCATTGCTTGCTACCGTCCTTTCCTAGAATCTGCATTTCTTTGAACCTACATAAAAGCAGAGAACAGCATCTCTTTCTGCTTTTTAGAACTTAGAACAAATGGATTAGATGCTGAATAACCGCTTATTCTTGGTATTTTTCACTTTTTAATCTTTATAAACGAAAGAAAGTTATTCTCAACTAAGGAAATTCTTACCGACCGAAATTGAGGCCGACGGGTCCAAAAATAAGGAATTTAGTTTTGTACGAAGGGGGAAAAAGATCATTTTCACTCGTAAATCGAAGTTCTTGTTTACGTCCAGTCTAACAGAAACACATTATCTACGGACAAATCAATCGCATCCTTATTTTGAATCATTATAGGAACGTAATCAAACGCATTAGAATAAAATCAATGCGACACTAGAACGTTCGAATTGGTTTTAAAAAATATATAAAAAAGAGCTTATAAACATTCAAAACACTGCAAAACTTCAAAAAAGATGCTATAGTAAGGCTTTAAGCAAGTTAAAAAACTGAATAGGCTCATTCCACGAAATTGCCACCATTCTGTCCCACACGTGACGCTCACAGTAAAAAATAGTTATTTTCAAAAGGTGATGAACAAAGGTTTTGCTTTAGAAGTCCCACTCCGGTTTGTGATTTCTTAACCAAGAAAATTTTATCACTACTTTTCAATGAAATACATGAGCGTCACGTGAAAGCCAAGATGGCGGGTTTTTCGTGGAATGACCCAATAGCATTAATTGATAAGGTAAATCATCAATTTCATTTGAATATTGGTAAAAAAAATACTGGATAATCAAAGGAATTTAATCGTAATCAAGCGAATTAAACAAATTATAATCGTAAAAGATGTCCTTATAAAATTGAAATTCTTACGTAGGAGCCTGATGTATCGACCATTGCAGTTGATAATGAAAAACTCGCTCCCACTCATTCAAGAAAAAAAAAGAACCCTAACCGAAAGTTTTGGGAGTTAGGAGACTTTTGAAATTGAACCAAAAATTTAAAATTTTAACTTTAAGTTAATCTAAATCAAAACTGAAACAGCAAGAATCGGAGCAATTTTGATATTTTGACATCATGTCAAAACCTCCCTTTATCAAAAGCAGCAGCCGTTTGGTAGCTTTTGAAATCGCGTCAAAGTATGTATAATTCAATGTTTTCTTTGAATTAAACGCGAAAGTTTGGTAAGGTTCACGGTCAACTGGATAATACGCAAGCATATAGAAACGAGGTACAAGCAAATGAATATACTTATTTGGAAATGATGCACGTTACCAATAAATTTACAGCAATACCGATAGCATTTTACTTTTTTAAAAGAACAACGCTCATCCTATTCACAATTTCAGTTTTTAATAGCAGAAAATTTATCACTGCTCTCTGCTCTCTGAATGGGCATCAACAGTCAATTAATTGCTTTTTAGAAACATTTCTGCAGTTCAGAACATTCGAGGTACACCGGATAATATAATCATAGCAATTCAGATTGGAATGTTAGCCATCGAACATATCACTTTAGTGCCTAGGCAGTCCTTGGAGAGACCAAATAGCAATGTAGTTGCTTTCAATGCACTATATTCAAATTCCATATCTGGACGCGGTACGATGCTGCAGACCCACCAACTCGCCCTTCTAATACAGATGATTTTACCTCGACTGGATGTCAACAAGAGATTTTTCTAGAAACTTCGTAAGATATTTCTTTCTTTGCAAAAAAGAAATGTTACACTGAAAATTGAACATGCTCATTCGTGAGATAGTATCGTTCCTAAATTGATAAGCAATATCAGTGGCATGGCACAAAAGTGGTCGACTGCTTTGCAATCTGTATGGACAATTTAGTACTTTTATCCATCCATAAAATCAAACTGTGGGTTTCTCGCTTTATGATGCAGGCATTTTGGACACTTTTCTGCATATCTTATTAGAGAGTATTTTTCTTCGATCAATCATAGACCAGGACAATCTATGAATATACACTGAGGAAAGCACCAAAATTAATGATTTTGCCTCAAGTGGAGCTATAGCCGATCATTTCCATAGGAATGTGTCTATGTTGGGCGATATTTCTTTAGTTACAATAAATTGACAAAGATTATTAAGCGTGGCTAATCTTGAAAAAGCAATAACATTTTATTGATGGATTAGCTTCGCACACATTTGGCAACCACTTGTCACGCAAATATTTATTATAATCCCTATTTCTTTGCGATGTATCTTTATAAAGTTGTGGCGGTTAGAAGGAATTTCGTTTAATTTACATAAACTATTTTTAGTTCGGAACTTTTAGCCACCCAGCGTGTGGCAACACTTGATATATCTGGATAAAAAGAGCGAGCTTGAAGGTAAGCGCTGCTTCTGCTCGCGTCTTCGACTGTTGTTACGGCAAGATGCCGTCTTTTTAGTTTTTAAATTATTTTACCTGTAAATACGTTAATAAATGTCATTTTTATCTTAACTGGTTATCGATGCTATAATCCTGTGATATTGGATCCTGTGACACGTCATAACAACAACACGCAACCACAGTGGTGACTCTCGGACGACAGGATTTATCCTGTGTTTGAACTGCGAACTACGGGGTGAGTGATTTCTTTTTGTCTGTACCTGTCTGTCACTAGTGGTTCAAAATGCCGGATGATAAAACTGAAAAAGAAGAAACTGCGCCTAATAGGGAAGAAGCTTCAGTTAACAGAATTGGCATGAAAATGCCCAGTTTTTCACCCTTAAATGTCAAATTGTATTTTGCTCAATTGGAAGCAAATTTTGCAATTGCGAATATTGTCAGTGAACAGACAAAATATAGCCATTTAATCGCTTCCATTGAAGCAGAGTATCTAACATATGTATCAGAAATTGTTTTTTCGCCGCCTGAAAAAAATCCATATACTACGCTAAAAACCAAGTTAATAGAACAGTTCGAGCATTCGGAGAATAGAAAAATTAAAACTTTGCTTCAAGACCTAACTTTGGGGGATAAAAAACCGTCTCAGCTGTTACATGATATGAGGGAGTTGAGCAATCATAAGTTAGACGACAGCTTTTTGAAAAATCTGTGGTTAAGCCACCTACCTGCAAATATGCAGGCTATTCTTGCGACTAGTTCTGAAAGTTTAACTCAGTTAGCTGTGATGGCAGATAAAATAGCTGAAGTAGTAACTCTTCCGTCAGTAGCAGTGGTAAATTCCCCTCCCCTCAAGCTGAAAATTCAGCAATTTCTCGCTTAGAAAGAGTAGTAGCAGATTTAACTGAACAGGTTCAAAAATTATCGACACATAGACCTAGGAGCAGGTTTCGAAAAAAATTTTCAAATTCGCGATCAAGAAGCAAAAGTGCTAATCGGAATCAAAGTGATTCGCAAAGTTTTTGTTGGTACCATAGGATTTTTTCGGATAAAGCAACAAAATGTAGATCCCCTTGTAATTATAACCAAAAAAACGAGTGAATCTGTCAGTGAATGCGACGTCAACTGCACAGAAATGTATAAATCGTCGTCTTTTTATCAATGACGTAAATACCGGTACATGTTTTCTTTTGGATACTGGAAGCGATGTGAGTTGCCTTCCCCGAGGGTATTTTAAGAGTCATAAAGTAAATAATTTTGTTCTTTCGGCTGCGAATAATTCTAGTATTAAAACTTATGGCACAAAATCATTATCCCTAGACTTGGGATTGCGACGAAAATTTCCATGGCAGTTTATTATTGCGGATGTTAGTAAACCAATTATCGGAGCGGATTTTTTGGAACATTACGGCTTAATTGTTGATATTAAACGTAAATCTCTCACTGATCCACTAACATCTTTAACTTCAAGTGGCCGTACTTCTAAATCTCAAATGCCTGCAATAAAAAGTGTTTCTGGCAGTTCTAAATTTCATAAATTGTTGCAAGAATTTAAAATTATTACACAGCCCACCGCAGGGTTGCAAACTGAAATCAAACATAATACGTTGCATTACATTCAGACAACCGGTCCCCCGGTACAATCTCGCGCGCGCCGTTTACACCCGGCACAACTTAAAATTGCGAAAAAGGAATTCGAGTGTATGTTAGAGCGCGGCATTTGCAGACCTTCCCGTAGTAACTGGTCTAGCCCGCTCCATATGGTTCCTAAGAAGTCCGGGGAATGGCGTCCGACAGGAGATTATAGGTTATTAAATAAAATAACTCGTCAGGACAGATATCCTATTCCATATTTAAAAGATTTTGCGCAACAGCTTCAGGGCGCGAAAATATTTTCTAAATTGGATTTGTTAAAAGCGTACCACCATATACCGGTAAATCCGGATGACGTATGCAAAACTGCTATAATAACTCCGTTCGGATTATTTGAATTTCCATACATGAGTTTTGGCTTATCCGGAGCAGCCCAGACCTTTATGCGTTTTTTCCATGAAGTGGTGCGAGGTCTAAATTTTTGTTTTGCTTATCTTGATGACGTTTTGGTTGCTAGTACGAATCAGGAAGAACATGAAAAGCACCTGCGAATTCTTTTCCAACGCTTCAAAGATTTCGGGATTAAAATAAACGCTGCAAAATGCGTATTCGGCGTATCTGAGATAGAATTTTTGGGGCATACCATAAATGAATCGGGTTTTAAACCTTTGCCTGATCGCGTAAAAGCTATTTCAGAATTTGAAGTGCCAAAAACGGTAAAAAAATTGCGAGCTTTTCTAGGTATGTTGAATTTTTATCACAGTTTCTTGCCAGGAATAGCAAAGATTCAAATTCCGCTGAATGAATATTTAAAAGGGAAAAATAAAAAAGGAAAATGTGAAATTAACTTATCTGAAGAGGCGATCACCGCCTTCAACAAATGTAAAGAATTATTGTCTAATGCTGTAATGTTGCATTACCCCTCGATGGAAGCAGAATTAACAATAATAACTGATTGTAGTGAGGTTGGAATGGGTGCGGCTTTGCACGAGGTAACTTCGCAGGGCATGAAGCCTTTAGGATTTTTTTCGCGTAAGCTAACTCCGACGCAACGGAGGTATTCTACATATGATCGTGAATTGTTGGCGGTATACTCTGCTATAGTACACTTTAGATATATGTTAGAAGCCCGCCCTTTTTCGATTTATACTGATCACAAACCTCTTACATATGCTTTTCAACAAAAAAATGATTCGAAAGCTTCCCCCAGACGCTTACGTCAACTCGATTTCATTTCTCAATTTTCGACGGATATCCGCTTCGTCCCGGGTCGGGAAAATATCGTGGCAGACGCATTGTCACGCATTGAAGAAATTTCTTTTCCGTCTACTGTTGATATGCAATCTTTAGTTAACGCGCAGAGCGAGGATTCAGAGTTTTTAAAAAGTTTAGATAACGCAGATAAGAGTCTTTCACTCAAAATTAAAAAATTTCCCATTCCAAATTCGGATAAATTTTTATTTTGTGATATTTCAACTTCAAATGTTCGACCAATTGTCCCAAACTCATTTCGAAAAAAAATCTTTGACGTATATCATAATTTGTCCCACCCTGGTATACGGGCTACGACAAAATTGATAACTGATAAATACGTTTGGCCAAGCATGAAAACAGACATAAAATTATTTTGTCAGACTTGTTTAGAATGTCAACGAACTAAAGTCCACCGACATACAAAATCCCCCTATGGTAACTTCCCACTCCCTGACGGAAGATTTAGGCATATTCATCTAGATTTAATAGGGCCTTTACCAATTTGTCGTGGATATAGATACTGCTTGACGGTAACAGATCGTTTTACGCGCTGGCCCGAAGTCACGCCGATAACGGATATTTATGCAGAGACTGTTGCTAAGGCTGTTTATTTTTCATGGATAGCTCGTTTCGGAGTACCGGCAGTCATAACTAGTGACCAGGGACGACAATTCGAATCCTCACTTTTCAGGTCATTTGCCAATCTGTTCGGTGTTAAAATTGGCAGGACTTCGCCATATAATCCGAAGTGCAACGGACTAGTCGAAAGACTGCACAGGCCTCTCAAACAGGCAATAACCTGCATTTCAAGTACTGCATGGGTCGATGCTTTACCCTCTGTACTTCTGGGACTGAGAACCGTCTACAGAGAAGACTTAGGGTCTTCCGTAGCAGAGTTGGTCTACGGTGAGACTATTCGACTACCTGGAGATTTCATCGTCGAATCCAGCCTTCCGCCGCTGAGCTCTACGTTTTTGCAGAGGCTGCAGGGCATCATTGGATCTCTGCGACCAACGCCTGCATCGAGACACGGAGTTCCAGCTGTATTCGTCCCGAGGGACTTGGAAACGTGCACCCATGTCTTTCTACGGCATGATGCCGTTCGTCGCCCATTGCAACCGCAGTACGATGGACCCTTCCGGGTGTTGAAGCGTTTCAACAAAGATTTCGTCCTTCAAGTAAGAGGGGCGAGTAAAACCGTCTCGATAGACAGGGTGAAACCAGCCTATGTACTTAAGCCGGATATGTCAACGGAAACTTCAAATTCGACTCCAGCAGCGGTGACTACGCGCTGCGGAAGGAAAGTTCGTTTCCCAGATAGATTCGTCTCTGAGCTTCGAGACTCAGAGGGGAGTATTGTGGCGGTTAGAAGGAATTTCGTTTAATTTACATAAACTATTTTTAGTTCGGAACTTTTAGCCACCCAGCGTGTGGCAACACTTGATATATCTGGATAAAAAGAGCGAGCTTGAAGGTAAGCGCTGCTTCTGCTCGCGTCTTCGACTGTTGTTACGGCAAGATGCCGTCTTTTTAGTTTTTAAATTATTTTACCTGTAAATACGTTAATAAATGTCATTTTTATCTTAACTGGTTATCGATGCTATAATCCTGTGATATTGGATCCTGTGACACGTCATAACAACAACACGCAACCACAAAGTTATTGCTTTTATTCATGGATGTGAATGCGAGAAAGACAAAATTAGTCTGTCCATAAAGTTTTAGTAGCAAGAACGCTCCGATGGGAGGTCACTGTGATCTCCCAATAATTTATGTATTTGGAACATTTTCCTGGCGATTCGGCACCTCCAAGTGAAACGATACCTCTGGGGGTGCTGGGCCTAGGGTTTGCTTGACCCTAGGTTCTGGTTCAAAATTAATGACAGAGCGCCCTTCAGGGCCCTATCCCGGTTAAATCACGAAGCTGTGGTAGGTACGGGGGACCCTGGAGGTGCGAAACGAAATGACGATTCGACAATTTGAAGACAATAATTTGCAATAATGAGATTATTTGTTCTTTTTAGTTTTGAGAATTGTTTTTTAAAAGATGTCTAATGTTTTTTCTCACTAAATGTTACGCATGTACGACATGTGTGCATGCTTGTATTTTATCATTCGGTGAAACTGGAACTTCATGCGGCAAATTGATAATTTCCACCCTTCCCAAAAATTTTAGTTCGGGGCGCCCCTGTCTAGTAGAGCCAAAGTGAACAAATTTACTATTAATTAATTGCATGTATCCAAAGCAACTCAGTTATAACTAAGTGTTTTGAAAGTAATTTAAATTTACCAGCCCTAGACAAACGACAACCGTAATCTACACAGGGGCGGCCCTAGCAGTTTTGCCGCCCTGGACAAAAATGCAAAATGCCTCCCTTTCCCACGATTAAAGTTTGAAAAGTGAGAAATTGCTAAAAAAATGTACAACCCAATAAATAGATGTTGGGAATTAAAAACAGCGTGACAAAATAAAATCTTGTATTCAGGGTCGGATTTAGACCGAATGTCGCCCTAACCTATTTTAGATATTGTGCTCCTTTTGTAGTTCGGAAAACTTTGTTGTAGGCAGAACAACGTCATTTTTGCCACCTATGTCTTTTTTTCGCTGATACAGAACCTCATGTTTTTTACACTTCGAGCTGTCTTTATCCTTTTCTTTTTTTTTTTTTTAATTCACCATTGGAAAGGGGGGGGGGGGTATGGGTATGATTAAAGTGAAGCAGTGACTATTTTTAATGAAGTAGAGAATATCCGCAATTTCCGGGGAAACGGGGGTTTCTCCCCCGAGGAAGTTTTTGAAAAATAGACCTAAAATGCAGAGGTGGCGCTAGGAAATGCCCGACAGGGGGGCAAGCTTCCCCGACAGGGGGGCATAAATAAAATTTTAAAATTTACATTCACTAACTCTCCCCCCCCCCTCCCACACTCTTCTATCTTTCCATTTTTTATGATGCGTATAAATACAAAAGTAATCATTCTTACCTCTAACAAAACAAATACGAATTTTGTATTTACAGCTTATCATCAAACTAAAAAACGATGATTGAAACTAAATAAAATAATAGAAACATACTAATACAAGTTTTATTATCCGAAATAAATAGGTATACGGAGAACGAAATTATTAATTAATGAAAATTTTGTAATTTTTTCCGGGTTTCACCAGCTTAGTTACGTCCGTTTTTTTAATTCTTTTTACTATAAATAAAAATATCGTGGGACCCCCCTCTCCCCCGTTTTCGTTTCTTGAAAAGAAATGAAAAGAAAAGTATGTTTCGTAAATTAAAAAACACTCCATTTTTTATTAGAAATTATTAATTTCCCCATAAATATTTTTATTTGTTAGAAATCCTAATTCTGAAGTCCGAGTAAAAATGTTGGATTGAATTGACAATTTTGGAGTGATACCTTATAGTAAACTGCAAGTTATCACTTCAAAATACCGAACTTCTTCAACTTTTAATCGGCTACGCCTCTTGTGCTAACTTTTCTCATTTTATTTAATTTTAAATGACATGCCACCCGAGTTTCAAAATAAAACGCTGTTTTACTTTCGGTTTTTTAGAAAATATTATTTAATTATTGAATATAAGACTAATAATAATGAAGAAACATTTTAAATACATGTCTATTTAGTTTCATCTTTACATCACTTACATTAAAAAACGAAAACCACTAGAACTTTATTTTGCGAGCTTTTTTTGGCTGCAAAAGCTTTTACTATATCATCAAATGATAACTTAGAGAATAATGATAATAATAATAAAAACAAAAATAAATACAAGCTGAGTAACCTTAAATATTTTCAAAACAAAAACAGTTTTTTGAATTCATAATTGAAAAATCGGGAATCGTGTAAAATGAGAGTTCTATCTTTATTCAGTTTATCTCTAGTTTTTCAGTAGTTTTTATTTTGAAATTAAGAAAAAAAAAAGGAATGCTTCCAATTGTTTAAAAAAAAAATCGTTAACTAAATACCAAATGAGTAATTGTTGTCCTTTTCACATTGAATATTATATTTAATACGTTTGAAAACTATTTGAAATGAAAGAAATTTTAAGAGCCTTAAATACTTTGCAAATTAAAAATATTTTCATGAATTTCACTTTAGAAAAAATCTCAAGTAAAAAAAATGTAAATTTTACATTTAAACTATCCAATATTCAGCATTAAAGGAAGTGTACAGTGAAATTTTAAGAAACTTAGAAATCCTAAACTTTACTGTGTAAGAAATGGAACGAGAGTATTAAAAAAAAGTTATTATTGAATAAATGTTTATTAATTATCATTTGTTTATTAAATACTTTACGAAACATCACATATTATGGCTGAAAAATATTCTGTACAATTTATTTATTTAAAACAAGAATTTAAATTTGAAAATTGGTACTTTTTATTAACGCGAAAATTTCCGGAAACCCAATTAAGTGATTTACTTTAAAACCGGTCATTTTTATTATTCAAACTGTTTAGAAATATATATTTAAAATATTTTTTTTAATAAAAAATACGAGCATCCATGTAGACTTTGATGATTCTACTGTGTGTGGAGACAGATAAGGGGGACTTGTGGCTCCGATTCCTAAAACAGAGGCTAACGACAAGGGAACGCTGCAAGGATTTTCCCCTAGGCCAGTGGGGTGAACAAGCTTTCGTCATTGTAAGCTAAAAGGAAGACACCATGTTGACAGTTTTATTGCAGTTTAATCTTGGAAAAGGGACGCATTTTCCGCTTCTTTGTATCGGGGTGCTTTCAAAGCTTCACTTCTCGGAGTGAGTGATTCAAGATGAAACTTTAACTGGTCACTCTCTAAAAGAAAATATATTCATGCCATTTACTGGCCTCTTCTCACTTTCTCTCCGTTAATCTTTCCTACGCCTTTTAAACATTAAAAGACATTTCTTTAAATTCTTCCTGTGCCTGCATTGAGACTTTTTTTAGGGAGAGCTTTCTTTTAAAAATTTGTCTTATTTTAAAAAAAATACTGAAAAGAAAATTATGCAGTTACTTAGCCAGTTCAGCACCCCTAAATTCTGGCGCCCGGGACACGAGCCCGGTTTGCCCCCCTCTAGTTACGTCATTGCTAACCCCACTCCCCAACAATTGTTCTTTTCAAAAAACATCTATAAAATTATAACCACTTTAAAAGTTTCTTTTTAGTTAAGAGGCATGGAAATTCCTTTGGTTTTTTTCCCCGCATAGGACAATACTACAAAGTACTATTTTTTCCATTCTACACTTCCACATAGTAAAAAATTAAAATAGTTTCATCTACACTTATAGGATTTGCTGAACGCTTTGTAGGCGAAGTTTTCAAAGTTCTGTTACAGAAGAAAAAATATTGCGCAATTCACCATATGCTGATTTAAATTTAAATACAATAGAAAGAGAGAAAAGCTGAAAAAATTAAACCCGAAGCTCAAAAATATCCGTAAAAGAGACAAAATTAAAAATGAATGGACGAATCGATATTAAAGGATATATACATAAGAAAAAAACGGAGAAAGAGATCAATTTCGTATCCATCTTTTGGCCTTTTTTTTTTCCATATGTTGTGTCCCAAACTTTATTTGTTGGAAATCCCTTTCCTACTCCAGCCTAGCTCATACGACAGAATTAGCAAATTTAGATACACTATTAAAAATGATAAGAAAAGAAAAAAGAAGAAAACAGCAAAAAAAAAAAAAAAAAACAAGCCGCCCAGTCCCAAAACAATCTCAAACTTGCTTTTCCAAGTTCTGGCCTTTCATCGAACTTAAATTTTTTATTACTTTAAAATAAAATTAATGATTACAAATGTTATCAGAATCTCGACATCAGAATCTAATACATTTCAGCAGGCCTGCCTTTGGGGGATCGGAGGCGAAAGCAATGCTCCACCTGACTTTGGGAAACTAATTGATTTACATGCAAGTGGGTGTGGTTTTGCTATTTTTTTGGTATAATTTACAATGAGTATATACCCCTTGTCTCCCTTCTGGAAAAACGTAGGAAAAAATCTTATCTTTTTGTGCTTAGAGAATTTTAAAATTACTCAGTGTATGTTTACACTTAAAACATTTTCCAGTGGCATAAATGATCTTCCCAAATACATCCTATCATGATTTAGAGTTGATTATATTTTAAACGGCGGAAATATAAATTGACACAAATAATAGAACTTTTAATTTAATCAGCTCAGTTAAAATCAATGCTAACCATCATTCTTCATGTATTATTCAAGCGGCAAAAGACTACATTCGGCAAACATCGTTTAATGTTTTAAAACCATCGGTATAGTATAACACAACTATAAATTATATCGATAAAAAGTTATCATATTTTTTTTCTTTTAAAGCAAATGTATATGCATGTTAGGGAAGGATATGCAATGCAATTAAATAACAAATTGAGAAGCGAAGCTCTATCATTTCTTAAAATGAAACACAATAAGTTCTTACCTCTGTAATGAAGAAAATTATTTTGAGCTTTAACTTTACTTTCTTCTTACTGTACGAGTAAGTGCCTAACTCATTAGACAGAACTTTAAATTGCGTCGAACCACTAGTTACTAGAATCGTCCAACTGTACGACGACTTTTCGAATCGCTTTTGAAAAGTTTCGTCTGAGGTCTTCCATACGGGGACCTAAGCATTTCCCCACTTCCCATTCTACATTTCCTTTGAAAATTTCCGATAGCCTAATTGTCACCACGGTCCTTACGCTGATGGGCTTTTTACGACTAAAGTAGCTGCAATCTGCTTTGTATCGTCCGTCCATAGTCCGCTCAATACGGGAAATTTGTACACTACCCCCTGCTGACAAGACGACGCGACAGCAGGCCAGCAGGCAATGAATGACATGAAATCATTTAGAAAGAGCAATTCATCGAATCGCCATCGGGACGATCGGAAAGTGTCTCTCGAATGTCAATGAATGTTTGTTCAAAACACGCTACAAGCGGTTTTCATGTGTGGTCTGTTTAGGAAAAAAAATTTCTCCTTTTCAACAAAGAAACTTTGCCCAAAACTAAAATACCGTGTTCGCCTGGACACAACGAGATGAGAGCAGAAGGATGGATCACGAGAACTTACCAGGAGGTTTTCGTGTTCTGCATTGGATAAAAATTCGCGCTATTTTTCAGTTAATGGAAATAATTTAGATTTTATTTATTATTTCTTTTTTTTGAAAATAAGAAATTTTTCTTTGAAAAATTTTACTTATTCTGTCGGAATCTATCTGATTTCTATCGGAAAAAATTTTAGCATCGGAATTTTTTTTTCCCGACGAGCTCGGAATTTTCCCCGACGGGGGGGGGGGGGCAAGACGCTTCCGACAGGGGGCAATTGCCCCCCCTGCCCCCCACCTAGCGCCGCCGCTGCTAAAATGCAGCATTTTGGGGGTAATTGAGACTACAAAAGTATAACAGAAGAAAAATAGGTAAACAATACCTTTTAAAAGTTAGAACTTCTTTTACAAATTAAAATCAATCAAAGTAAAAATTGCTTATGCTTGTGGTTCTTTTAAATTGGTGATTCGTTTATTTTAATAGGCTATGTTGAAACAACAAAAAATGTTGCGTTGAAGGGAATACATTTAAATAACACGCTAAAACATCGCTTCATTCATACCTTTCTGAATTCCGAAGTACAAAAAGAATTATGTTTGTAAAATTCGTTCATACTTTTCTTTACTTGAAGAAAACTTTATTTTAACCCAAATATAACTTTATTTTAGCCCAAATATAACTTTATTTTATCCCAATCATATTCGAGTCCAAATGCCGCCCCTAAAATATGCCGCCCCGGATCGGGGTCCGGAATGTGCGGCGCTAGGTCCGCCCCTGAATCTACAACTATTTCATTTGACCTATCGTATTTCGATTCGTTGTGCAAATCGAAAAACTTGAACTTGCAAACACACAGTGGCGGATTTACAGGTTTGGAAATCATCGCAATGCATTTTTGGGGGCTCCTATTTCAGAACTTGTATAACACTTGTGAATCCCCTTCGAGGCCCCTGTGGTTAAGGGGGCGTCTCGCAATTACGACATGGTAACTCCGCCACTGAAAACGTCAGAAACAGTTGACAACTTTTGTCCATGCCACCCACAGAAATCAACGGCCTTATTTAAAACCGTTCGCAAAGCCATGGGTTTTGGTCTAAGTCATTTTGTCACAAAATCATATGCTATACATTCGTTGTGCAACAATAAATTGCTGCTAAAATTCATCGCAATTTTTAAATCTGTGATCATTTTTCCAAGTATTTTTTGTACATTATGGCTGATTTGATGGTGATCGTAAAAATTCTTGTCACAAACTTTCACTTCTGCTTGGTGATTTGCTAAACATCTCCATGCTTCCTCATTGGTTGGTTAACTTACCAGCACTTATGCTTACTCATTAATTGTTAATTTAACTCAACAGAGCTTGTGTTTACTCATTGGTTGACATTTATTTTCTCATTAAAAATTGCTTTCGGTTATTTTCGGAAATTCGGGCAATTTGAAAATCCGAACTATTAAGGTGTCAATTTGTTCGGATTTTGACGATCTACTACATATTTTACGTTGCTTTACTAGTGAAAATTAAAGAATTAAGCTCACGATGAGATGAACTAACGTGGTACACTCTGGAACGGAAGAGCATTCGAATGAAAGAGCTAGTAAAAGCAGTTTATTTATTGCACAACGATGGTAAACTTTCATTAAGGAATAAAAAGGATCACTTCCTTTTGAAGAAAAAAAGTTCAGCTAGAATAAGGCCACACATGGGTGGGGATAAGTGTAAAAGTAAGTAATGAAGATTTTTTCTAATTAAAATAATGCGCTGGATCGCGAACGAATTTTCGTTGTTGAATAATAGAAAGATTGTTACGTTCTGGTGCTGAACTATTGTTTAAATGGAGAGTTCAAATCACATGTTCTGGTAATTCAAACAATGCAACTGATTCGTTTGACTTTAAAAAGTTGAATAAACTCTTTTTTTTTTTTCATTTTAAGAAGCGTTGTAATATTTGTTTAAATGACTCAGAGACTGTTCATTGTTCTCATAATTTGATGGCCGTTAACTTTTTTCTACAATCTGCTGCTTTAGCAACGCTTTTCCCGACAGACTCGTCAGCAAAATTTAATACTGCAAAACTTAATGACAAATTTAAAACTAATTTTTTTATTTCTGCTTTTTGTAAATTAAAAAATAAATAAATAAATCATAACTGGCATACCGTAGTTGAAAAAATTAATTATCTATGACTGGAATGTAATGATTTCAATTGCTATGAACATGTGGAACTCTCGATTATCTCGTTGCAATTGAGGTTAACACATTGGTATATATTTTTGTGTACTCTCAAATATTGTGCTTGTTTTAAACACCACATTTATACAGCGTTATTTTCAACAAAACGTATTTAATTGTCCCAATTAATTTTCCACATTTATTAAAGGTAAAATTTACTGCGAAAAATAAAAATATTTCAATGCAAATTTAATTTAAAAATAAATTGTTCTTTTTTATGTATTGTAATTTTCAAAACAAATTTCCAATTTTTTCATTATTTCGAAAAAAGAAAATTATCTTAACTATTTCACTTTGTGTTTCACGTCCCCTTGTATATAAAAAAATAAAAAGTAGTGAGGTACAAAAATTTCAGAAACAAACCAGACTTTGAGTATGAATAGTTTTCTACTAAAGATATAGTACACCATAACATATATGGTATAGCATACCATATATGCATCAAACAGATTCAAAAGCCTGTTTTGATTATTTAAAGAATCTATAATTTTTAGTATTTGGTAGATGGTACTTTAGCTCAGACATTTATTTATGTATTTATACATATACGCGCAATATTTGCCAGCATTCAATTGACGGAGATTCAGTAATCCCAAAACCTGTATACGGTCATAAATAAAAAAATAAATGAAAAAACAAATAAAAATTGTGTGCAATCCCCTTTTTATGGCTCTTACACATCATACAAAATTATTAACAATAAATAAACAAAACTTATTTTAAAATTATCAAGGCAAGCATCTAAACAGATTCTGATGTGTTTAAATAAATAAGTGCACAAAAATATTACCACTGAAGTTTTTTTACTGTTTACATAATTTTTAATTCCCATTACTATAGTAATGTACAGTTTATATTTTTATACTTGATGAGTTCAATCCTCAAAAATATTTTGCACTTTTTCGTACAATTTTATATGATTTGTAGATAGTAGATACATCCTCGAAGATTCACATATACTGCTGGCAGCATGCCAGTTTGCTTTTAGATTGATGTTCAGTTAGTAGAAAAGATACTTTGCCAGTACACGTAATGCAGCAATAGTATATCTGTATGTTCTTACAAGATTCCACAGAATTCAAAAAATTTTATTGATAAATGTGAACTACTTTTTGTTAAATGTTATTAATGTTATGATTCTTTACAGTAAAAATTGCAGTGTAGCATGCAACTTATCGCTTTAGTTGGTCTGTTCAATATATTATTAAATACTATGTAAAACAACTGAATTAGCAGTGCCAGATATGAAATTACTTACCAAAGCAATAGATCGGTCTGCTACATTAAAACCAGCAAATTCTTATTAGTTAATGAATTTCGAAAACATTTCAATTTTTTAAGCTGCAAGGATTTTAGGACCATGTAGTCCGATATGGTAACAGGGTTTGGGCAAAAAGGTAAAACTTTTGGTTATAAATTTGAAAGGTTTGAGCAGAGATATTTTCCATTTACAACATAAATATTTATGCAAAATATCAGAAAGATTTTTAAGCAAAGTGTGTAGTTAAGAAATATTATCAAACACAGGAGCTTATGAAAAAACACTAAAATGTTTCCTTTTTTTCCTACCATTTCTCAACAATTTTCAAAATGACCAAGCCAAAAAAAGGTCTCAAATATATGAACATTAAAAAAATTATATATATATATATATATATATATATATATATATATATATATATATATATATATATATATATATATATTATACAAGGATATAAAGAAAGTCTGAAAAAGTTTTCTTCGCAGTTGTATTAATTTAAATTTTTATTCTAGGGGGAGCAGGGGAGCTTTCTTCTCTAACTTCAAACAAAATAGTAAACCTGAACCTTAGCTTTACACACAATGTATTTAACAGGAATTTCAACCGTAAAAAAACTTTTACACTAAACTAAAAATGCATTTAATGAAATGTTCTTCAACGAAAAGTATATTTTATTTGTAAAAGCATAAACAGTGCAATTCCTGCAAAAAATACATAATGCAGCTAGGATTTGTTTCATTTCCTTCAATCATTATCTTTTTTTTTTTCGATTAAAGGTTTATCAATACCAAATTTGTTAATGTTTTCAACAAAGTACAATATGGAATCTTGTAAGATCAAAACCATATGAAGAACTACAGAAATTTCTACAATAGTTAACATTGTTGAATATGGCTATTGTTGTTTTGATGTATGTTGTAACTGTAAGTAGAAATATTTACAAGAAAATAGTTTTGTTGAATTGTTGAAGGCAGCATGCCAATTGATGTAAAAAGGTCTATTTTGAGACAGATCATTGTGAATAAATGTATCTATCTGTGTTATATGCAAAGATGAAAGTTGAATCTGAAGTATAAATATGCAGTTATATTTATTGTTTTGAAAATAATCATGACTTATAGAACTGCAATAAAAAGGCACTAGTATAGAATCAATAGTCTTGATAATAAAATAATTTTATTATTAAATGTTTGATTTATTTTATTCTCATAAATATTTCAGTCAACTTTTGGAACTCATAATTTTAAATTTCACAACATAAAAACAAAATAAAGTATTTAAAACTTGATTTAAAATATTTTCTTAAATTTTTAACTGCAGCTATAAAATTTTAAATGTTTTGCTTTGTTTATTTTTATTTTTTTTACACTTTAAAAACTGTTCCTGATTCTTATTATTTTAACTATAAATGTTCCAATGTGAATAAATAAAGTAAATAAATAAATATAAAATAAATAATTTGTCGTTTCAAGCCAAAATTCTTCTATCACCAAATTTTCACTATTATTATTTCAAAGGTTTATTTTTTAAGGAGAACCAAACAGTCCTTTACAATTGGTTTAGAGAAAATTTCAAACCTGCTTTTAAAAGTGTTATTAGGAAAAACTCATACAGGATTAAAATTACATTTTATTCCTTACTGTTATCTTTATTAATTAATTTGAGGAAGTTATATAACATTTTTAAATAGCATAGATAATTTTTAATAGTAAAAAGCTCAGCGCTTTGAAGCTAATTTGCTACCATCAAGTCACATTTAAGATGAAAAATCGTGGTTTACCTGTTAATTCAGGTCCAATGTCAATGATTTGTAATAGAAAATGCTGACACATCAGTCCCTTCACTGTTGTTTCCTATCATTCAAGCTATTGAGTAGACACTTGTTCTGGGAGCTGAAACTTCTGCTATTAGACATGATACACAATAAAACAACAAATCTTTATTTTTTATCACAGTAATAACTTAAACATTCTTTGAAGATAATGCCTCAGGAAAATTCCAAATTTAGTTGGTAGTTTCTCACTATTGATGGGCTTCAAAATTATAGTTATACATAAGTCATTGTCTCTGTACACACCAAAACATTCACAACAGAAAGATATATGTTCTTTCTCCTTAGTTTTAGTGTTTTCCATCACAGTATTGGATACTTTTTTCTCAACTTCTACTGGATTTTCACCAGTCACCAGTAGTTGCCAAGTGTTCCTTCCCGACCAAGTATCATTCGTGACATAACGCCAGTTCTTAAATAAATGTTTTTCGAGAGATAAATCACTTACCTGTGATGTGTCCTCAGCTTTATGATTTGGATCTAGATGAAAACATCCAAACATGAGACAGTCATTGAAAATTGTTTCTAAAACACTGCAGATTTTTTGAAACGCTAATTCGACGTTGTCTTGAGAAATGGACGAGTGCAGAAATGAACTCATTTTAACACTCAAATGCACGTTTTCAGTTTGAGGGACACCTTCACTGAGGTTCAGGCCTCCAAGAACGGAAGACAGACCCCAGAGTTTAGATTCTGTTCGTACACTGAAGGAATCGTCGAAATTTTCACAGACGGATATGATAGCTTTCAAAAAATGCTTGCAGTACTTGAAATTCACACCAGTTGTAACATTCCACAGGGCGTTCAAGGGATCTTGAATGGAAATAGCACTGAACTGTAACAAAAATAATAACATTTGACTAATGTATAAAATCAACATTTTGTGCGCTGAGGTCGCAATGCCAAAAAAAGAACGTTTTGGGATTACCTGGAGCTTCTTTCCTATTCAGTGGGAGAGCACTAGAAAGTTTTTTTTTCTTTCAAATAGGGCTGCAGTAGAGGCACAGCCTTTTTTAGACCTAGTGCGATCCCCCAATTAAGCATCCATTCTTTCACGTAGCACCAAAATCGGCGGAATGCCATTACCACGAGAGAATTTTGACGCCCAGTTGCCGCCAGATGGAGGCACCTGGGCTCTTTTTTGATGCAAAAGAGCACTAGAATTTAATTTTGCCTAGGGTTATTCAAAGCCAAACGAATACCCCAAGGGATCTTTTACATGCCGCATATTCATATGACATGGGCACCGAGAATTTTCCACATCTCGAAAATCCGCTGACTGGCCAACTCTAAGACAGAACCAGGGTTATCGGCGCAGAAAACCGACGCTCTACAACCACGCCACCAAGTCGGCGGCGAGCACTAAAAAGTTGCAAAAATAATTGCAGTTAACTCTAAAATCTGCAAAGCTTAGGCAGGGATTCAAGTGAAACAGGCCATCGCAAATTACAATCGCTACTGGAAATGAATTACATTAGAACGTTTCTTGATAAAAACATTGTGACGTCAGCGTGACGTTTGCCTATGAAAAACGAGCTAGATAAAACGTCGCAGCCTACTTGGCGAATAAGAGGAGATAGCTGAGTGCTTGTGAGCTCTTATTGGCTCCACCCGTAGTGACGTCATGTCAAGTTAAGTTGATGATAATGTAATTCACTTCCAGTAGCGATTGCATTCGAAGCGATCGCAGTGTTGTTTCACTTGAATCCCTGCCTTAGAATCAAGAAAACTTTTAATTTTACACTTCTGCAGATTTCAGATCACTGAATTGTTTACTTTACAAATTTTGTAATGTGGCATTGCAAAATTACCATTACATTTTAGCAAAAAATCATTACTTGTGTTGAAAAAAAAAATTCCAGAATTGGTGCCTCTCTTGATCCCCATACGCATAAAAGTACATATATGAAGAAAAAGTATGAATGTTTTCAATAAGTTGCATGACTAAGCAACATGTATTGTTTTTCGTTTTATCATGAAATTGAAAAAAAAAAAAAAAACAATAGAAAGGACACAGAAAAATTGTGACTATATGCCATAAGTTTTCCAAATGTCACACTTGGAATACGGGAAATGTACTGAAAGTCTGAATCACCAGCATGGGTGCCACTTTTAAGTACTAAGGACAGAATTCAGTCTTAAAAAAAGGCCGACAGATTTTCGTCCTTTTCTTTAATTGAAACTTTATGAGGTGAAAATTTTCTATTGGAGGGCAGAAACCCATTTGGCAATTTTTTTTTAAAGACGGAATTCTGTTTTCCTTACAAAAAAGTAATACTCATGATCGCCAGATGCCCTGGTAGTTTTGTTAAATCTAACTCAGTTGAATATGTGCAAAGGGATGTCATATTTAGAAAAAAAGAAAAAAGTTGGACTGGTAGTGGGAGTGAAGAGTAATGAACACACATTTCAAACATCACAAATAAATGCAAGCAATTAATAATAAAAATAAAATACATATGAATAAATAAATAACAATGTAAAACACATTGTTGAATAAAAGACCAACATGTAGTGCAGTGTGCATCTTACTCACTTCAATTTCTGGCTTCCCATCCTTTTTCGAAAGGAAAGATTTCCTGTCCATCAGTTTAGAGGTTCTTGGACATATGACCAAAGAAAAATCAAAATTGCCATAAAAGCAGAAAAACTCTTCCAATAATTGTTCTATTTGGAGGAAAATAAAAGAGAAACATCAAACATTTTAAAAACACTAAAAATACTCCAAAATACAATGGCTAATATTTTAGCAATGAACTTCAACTAAAGACATGAAATAATTTAGAATTTTTTCGCTTAAGAAAGCTATGTATCAGAATTATTTACAAATAATAATAATAATAACAATAATAAATAAATCTTAAAATATTAGGTGGAGCTCGAAGATTTAAGCAAGAAAGGATACATCTTTTCTTGAATAAAAAATCATGATTGTGTGTAACCAATGAAGTTAGCGATCTACTGTTTGCAAAGCCTAAAAGTATAAACAATTATAAATATAGAATTTACATGAAGTTTTATGAAAAACCTTATAATGCTAAATTATTTGTAACTTTTTTCACTGCTCTTATTTATTTTTACTACTCAAAATCATGAAAATATGTTTAAAAAAAGCCGAATTGAGTTACCAAAGTTGAGTTGATAGACCCAGATATTTTAAGGTAAGCATAACATAAGGTTATTGTTCAAATTGAAAAAAAATAAAAACAAAAATACTTCCTACATTGTATGTGTGTGTAGAAGAAAGTAAAGTTTTAAATACAGGAGCAGACAAAACATTAATGCTAGTTAAAAGCTATTCTGCCCCCCCCCCCCCCCCACCCTGCCCCCTCTAGAAAAAAAAGCACTCAGAGAAGTTTTGTGATTCAGCTTCAGGTCTGTTAAGAGTGAAAGTGCATGCCTAAACCAGAAACAAATACTGTTTTCTAATTAATTAATTTACAACTAATTATCAAAATCGGTTCATCCGCTTAGGAGTTACGGTGCCACAGTCAGATACACAAACATATTAATTATTACATTTATAAGCCTAATGAGCTTATGATTATCCTTTTACCAGGGGTTAAAATACTTTTACCAGACAAAAAAGGACTAAAACCCCTTTACCACCACTTTACAGCCAAAATTGAAAACACTTTACAGCCAAAATCGAATCATCGCATTTTAAAAATAGCAGAGGTATAATTTATAAAGTTACGAAGTACCAACCAATGGAGAAATGTAAGGCAGAATTGAAAGCAATGCTGAATTATTCAGTTCCAGCTTCCAGAAACTGCCGTTAGGTCTTTACTTTAGACTCATCTATCAGGAGCAAAATTAACTGAGTTGCACACACAAAAATGTTGCTTACAACTTAAAGTGACAGATTATCTTTAAAAATAAAGTAAAGGAAGAAATGGTTTGAAAACTAGGTTTTTTTGTATTTGTCCTTAATATTTTAATTTATAATTACAAAAGAAAAAGTTAACAATATATCAGTTAACTACATATTATTAATAATATCGTAGGTTTCCATTATTGAAAAATTAGAAACCAAAACTATTGTTAAATCGAACTTCCTATAAGTCAAAGTTCTACTTTGGATCTGCTAAGTTTGAGTCTTCAAATATTGACCATATATCGTGAGCTACAATTTTTCCACATGTTACACATATCTGACAAACATCCAGTAAGTAAAATCAACACTTAAAATTGTCTTAAACAAAACATATAATTTTATACTATCGATGCATACGAATCTGACAAGCAAATTCACATCAGGTTCTCAAACAAATAAAAGAAATTTCTATAACATACCAACAGAGCAAGGATTTTCAGATACTTCAAAATATTTTACATATTGTAGAACATCTTGTAAATTATTGTGTACAGTAGAATGAAAATCTGGAAACAAAAAGAAGTGGGAAAACATTCAGTCGTTAACAGAGCAACATTTTACGAAAAGCATTATATAGGTTTAAGAGTTTGAAAAAAAAAAAAAAAAAAAACAAGAAAAATCAAGAATTTTCCATAGTTTCTTTGAATTAGAAAGTAAAACAACAATTATAAAGTATTACCAGAACATAATTTCTTAAAAAGTAAAATGAAATAACATAATCCAAATAAACACAAGGCAATTTGGAATGAACGAGCATTCAACCAACAGTCCAAACAGTTAATGTTTAGCAAGAGAAACTAAAATGGATCAAAAGTTTAAAAAAGCAAAGGGAATATAGTTAACAAGTAAAGTATCTGAAAAGTACTTCATCAAGCATATGTTTGTTCTAAAATAGAATGTATGAACAGAAAAAATGTTTATAGTTTTCAGATGGGTTCATTCACCATTCCTGTTACTAAGACGTAATAAGGAAACAGATCAATTTTTTTTAAAAAAAGAAGACTCCGGAGATTCAATTGGATGAACTCTATCATGGTCTACAGTTTTAAATTTAGTTTTCAATGTGATTTATTTTATTTGAAATTTGGTCACATTTTAGATTATGTAATAATTTAAGGATATTTTTTTTTCAAATACATGTACATTTTTTTTAAAATTCTAGTAAAATAATCTGAAATATAATTTCCTGTTACATTTTGATTTACCTTAAAAAAATGTTTAAAAAGTGATGCAAAAAAACTGCCATCAGTACAGGTAGGGGGAGGGAGGCTCAGCAAAATATACCTAATTTTGAATGATTTGCTATTTTCCCTCCAGTGTCATGCCCAATTGCACTCAAGGTACAATTAAGCTATCAAATTTCTCAGAGATTATGGTGAATATTTCAATCAGGGCAGATTTTCTTTTCAATTCAAAAATGGAAAAATATTTTTCCAAGACATATATGACAATACTATATAGAAAGATGTATCTAAATGACACTTGATTACCCAGCAGTAGATTTTTTTCTGCAGCTTTCGACTTAACTTGAAGGGTAAAAAACACAAAAATATTGTACAAAATAAACCAATATTAAGTTAGGCATAAATTTTAAATCAGCAGTGACATATGCCTAAAATTAAGGCACTGAATTAAAATATTACAAGTGCATGTTATTTGTGACTTCTTGCCCATAACATATGGTAGAAATCTCTGCTGAAGTTTGTTTTTTTTCCATTAAAATGTTAGGTGTTCTTTCACTTCCAACTGCATGCTTTCTGAAGAATCTGTGATTTATGTTGCAGTGTTGCAGTTTCTGCTGATGGGCCTAACTGGATCACCAAACGGACAAAAAGATCCATATTTGTGTTTTGACAACTTACATACATGATCAAAATATCATAAGTTAAACAACATACAAAAAAAAAATGCAAACCTTCATAGAATAACGAATTGTATGCAAAGTATGGTCAATCGACCATCTATGTCTTTTATTTTATTTTTTTAAAGTTTTTCCCTCTTGGTAAATTACAAAATGTAACTGGTGAGTATTAAAAGTCATACAAGTACTCTAGGATCGTGTTTAGAGAAGCTATTATAAACCTCAAAAATTACGTAGCGGTTTAAACACATGTGGGACACTGCCAAACATAGAACGGCAAAAGAAAGTTGTTAATGTCAGACTGAGTTCAATGCATGATTGCAAGAGGTTAAAACATAAAACATACCTGTCTTATCAAAGATATACTGAACAGTAGGTAAAAGTGGTGGCTTTCGGCTTTGGAGGAAGAACACAACAAGTAAAAATAATGCATAGCTCTTGAATTTCAGTGGTCCACCAATCAGGTTGTTCTGCTTTGCCCAGTAATTGATGATCCTAACCAAGGGCGCAACACGAGTGTCCAAATTATCACACAAGAGCATTAACCTTGTGCTGTCAACTGCTATCCTATTAAGAAGAAAAACACATGAATACTCAAAAAAAAAAAAAGAAACAATTGTTTTAACAACATTCCATTCAAATTAAGTAGTTCTCATTTTTAGAGCTTGGATAGTGTCCAAGCTCTAAAAATGAGAACTACTTAAGGCCTTGAATAGACCTTGTAGTGATTTAAGGAATTATCCAAAAGAAGCAAAACATTTTAACTTGGATCAGACAAGGATCCTGTCCAATAAGGCAGATGTCTTATTGGACAGGAGTAAGTGGATGGCTCTTGGTTTTACCTCTTTCAGCAGCTATGGACCAGAGTTTGTAGAGCCTCTTATAGTTCGTTAGAACTATGAACACAATTTAACTCTAAAATAATTATAACTTTAATATCAAAATTAAGCTTAGTGTTAGCTTAAAAAGTACTATGTTCAAAATTTAACACAATTCATCTATTAGACTTGATACTCTTTAATACATCATTCAGAAAACAGTAAAATGAATAAAAGTAACATCTTGATGAAAACTGTTATTGAATAAAATAACAGGGAGCATTTGCCACCACGCAAAATAAGATAAAATCTGAAATTTGGCGAAAAAAATTCCTCTTTAGGCAAAGTATTGATGTTTGGAAAATTCTCTGAAAATTTCGCCAGAAAAAAATATATGTATTGAATTAGGAAAAAGTAGCAATTAAAATTCTTTAACTAAGACTCGAAATCTGGAACATTTACTGACTAACAAATTGAAATCCCAAGTGCAGACCCTGAATAAGAAATGTCAGTGACAAATCTGAGAGTCAGAGAAGACATGGTAAATATTGTTATATTGTATAGTCTCCATATATTTGATCCAGCTTTCACTTTTTCAGATAGTTAAAAAAATATTCCCTTTCCACAAATGTCCATAAAACATTGTATATAGGTAAAATATGTTATAAAGAACCTCCTCTTGCAATAACTCAATTTTAATAAAAAGTGCAGATGCGACTTTTGTGTACTAATTGTGTACGACTGCTAATAACAATGAAATTGAGATCCGAAAGAGAGACACATCCTTCTGCTGAATTATGGCAGATCAAAGCACATTACTCTTTGTGTACTATGTAACTTGCTCACCTATACTACTCTGCAACGTTTCTTGACAACAACATCGTGACGTTTGCGTGACGTTAGCCTATGAAAAATGAGCTAGATAAAACGTCACAGCTTACTTGGCGAATTAGAGGAGATCGCTGACTGCTTGTGAGCTCTTATTGGCTCTGCACGTAGTGACGTTCAGTGTCAAGTTAAGTTGCTTTCTAGTATAGATGTTTTTTTCCTTCAATGAGCACATTGGATTAGTACATTTTTAGAGGAAAAAAGAAAAAGAGTTGTCCTTGTACTTACAAGTCATACAATTGCATGTGATTAAAAAATAATTGAGCCAAAACTTTGCTGTGCATATGTGCTGTGAACATAAAAGACTATAATGAAATGCTTCTTAACTCTTTTCAAAAATTAGTACAAGGTTTTAGAAGAATTCTCTTTTCTTCTCAATAACTGTATTAGATAATCATATTTTTAGAAAACAAAAATAAAAAGTTGTTCAATTTTCTACAAGTCATACAACTGCAAATAATTAAAAAGTGTGTCAAAGTTTCCTGTCACATGATAAAAGACTAGAATGAACTGTTCGTCAAATTTCTTCAGAAAAGAGTACATGTATTTTAAAGAACTCTCTAACCAATCAACTAATTACATGCATTTGTACAGTTAAGTTTACAGATAAAATGTTACAACTATATGGGCATGTGTAAATATGTCTATGAATACTGTACTATACTCTTCGTAACATTTTTGTAGGGACATTTTTAATATTTTATGAATTTACTAATTTATTTGACAACACTGTTGATATGTATTTCAATGAACAGAAAATAGAAAAGCAACATATGAATGTTATTATGCGAAAAAATTCATAATTTTTACAAAGAAATAAATCATTGGCAATGACTTTCAGCAGATGTTTCAAATAAATAAATAATACCATATTGCCCCCGCATGGCGGAAAAGGTGAGGTTGACCAGCATGCCGAAAAATTCGAATTTTCCGGCAAGCCGGATAGTTCAATGTTCATTTCGCAACAAAAACAAAAATTAATTTCTCTCCTCAGTTTCAATCGCAAAGCAAACCACTATAATGAAAAATATTAATAAATGCCTTTCTCAAAAACAAACCAGTTTTCCGAGACGAAATAAATCATGGTGGTTTGATGGTGCGTTATCATGCTATTATTTATTAACATTTTTACAAATTTAAATCTTTTGATTGTATTAATGAAATGATCTATACTGCCGTGTTACAAAAGTGATATCTGCACTGAGCGGCAAATGCAGATATAACTTCTTAATGTTTTATGCCTCTATAGATTTCATTTGTTTCGAAAATTTTATTTTAATATTTCCCGTTCATAAATGACCATAAAACAATGTATTTAGGTAATATATGCTGCAAATTGTACCTGGCAACAATAATTCAATTTTCTTAAAAAGTGTAGATTAGGTTTTTGTGCTTGGCACACCAGTACATAACTTATATTATTTAAAAAGTTTTCAGTGTTCTTGGGATGGTTTAAATTTTTTTTTACCAACCTCGGTTTTTCTGGCATACCCGAAAGGACCAGATACGGGTCACAGAAAATCTGGTGACCCTCGAATTTTGCGGCATGCCGGCTAATACAGGATACTACGGCTACAATAAATAAATAAAATACATAAAGTCTAACTACAATGCCCCTCATAACTAATAACAGGATTATCAGAAATTCAAACCAATACAATTTTACTTGTTAATAAGATAGCTTGGATAACAATATCAACTTTTTTTTTTCATTTTAATGTGTCTCAAACAAGCTAAATTTTTAATTGTTTTGATGAAAAACAAAATCAGTATTTTGACTTTAAAGTGCTGTAAAAAAAAAAAATTAATGAATAATATAAAATTAAAAGAAAAAAAAGGAATCTGGGTGTTGTTGTTTGCATAAACTTATTAACTAATCAAGTCACTTTGGTTTTCTGATTTCAGCTGATCCAGTGATTAGTTACGAGGGGCACTAAAAGGAAACTTTTTTTGAGTTATTTTTAGAGACTCGCTGTCAATCACTCCCTTTTTCATGAAAATTCTGAAAATTTCACTGAATCTTTTTTAAATGTAACTTCTGCGTATTGAAATCATAGACATAATGATACAACTGTGTTGTCAAAAAAAAAAAAAAATCAAAAATGTGTTTTTTTGTAGTGAATTAACTTTACTCCTTCCTAAACTCCAACAAAAATATCTCACTTGTTATTGATGGATAGATCACAGGCTAAACCATCAAGGTAAAAATTTAAGATGGGAACTCTTCCACGAAGCAGAGTGAAAGGCTCACTCAGGCCACATCGTTGGAGAGCTTTCTGAATCACAAACAATTGGTTCTTTGATGTGAGACGTAGCACCTTGTTGAGAGGAACGACTTCCATGTCCAATATCTCATCAAGAGAATTTGTCCATAAGGTGGAATCTTCTAACTTCTGGAAAATAAATAAAAAATGTAACTTTGAAGAGGGTCAAAAATCTTATGCACTAAGAATTTGTGAATGAAGCCAACAAATTCATAGTAACATAACTGAGAAAAGTATAGCATTATTAAATGGAAAACATAAGACAGTCGCCGCTTGATGTAACTTGATATCCGTCTCACAGAAAAAGGCGTTTATAACGAGTGATCACAATAAGAGGTAGAATTTAAAAAAAAAAAAAAAACATGCATCATGCGTGTTCATGCTCATTATTTTCATTAAAATTGGCAAATTTTTTAAAGATTTCAATGAAGTACTCAAAATATACTTTTTTTGTAGGAATTAAAATATGTATCAGTGCAAAATACTGTAACAACAGATTTTAAATTAGAAAATATAGGGGAAAATATTGCATAAGAACAAATCATTTATTTTCTGAAGAAAAAATCGGGTACTGTCTGTTTGCGTTTTGTGCCCCTGGCAGCCACGGACGCGTCCATCTGAAAAAGGGGAGCTAGGTTTAGGATGCGCACTTCCCGATGCATTCAGCTTTTGTTCACTTACTACTTCCTCGTTGCTTTTCCCCCCTATTTCGCGAAAGTCAGAAGAGACTTGGCGCGTGTGCAGATACGGCGGAGGTCGCACGAGAAAATTTTAGACAGTATAGTTGTTTGTCGTTTTGCAAAACACATGTTTTCATTTCAGTTATAGATGATATACAGTGTCCAGTATTTTTTTTTAAATGCAAAAATATTTTAAAATCTTAATAGACCTTAAAAAATTTTTATGCAAAGAGCTGTTGTTAAAATTTGGTCGCTATTTTGAATCAGACAATAAAGAGAGGTTGTTATACCAAAGTCAAATTAACATAGAGTATATTAGGATAAAGTTGGGTGTTTTCCCACTGGCCTTTATATTGGGAGGATCTTTATAATGAGTTCTCATTATAACGAGCATCGACTGTACTGTAAATACACAAACAGTAATGAAATTATAGCCTTGTTTCTGGTAGCAAGTAATCATGTTATCAAGGTAGTTGTGAGCTAAAACGGACAACTGCTTAGTAACAGAAGCAGCTCAATTACTAAATTAGTTTTAAAAGCATTAATTTGGTACAATTATGTAACTGTCTCCATGGCGAATATAGCAATATGTTTTCCGACATAGAAAAGGTGTGAAAGTTTAAGATGAAAAAACAATAAATTAAGAAATAAAATAAATAAATACATTTTAAAGTAGGCACTCTTTTGTTTTATAGTAATCAGGCAGTAAAATCATGAAAGTTATGACTTATTAGAAATAAGTTTAGAACACAAAAAAAAAAACATTGCTTATAATGTAAACATGCACAAAATTTAAATGTCTATTTTTCTTGAGTAATTTGTTTTATCGTTGAAAAAGTTGCAGTAAAACTTAGCAAAAATACCTATTTTTACTGTTTTTAAACATGTGCAATTCCTTAGGTTATAAAAAAAAAACAAATAAAGAAACTATATTAATAAACCTGTAGATGGATTGTTAATTTTTAAAAATCGCTAATTTTCAATAATAATCATAGGATATTTACAAACACAAGTTTTCAGAATACAAATTCAAAGAATTATCATTTTATAGCAAACAAAATTGATGATAAACATTATTTACACTGCATGTTCTTTCACCTGCTATTCATTTGCTTATCTCCTATCAAAGCTTTACATTATGATAATTCCTTTTCCTTATCTCGTAAAGAAGTTGGTATGCATTTATACATTGAGACAGTGAAGGCTTAAAATCTTTAACCACTTTAACATGAACATTTTCTCTTTCTTCATTTTCCTTATCGAAAATCTACTCTTAGATGCAGAAAAATAGATATTTTTCTCTGATATCCCAGTATTCACTTGCTCACAAGATAAGCTTTGTAATACAAAATCATTTTGTTACATTGATTTTGCTCAAGTGCACAGTTTAGCCTGAAGTTATTTTTAAAAAAATGAATATACTGGCCCCACTTGAACGAATATTGTTGGTTCCAACAAAAATTATTCGATAAAGCGGGGTATTTGTTTAAGCGGGGATTTTTAACATTGCTTCTACGGCATGGGTAATATTCCGTTCCGGGATATTTTATTCGTATAAGCGGGGTATTCGTGTATCCGTTACCTGATTAAGCGGGACCGACAGTATATTTCAAAATGCATCTCAATAGGGTTAGTTATATTACTCAACTTTAAATATAGGTTAAGAGCTCAAAAGCTGCGTTTTTTTTATAATATCTTCTTCGGATGTAATTCTTTGATAATATCTCTTTAAATACTTTTTACTAACTATTCGGACTACGTAACTTGCTTCTTTCACATAAAATTGGGCTATTATGAACTGATGTTATAAAGTCCTGTGTTTTAGTCATTATTTTTAACATTCACTTTGGCTTTAACCCTTAGTTTGGCACATATCAAAAATTTAAAAATTTTGACAATTTTTTTTTAATTTTAGTCTTTTTGGAGTGAAATGCATAAATATTATATAGTTAAAAAAAATTTCATGGGAAAAAAATGAAAAGAAAATCGGTTTTATAAATTGTGTATCCTGTAGGATACACTGCCAAAGTACCAAATAAGAATACATAAAAACTTTTTATAAAATTTAATCAAGTATTAATTTACAATACAACTACATCTATCTATAAATTACTATACAAATAGAAATACAAAAGAAATAAAAAAATAAAAGAGAACATACCCGTAATCGACGTGACGCCATGTCGTTTTGGTAGAACACACTGTAACACTTATAAACTTAATACTGAACGCGTTGCTTTGTAAATAGCCACAATAAAGACAGAGAAAAAAGAAGGTTTGAATAATGCTATAGGTTAAAATCCAGCCCCCTAGTGGGTGCCTAATTCAAATTAAAAAATGTAGAAAGTGATGTATCCTGTAGGATACATTGCCAAACTAAGGGTTAAGGTAATCAAAATTGGCATCTGAGACTTGTATGGTATACTAGCATAGATGAAGCCAGAGATCTATTTATTTCATTCATTGATGAATCTATATGAATGCATAAAAGGAGGAGCCTTGCACAAATGTACACAAGTATGATCAAATCTAAAGTAAACATTGTAATGGAATAAACAAGCAGGTGGTGTATTGCATGTTTCTGCCTTAGCCCTGGCTTGGGGGAGGTTACTTACTGCTTTAAACATTGAAATGTACAGAGAAGCTTTTCTAGTGTCAAAACATATGACAGAGAAGCTTTGCTAGCATTAAAGCATTTTTTTTTCTTTTCAAACTCACATATTTTATAAAAAACTAACTTCTACCATGTTTTTCCATTAAGTAGTAAGTGGTGAAAGTGAACAAAGGAGATTTAGAAATGGCACTAATTATAATATCATTAAAAGTAATTGCTTTCTTACAATAAATATCTATATATGTTTTTCTATTGCTTACTATATTACTGTATTTAAATGGAAACTCCAAAGAAATGCTGTCGAAACAGCAATATAAACCATCAACAAAAATCAAATCAATTGTTTAAAACAAGGTATATAAACACATTCTAACACCCTGCAAATTAATGAAAAATATAAAATCAATAATATAAAAACATAAATTTTTTAAGCAGTTTCACCAACATATTTTATCAAAAGGAGTGCATATACTAACCTCCACTGTAGCAGGATCAGCAAACTGGAATGATAAATCAACATCACATCCCTTGATCCCGAATCCACTGGCACTGGAACCAACCAAATGAATGGAACAAGACGGGAAATACCTCTTCAGAAGATTTTCCAGGTGTTTGCAAATATTTAGCCTCTGAACTACATCTTCATCTTCAAGCTTGACATACAAATTAAATGTCGTGATTTGATCTGTTACCTGAAAGCAGGACAAATATCAATACAGCACATAAGATAACAGTTCACAGTAATAATTGGCAGGCAAGGTAGAAACGAACAGATAATGACTAAGGAACAAATAAGAAAAAATGTTAAACATAAAAATTTCAAAGTCTCTAAATATTCTGGAAAAATTGTTTTATGAGCAAAACTTTTAACAATATTCCCGTGCTAAGAACAAAAGTCGTATAGCAACTGAGCAAACATGAGTTGTTGCGTTTTAAAATTTTACGGCTACATATACTCAATTCAGATGCCAATTTTTCTGAAATTTTGAAATATTACTTCCCGTTCACAATGAACATATAACACTGCATTTAGGTCAAATATGTTAGACATTATGTTGTGGTGACATTAAATCAATTTTGATAAAACTGGTGGATACTGCATCCATACTTAGCACAGTAAAAACAAGCAACACAAACAAACTTAATGTTTGTGCAGCCAGGGGTAACTTTAAGTATTTTATCAGAGCTCTCAGTTTTCATTACTATAAAAGAGGCATTTGGGAATAATTGTCATAAACAAAATCATCTTCTACATAATTGTAATGCAGCAAATTTGTTCAAAAATTGAGCCCCATCAGTTCTAAATGTAAATGACAAGTATTTGTCAGAAAGCATTTTCTTAACTTTTAGTAACATTTAGCAGCTAAAAAAATAATACAGTACAGAATCTTTTATCCGGGAACCAAACTTTCGGCCGATTTTCCCGCCATTTTTAAAATACACATTTTCAGCAATTTTTGAAAAGGGAAGCTATTTTTTTTAGCAATAGATAAATGAATATGAGCGATTTATTTATGAATACCATATTATTTGTATATAGCTTAGAACTTTTTTATAAAAACAAACTTAAAGCTGAAGTTGAAGTGTAATCTTTTAAGCGGGGCAAAGTTTCTGCAATATTTTCTTGAATAAAAAATTTTTAGCGGGAAAAAAGTACCGATCCGTTCGAATTTCGAATAAAGAACTTCAAAATGGCTCTATCTAGCGAAATACTTATCGGATCTTCTCGATCTTGGTCTCATTCGAAAGAACACAAAAAATACCTGTTAGGAAAGTTTTCTTCCAAAGGTTTTCAAAACCACAAATGGATATCTCCACCCTGAAGAAAGATATGAGCGTTTTTAAATTTGGAAATATCCATTTTAAATTGGATTTATAAAAATCGTCTGCACAAGCGTGAAAGAAATTAAATAGCGTGAAATAAATTATTGATTACAAAAAGGTGTTGTCATTTTGTTCTTGAACATAAACAAATAAAATTCTTGCTTTTGCTTTTCCTGTAGAGGGGATTTAAAACTTTTTTGGCGATTGATTCATTTTTCTTACCGCGCAAAATATTGACTTTAATCTAATGGGGACTTTTATAGACGTGCGTAACTTGACATAAATTTTATTCTCAAGGTATACCGGGCAGAGCCGGGCCACGCAGCTAGTATTAAATAAAATATGAACTCGGAGTTATTTTTATTTTTAAATATTGCAAAAAACGATAACAATCGTTTATGTTAACTTTAAGCCAATTCATATTTTTTAATATATTTGATTTCAAAAACGAGATACAGAGGGCCCAATGCCTTCTGCACTTGCTAGCAAGGTTATAATAAAAATTTTCTGAAAGTATCTATTGCTCACAAGTATTGCTAGAAAATTACTTCAACAAAAATACTGTGCTGCTTGAAAAATTATCTAAACTCATTATTATTCTGTAATTATTTTAGTACAACTCTTATGAAGAATGTTAAGTATATCCTTTAAACAAAGCAATGCTAAAACTCATTAAGAAAAAGTCAAGTAAAAGAAATAAATTTCTTACTGAACCACAATTTTGAAGCATTTCCATCAGTTTGGAGTGATTTATAACATTTTGATTAGTGGGGTTTGTTGGCTTTTTAGTGAACATGTTGTGCTGAGTTCTTCTGCTCACCAGAGAATGAAATCCAAAATTTTTCTTTGTTCGCTGGTAAATAAAATGAAACATAATCAGAACAAAAAACAGCATCTACTGTTTAGATAGTACATATTTAAATTCCAAAACAACTAGAATGCAACGTTAAAAATGATTGTGGTCACAAAGTCCTCCAAAAAGAGACGATACCTCTGGAGGTACTGGATTACGGGTTTGTTCAGCCCTTGGCCTAGATCAAAAGAATAGAGCGCTCTTCAGGGCCCCATCTTGCTTAAACCATGAGTTGTGGTAGGTATGAGGAACTCTGGAGTGTGAATAAAGTAGCTTAAATTAAAGCTATCAAATCTGATTTCCTCGCTAAAACCAGGTTCTGAGTAAGAAAGGGTTTATAAGCAAGTTTGATTGTACTTAAATAAAAATGTTCTATTTTAACTAACACAAAACTGCATTACTTACACCATTATTTATTTTAACTATTAATAATTGTTCAGCATAATGAAATTGCCACAACTGAACAACAGTTTAAACAGGCACTGCTGTCTAGCAGCCTCAAATGTACACAAATTGTGTTAGTTATAAGCAAATGGTGGGAGATTAAACTATTTCTACTAAGCTTTCGCATGACTGAGTAACACAACAGAAATGACTTACATGGCCCTCGCGGAAATATTATGTTAATAGGGTGTTAATTGATGTTTTGTGCAAAACTATGATTTCTGGTAAGGAGTTATGGTTTACTAAAAACAAACTAATAAATTACAATACAATTTTATCAACATTAAGAAAGCATGTCTGTTAGGCTCCGAGTTCAACTAGTTCTATTAAAGAGAACACAGTTGTTAATTTTGTTTTGAAGACAAAAAGTTCAAAGTAAAACTGTTAGAAGTTCGGCATACAAACATATTACAATGTAGTCTAGCTTTAGTATTTTTTTTAAAAAGTGTTTTTGTAAGTTACAGAAATTCCGATTTGTGCTCTCAGTGCAGAATTTCAGACTTGAAAATGTGATAAAATCTACAATACAAAGCTTTAAAGAATACCGTAACCATTAACTTAAATATTTAAACAACGAGAACTAGTTATATTGAATCAGAATACGTAACATAATAGAAAATATTTAAGAATTTTGAAACGTTACCAGAATACACATTTTCAGGTTCGTGCGTGGTAGATATGGCCTATTAAATCCGCTTGAAAGAACTCCAAACTGTCTCCTAATTAAGTCATAGTTCTTAAATTTCGGAGAAGTCTGGAGAAATATACACAGTTTTAATTTCATGTAGTTTGATCTTTGCGGCAGCCCCGGTCGCACTTTGTATTTGTTTACATTTGAGTCCAACAATCACGGTCGCAGTTAACTCCAGATTTATTTTAATCTTCTTTTAAAATATAGAGGGCTGGAGTAGGAAAGGAAGAAACTACATTAACTGAACCAGATATTTTTTGTACCTATGAGTTGATTTCTTTCAAAGTTTGCAGAACATCTTATCTAGAAATGAAAGTTTACTTGCAGTAATAAGAAATGTAAAATTTTTTACAAAAAGTAGTCCCGACGGAGGAGAAACATTATAATTGGGATTTGGAGACAGATTATAAAGCTAAGCTAAAAGCACATAAAAGCTGTATAGTGTGACATTATTTCTCGAATTTCAAGTCCTCAAATGTGGATAAATCTTCTATTTTGCACCTGAAAATAGCTAACAACTTGGGGACACCATTAGTCTCCAAAACTGAATATTCTTATAATTGGCATTTGGGACAACTCATAAAGCTAAGCTAAAAAAAAAGCACATAAAAGCTCTTTATCGTCCTATAGTTCTCAAGTTGGAAGTCCTCAAATGTGGATACTTTTTATGTTTTGTTCCCGAAAATAACTAACAACTTGGGGACACAATGTATCCTATTCATTAGACGTCATTGCGAGTATTGACCGAGCCTAATAGACGAAATTCCGGTTCTCTGGTGTCTATTATTGGTGGAAATAGATTTAAATTCCAATTTTAAACTTTCATATAAAAGCTTTTTAACTGTTTTACAGTAAATATAATAAATTTTGAAAACAAATAAAACAAAAACGGAACCCGACGTGGTATGGAAATGTACGGGTTGGGTATGTATGAAAAGGAATTTTATCCCACCCATATATATTTGCATATTTAGAGACCGTGATATCTTCGTTTGATACTTTCGACTACGGTACACATGCTTAAAACTTTCTGCATCATCTATTAAATGATTTATTCATTATTATTTTTCTAATAATAGATTTACACCTTAAAAAAATTACAGAAGAAAGTATTTTCAAGACCTAAGTATACTCAAAAGACAAGAGAAGTTTGAGCTTCCCCTCAAATTTTCAGGGGGCCCAAAAAAACTATTTAAAAGTTTGCTTTTGAACGCATTTTTTAAGAGATTACAACTATTTTAAAGCTTGTTCAACGAAATTTTTTTAAAGATTTTTTTAAAATAAGAATATATTTCTTAAAATGTGGTCAGAAGATCTTTGTAAATGCAGGATTTGGTCTGGTGTTACAATGTACTTTTATGTTTTTTTTTATATAAATGTTTAATAATGCTTTATTATAAGCAGAAAAAATTTCATCTTTGTCCTTAATCATATCTGGAAATATAGCTTGAATAATTATAAATAATGCGGGAAACCTTTTACTAAACATCAGCAGTGTGACTCATATATAACATGGAATATTTCCAAGATTTAAAAAAAAAAAAAAAATCTGTACAAGGTGAACTTTTTTTTTTTTGGATATGGAGTTCATAAAAATGGGTCCAATGCACTGATTTTACTCTAAAAAATGAAAAGATTCTTAAAAAAAAACAGGGGGGAAAAGATCAAACCTTTTGTAAATAAATTTGTTTAAAAATAACGCCCCAAACACATCACAATAGGGAAGTATCCAACCTTTGGAAGGAATGTACATTGAAAATCAAAAGCCATTTTTATGAATTTATGTGCAACTACGTTCCTAAAAGAAGTAAAATGATGCAAAGGCATATGGATGGACCAACATGGTTGTTTCTAGGTTGATTAAAATTACATTTATCCTTGAATAATTCCAAATAAACCAACAAATATAGCTAATACAATGTATGCTTTCGTTTTTTCAAGTTGCAATTCGAAATTGAAAAATTGGCTGATTTTCTTGCAATGACAATCAAGGCCGTATCCAGAGGGGGGCCCGACGGGCCCGCCGCCCCCCCCGAAACCCGAAATGTTTTATAATGTAAAACAGAAAAAAAAAAGTTTCTTTTTTTTTTTTAAATTTTAAATGGTAAAAAAAGTTTTGTTTTTTCCTTTTAACTATTAAAGTAAAAATTTGAAGTACAAAAAAAAAAAAAAAATGACAATTTAAATTCTCATTAGCTGCAAAACATACTTGGAAACAAGACTCTGATTAGTACTTCCAGCTCTCTTTCCCAGATCAATTCAGGCTCAAGGCAAGCAAATTGTTAATTTGATCGGCGACCCCCCCTCCCCATAAAACTTATAAAACTTACACCACTCAGATTTTTACACCTAATCGCCGAGCCCCTAGTTTCCGACTAGGCTGAGATTGCTTCCCACCGCCCTGATTCAATTAAGAGGGTACTTTGTTGGTCCCCATTTATAAGCATTTGTAACCCTCGAGGGATTTTAACAGCTAAACATGTCTTCAATCAACAAGCCCACACAAAAACGGATACATTCACAGACCTTCTGCTTTGTTGGACGCTCACGAATCTTAGACAAAATTACTTAAAAAAAAATCCATTTACAAATGCTTAAAAACCTTGAAAACTTTGTTAAAGGTAGCTGTAAACCTTGAATTGTAAAGTTTCTAACACAAATGGGGGGGGGGGGGGGCATCAAGTTGCGCGAAACTCAGCTCCTTGATTAAAAAAATATTCTACGTAATGCAAAAATCATATTCCAGCATTTTTTGTAGCATATTTTCAAAAATAATTTTTTGTGACTCACATGTTTCATTTCTGACTATGAATTAAATACCTAATTCAGTACTTTAGAAGTTACTTTGTAATTGATTCTGTTATTAATATGTTAAGCACAAGAAAAATGTTTACCCAACCTGTATTCTTTTTCGTTTTCTGCAGTATTAGAGATTGGAAAAGAAATTGTCGTTATAAGTATTTTTTAATATCTATTTTTAATCTTAGAAGATGTGTCTTTCAAAGTTTTAACAATGTTGTAAGACTGTCCAATCATCTATTAAAACGCCAGAGACTGGAAAGTGCAAATGAAATGCTTTAAAGAATTTTAACTGTTCTAGAGTCTTTGAAAATCATAAAATACCTTTTTGAAATACCTTTAAAAGTGCTTCAATCCTATTTCTTATCAAATAATTAAACTATGAATTAACTAAATGACCAGTGTTACTCTCTCGTTAATTATTTTTTAAATCTCTACACTATTTCTTTTAAAGAATTTTATGTGTTTTATGCTATTGGTAATTTTATGTTACTAAATGCTGTGTTTGTCGGTGAGTTGGGGAACTGATCAAAAACTACTATGTAACCATAGTGAAAACTGATGTAAGCAAGTGATACTGTGTCAATCTTTTCTCCTCCCTTGTCCTTCCTCTCTGTCGCTTAATGTTAATCGTTTGTTAAACTAAACATTTTTTTATGCTTTGATTAATCTTAATTTGCAAAAGAAAAGAATGCAGAAAATTTATGAGATTGTTGTTTGCCTACTTTTCTAACATGTTTTTGAAGTCCCAATTACCCCATATAAGGCCTCAAAATGCAGAATTTTAAAACTTTTTTTCAAAAATTTACCCGGGGGAGAAACCCCCGGACCCTTTAAAATTACGGGTATTCTACCCCACTTAAGAAACTTCTCGTTGCATATCTCTCTTGATATCCCTACCATCAGTAAAGGTCAGTTCAAGAAAATAATAAGAATAAAGAAATGAAAAACACACACACACACACACACACACATCAAACATCGTGGGGGGGGGGGGGCAGCTAGAAATTAGACTCATAACACACACAAAAATGTATGTGTTTGGGGCAATGTGCGAAACTGGACCCCTCCCGAAATTTTTTTCTAGATACGGCCTTATGACAATATGCATCCCCCAAAATTAAGTTCTGGGTAAGACGCTGGTTAGTATTGAGTTTTGGGGGGAAATGTAAACGAGTGACGAGGGAAAAGAGTCGGAATGTTTCAAAAGAAAAGAAGCACACTAAATTAAAATCCTAAGAACAAAAATAGTCTTCAAAAAGTTTTTCAGGTCTTGTATATTTTTTAATTAGTAAGTTTCAAAAGTGCAAAATTTGGACTCTTTGGAATGCAAATCAGATAATTTACAAATAAAAGTCCCCCGAAAACTGAAGAGCTTTAAAAAAACTCACTTCAAATACTAAATTTGTAGATAAAAAACTGACAGGATAAAGATGCTACTCTAAATAAAGATAACGATAATAAAATGATACGAGGCGCGTTCATAAAGTACCGTTAGCTTATATGTAAATAATGGCGCTTCGGAGTACAATTTTAATACTGCAGTGCCATGCCATCAACTGACTCATTAAGAAACTACAGCTGAAGGATGCACAGATACCCAAGCACAATTTTTTACGCTGAAACAGGCGTTCCTTGTCCCGCCGAAACACGTTTCTGCAACATTCCTGCTCATTTTTGCTTTTCAAGGTTGTATTTATGCTATTATAAGGACATTTTTCTTCTTATTTAAGGGAGAAGGCTGGCAAATTTTAAATCTGCCTAGGGGCTACATGGAGCTAAATTCGGCTCTCGTGTTACGTGCGGTTTTTAGATATTGCGCACACTCGTACCGTTTTTTAACCTATTTTTCGGATTATCCGTGACTTCCGTGGCACCGTATTCCACAGACAATTGGAAGCTTACTGTATTATTTATTTTTGCTACTACATAGAATCCAAAAAATAAAATGAAACAAAGTTAGTTTAGCGATTGTAGGTCTCTTTTTTCTTTAAACTGTGCAAAACCCCATTTCAGTTTTTCTATTTTCCAAGCAACGTTACTAGAACATTACCAAACTAACATTTCTTTATTTAAACTTGGGTGCGTTTTTCGTAGATATCCCGATAATGTGCTTCAAGAGAGCTTGTAGGCCAGAAAATGTATATAATCAACACACTAAGCACCACACGTATTTTCGAGGGATTTCCAGTCAGGCCACGCGCTGAAGGACAACCGTTATTCAGTTCAAAAACACAGTGGAACCTCGTTTAGACATCCCACGGGACCACGAAAATAAGTCGAGTTAAGCGGGTGTCAATTGCCGAGGTTCCATAATTTCAACTATTGTGGTGTTTTCTGATTTCTTATTTACTAGTGCTTAGCGTCAACGCCATAAAAGATAATTTAGTAAATGATTCTTCCTTCCTTTTTTTATTTATTTACTAGCTATTTGGCCCAGCTCTGCACGGGATCTATCTTGAGAGAAAATGTCATGTCAAGTGACGCGTGTGTCTAAATATCACAATTAAATTAAAGTCAATAGTTTGCTGGAGCGCAGTACAAAAAATTAATCAATCGCCAAAATTTTTTTAAATCCATACGTTACAGGAAAAACCTAAGGCCCCTATATATACGAGCCGGCGCATCAAGATTAAGTTTCACCACTTTGGATCCAGCACGTGTTATTGTGTTTGAGTGGTTGTCTTTTCTGGCCAGTAATCGCGTTTTGGTAATTTTTTACTGTGAACAAATATTAGCGGCACGTGGATTTGGCAAAGCTTAGCAATGTGCCAAAACTTTTTTCTGGTAACCCTACTCCGCAACAATGAAAATTTGAAAGTAAAAGTTAAGGAATTGGATCCAAAGTGGTGAAACTTAATCTTGATGCGTCGGCCTGTCTATATAGCGGCTCTAGAAAAACCTGAAGCAAAAGTAAGAATTTTATTTGTTTATGTTCAAGAAAAAAATGGCAACACTTTTTTCTCATTAATAATTTATTTCACCCTATTTAATTTCTTTCACGCTCGTGCAGACGATTTTTTCCAAATTAAGATTCAATTTAAAATAGATATTTGCAAATTTTCAAATGCCCGTATCTTTTATTCAGGGTGAAGATATCGATTAATGGTTTTGAAAACCTTTGGAAGGAAACTTTCCTAAAAGGTGTTTTTTGCGTTCTTTCAAATGAGACCAAGATCGAGAAGATCCAATAAGTATTTCGGGTAGAAAGAGTCATTTTGAAGTCCTGTTTTCGAAACTCGAACGGATCGGTACTTTTTTCCCCTCTCAAAAAACCACCCCATGATCCTTCCTGGGTGCCCAAGTATCTCACTGCCAAATTTCGTCCAGATCCGACGTAAACTGTGGATTTGTATAAGGTACACACCACACACACACACACACACATATATATATATATATATATATATATATATATATATATATATATATATCTTACTACTATTATATATGCGAAAGTTTGGATGGATGTATGGATGTATGGATGTTTGTTCCTCTTTCACGCAAAAACTACTGAATGGATTTTGATGAAACTTTTACCATAATGTAGCTTATACACCAGAATAACACATAGGCTATAATTTATAACGATATTCAAAAACGTTCGATCGGTACCGCCTTTTTCATTCCAATTTAAGGTACATATTTCTCATAAACCAAAAGGCATTGACCAAACTAATTTAGTATTTAGTGTATCATCTCAACTCCCTGTCGAAAGCTAAAATTGCGGGCATCATTTCTTCTTTCCGTATTTAATGTTCAAGGCTTTTCTTAAGTCAAATCATGAAGTTTTTTTTTCCAGCTTCATGGGGAATATCCAGGCTTTTACCATGATTTGTATTTAAAACGTTTTGTAGTATTAGTTGTGTAAGTAGAATATTTATCCTTAAGCAATGTGTTTTTTAATGTGCATTGCTGAGTGAAAATATTATTTCTTTAAAATAAATTGTATTCCTTTATTAGTAAATTGTTACTGTAAAAACTGTATCAATTATTTTCACAAGTTTCGTAAATTTGTCGGCCCTCTTTAATCGAATAACGGATAAACGAATAAAATATCCTGGAACTGGATATTTCCCATGCCATAGTCGCAATTTACTAAAGATTCCGCTTTATCGAATTCTCCGCTTAATCAAATAATATTTCTTGAAACCGACAGTATTCGTTTGAGCGGGGCCGACAGTATGTATTTTAGAGTATCGGTAATGTAATCGCTTGAAGAGATTGGCAACTAATAAATGGATTGGGTTCATTATTTTCTAATTTAATGGAACTTTAAATACAACTTTACGGTATTTTTAAAAATTTGTTTGTGCTGACTGGGCGGGTACTTACAATTGGTCACTTAGAATCCAATCGAACAGGTATCTTGCCGAATTTGTTGCAAGAATATTATAATAACTATATATGTAATAATACTTTACTTCTTACACGATATAACTAAAATAAAATGATTGTTGTCTGATATTTGTAGACTGCGCCAAAATCCTTATCATCGAGATAATACTCCCACAGTTGAAGAAAAGTTCAGTTTTTTTTTATTTTTTATTTTGGCCGATTCCGTACGTTGTCATTAAAAAACTTTTAAAACTTACGTCAAAGCGTAAAGTAATCCGCATACGAAATTAATCAAACCCCAAAACTAAAATTACCATTAATTTGTGTTTTTTGCACAAATAATTGTCAAATGCTCCCTACTAATTTCGAAATCACTTCGGACAAAAACTTTTAGCGTCATTTCATGGTCAGCAATATTTTCTCAGCATTAAATGACAATTTTTCTTTGACAAAAATTACTGACTTAATAATACTTAAGCATATTTTCAAAAAGTAGGGAGGGGAGCAAAATTATCCTAGGTATCCCAAAACAATTACCGCAAATTTAGCGACATTTTAAATCGTCAAAGCGGTACGTTTTGAGTTCTTTTAGTTTAGAAATAAAAAGGCAATTATAAATTGTTTCTCAATATTTTTACTGGCCCAGGCAACGCCGGGTATTTTTGCTAGTGTATATATATATATATATATATACATATTAGGGTGATTCAGAAATGTATAGAAAAGAATAAACTTTATATTTTTGCGCGTCTTACCCTCTTATTTTGTGCCACTATATACACTGATTATTTGTGCAAAATTTTGGCAAAATATATTAATATTTAGAGGTCGCTCAAACGACTTGAAATTTCGTGATATTGACAAAAACTCGATCGTAAATGATATCTATAGAAAAAAGTAGCCTATGTATTTTTGTGCGTCTTACCCTTTTATTTTGTGCCACTACACTATATACACTGATTATTTGTGCAAAATTTTGGCAAAATATATTAATATTTAGGGGTCGCTCAAACGCCTTGAAATTTCGTGATATTGACAAAAACGTGATTGTAAATGATATCTATAGAAAAAAGTAGCTTTTGTATTTTTATTCGTCTTACCGTCTAATTTAGGCCCTTTATACGAGTACACACTGTATCTCTCGTATACACTGAATTATTCGCCCAAAGTTTTAGTAAACTATATTAACATTTAGGAGTACTTCAAATTTTGTGATAGTGGCACAAATGCGAACGTAAATAATAATAATAATAATGAAGTTACTTTATTGCTTTTTTATATCTCCGAAGAAAAAAAGCGAGCAATCACAAAATGAACTATATGTCTGAAAAACCAATAAAATGCAGAAAAGTATGAAAACTAATCAAATACGGGAAAAATATAAAAAATAAATTTAAATACGTTAAATATATAGTACTTCGCTCATTAATTTTTGCAATACTTTTTAAGGCTACTTTTTTGCAACTTTGAAACCTTTTCTGTGATCCTGTACTACTTGAAGAAGACACTGTCTTTGTTTTTTGTCGTTAGTGATAGTCTTAACAAATGCTTCAATAAGGGCCATGCCACGCTCCGTATTGTCGGTTACAATCCTCAGTTTCTTTGGTAGTATCAAGCCTTGTTGGTAGCTATCTTAAAGATTCGAATGCTCAGGATCAAAAAGCTGATATATTTTGAGTTTCTTCTTTACACGAATAAGGACGCAAAAAATATTCCAAATCATTTCTTAGTGCTTGCACAAAAAGGGTTGCTGGGAACCCAGCTCTTAGATATTCTTTCCTATTAACGATAAGAATGTGAAAGAAATCACATTCATATGTTAGGAATTCCTTTTGTTTGTCCAGCTGCAAGTTTGAACTGGTTGGGAAATATCCATAACTTGAAGCCATAAAGAATCTTTAACACAGATATAACACGAGGAACCACTCCTGGGACACGAAAGCATACACCAAGAGAAGGTTGTAATTTCGGTTGTAATACCACAGAAAACACAATGTCTAAAATATAATGGCGGAAAGCACAATATAAAAGTTGCTTCCCTAGATTTAGCCATTTTTACTTCCTTTTACTTGGTAAAGGAAGTATTGTGATCGCGAAAAAAAAAAATCACTCAAATTTGAGTCTAAATTTTGATTTTGCTCACCCCCGAATGAATGTTCAGTAGTTTTTTCGACCTGTCAGCACGTGCATATGTACCTACCAACATATAAGCAGCCGAAAAATCATTTTCAACCACCCCCGAGTTAATTACGACGAGTTTTCTCGTGACGTCTGTATGTGCGGATGTATGTGCGTATGTGTCTCGCATAACTCAAAAACTATATGCCGTAGAAGCTTCTAGCTTGGTATGTAGGCTTTGAGGATGGTCTAGCTGTGCACCTCCCCTTGTGGTTGCATTCGAATGTTCCCAAGGGGGTGTTTTACCCCTTTTTTGGGGTAAATTAGTGTTAATTTTAATGCAGACTCAAGTGGTATGAATTGGCGTGACCACTTGGCGATATGTCGCCAAGCTTTTGGTCGCCAAGTGTTTGACGCCAACTTGGCGACATATCGCCAAGTTGGCGACCAATTTGGCGAAAAAAATTATTTTTTGAATTTGGGTTCAACTTGGCGCTATTGGCGATATTTTGCGAAACATTCACTGAATGATATTAAAATCAGCAATATTGAGAAAATTAACCATTGTAAAATATTTTTTGCATTGTTTCGTGGCAGATTGGGGAGTAAATATTTGAATTGTTACCTTGCTCATTCCAAGCACTTTTTTTAACACTTAAGGCAACTACTAAGAATTTACACGTAAAAGGAAGTAGTGTGGGCTGCATACCAGATTTTTTTTCCTAAGCTCAAACATGCTCCAACTTTAGTACCGGCAATGCATGTCGTATTGAAACACATACCACGTACGAGCTCAGTAAGTTCCCATTTATCTAACTGGTTATCGTATAGCAGCATTTTCTGTAGCAATTCCAATGCCTGACTACCCAAGTAGCACACATTCGTTGTTTAAACGTTGTTTAAACGTTGCAAATCCGTTAGGCCATCCGTTGAAACAACGTTAGTATCAAACGTGTTTTCAACGCTAATAGGTCTCGTTGATTATGCTGTTTTTCAACTAAATGTTTCAACCTTAAAATAACGCAACACTTTCCGTTGAAACAACGTTGGTATCAAACGTGTTTCCAACGCTACTATATCTCGTTGTTTATGCTAATTTTCAACCTTTTTTTCCAACGTTGAAAAAACGGTAACGCCTACCGTTAAAATGACGTTTGTATCAAACGTGTTTTTAACGCTAATATGTCTTATTGTTTATGCTATTTTTCAACCATTTTTTCAACGTTGAAAAACCGTTAATGCCGTCCGTTGTAATTGCGTTTGTATCAATCGTGTTTTTAACGCTAATATATTTCGTGGCTTATGCTTTTTTTTCAACGTTACAAAAATTAACGCTTTCTGTTGAAATGACGTTTCAAGCGTGTCTTATGTGCTGTAGCTTATGAAAGTCCTCTTTGAAAGTTCGCTGTAATAAACGTGCATTATGTAGAAATTTTCCATGAACATCAGAAAGGTTTTTTTACTTCCTCTTACGTAGTAAAAAGATGCATTTGTGATCGCAAAAAAAAAAAAAACACTCAATTTTGGGTCTAAATTTTGATTTTGCTCACCCCCGAATGAATATTGAGTAGTTTTCTCGACCTGTCAGCACGTGCATATCTATACCTACCAACATATAACCAGTCGAAAAATATTTTTCAACCACCCCCGAGTTAATTACGACGAGTTTTCTCGTAACGTCTGTATGTACGTATGTATGTCGCATAACTCAAAAACTATACACCGTAGAAGCTTCTAGATTGGAATATAGACTTTGAGAGGCGTCTAGTTGTGCACCTCCCCTTGTGGTTGCATTCGAATGTTCCCAAGGGGGTGTTTTCCCCCTTTTGGGGGTAAATCACTGTTAATTGCAGACAAGTGATATGAATTGGTGCGACCACTTGGCGATATATCGCCAAGCTTTTGGTCGCCAAGTATTTGACGCTAACTTGGCGACGAATCGCCAAGTTGGCGACAAATGTGGCGAAAACAATTATTTTTTGAATGTGGGCTCAATTTGGCGCTATTGGCAATATTCTGCGAAGAATCCACTGAATGAAGTTAAAATCAGAGATATTTAGAAAATTATTCATTGTAAAACATTTTTTTGCAATTTTTCGTGGCAAACTAGGGGGTGTGAATGCTTGAATTGTTATCTTGCTCACTCCAAACACTATTTTAACTCCTAAGGCATCTACTAAGAAATTTACACGTAAAAGGAAGTAGTGTGAGGGTCCATATCAGATCTTTTTGAATATTCTTCTATTAAATAAAGAATTAAATATGAAACCTTTGCTCTAGGAATACATGTATCTACTGCACAAATCGGTAATAGACAAAAAATGTCGCAAAAAAAGGAAGAAAGAAAAAGATATAGTGCAACACTAAAACTCGACAGCAAGTAAAAGAAAATTAACAAGTTTATTGCTAACATGTGCAATGAATAAAATTTAAATAAAAAATATTACTATGATATACATTATGTTACATGTAATTTTTTTTATGACATTAAGTTTTGAAAAATAAAAGATATACAGTTGGACCCAGTACAATACAAGCCTTTTGCAATGAAAACGAATTTTAAGATTAGAGAATTATAAATTAAACAAGATGAAAGACTGAAACTAAATTGTTTCATAAATCAACTGCTTGACAAAATTAATCATTTAAAAACTTTATTTTTATACAAGAGAACTTGTTCGGTGAATTTTAAATTTGAGCATACATAAATTTAATAAAACAGATACTTAATAGACTCGAAAATCCGCAAATAAAAATCCATCAGTCATATAATACAATACAATACAATATTAAAAACTCACCAAATCATAATCAATAAATTACTTCACTCAAGTCCAAGCTCTCCTAATAAATGTTTCCCCAATAATAAAATCTAAATTTAACCAAACAATATGTAGCAGAAGATTAAGTAAGCATGTGCAAAATGCAACGAAATACAAAATAAATAAATATTAAATGACAAAATTATTATACAATGTATTTTTTCAGGAAACATTCACATTTGATTTTTTTTTTTGTTCCAGCAGTGTATGCTTGAGGACTAGTTTAAATGCTCCATTCGATATTCTTATCTTTTGCGTTTTTGCGGCATCGATTCTGTCGTACAGCATCTGTAACAGAAAAAAAAATATATATATAATTTTAACTAAATGTAATTGTTTGAATTATAACTAATTTTTTTTGTTTAAAACTTAGCAAAAATGTTTTCTTAATCACTTTTATTTCTTTTATTTTCTCTCTCTCTCTCTTTTAAATAGTTTTCATTAATCAATGAGTGTTGGTAGGATTTAGTTAGCAAAATTCCTAGTGATTTCAGTGTTATTTCATACGATATAGGAGAATAATTGGAATTTTCTATGATGTTTAAGGGAGACTTCGCAAAAGATTTTATCATTAAGAAGTTATCAAAATACAAGCTTATCCTATTAGCAATGTATTTCTAATACGAGGCAGCGAGAAGCAAAGGGATGTAAGTGCAAAAATTGAAAATTTGAAGAAACTAGTTGGAAATTCTCTATTTCATTTTGGGACAAAAGATAGTCCTAAAAGCTCTAATAGTAAAGTTGATAGAAATTTTATACATAATTTTCATGCAATAGTTTACTGCTTGCTAAATTCGTAAAACATGACCAAGTTAAATATAAGTAAAAGAAACTTACGATTCAATGAAGTTTTCCGGCAAAAAAAAATCGAATCGGTCATCTGGAAACAGAAAGAGCCATTATAGATTGATAAATAAGTTTAACAGCATTTTTAAAAATTATATTCCAAATGCAGCTTTGTAAAGCTGCATTTGGAATATAATTGTAAAATCTTTTACTTTTAAGAGGTCCACAATTAAGCCTTAAACTGAATTTAGATCAAGAGGACTTGGTTCTTTTTGACACTTTGTTTGTTTCTTAAGATTTTTACTTATTTCATGTTTGTTTTATAAAAGGTTATGATTAAAAACACATTTTCCACATTAAAAGCAAAAACTAATTTAATAGAAAATTTAAAGTTTGATTTTTTTTAATTTGAGAAGTTTAAGACAATCTCCATTTTTTTTCATCAATATTTTGTTAAAACCCTTTGGGCGCCATGGGTTCTACTTTAGAACCACTTAATAATTTTTTTCTGCCTCTAAGTAATATATTTTATTTTTTTGAAATTAACTTGAGATCAATAATTAAGTTCCTAGTTCCATTGGTACTTTTTTCCAAAATTCTGGACGGTAAATTCATCCAATGAATTATCTAAAAGCGGAATTTTACGTCGCGGCCGCTCAAAGAGTTAAAAATAAATAATATAATTGTTTTTTTCTCCTCATATGGTATGTCAGAGACTTTTTGCTTGAACCGCATTAATATTATTTTATTAATTTAATTAAATTTTAATCACCAAAATTTGAAAAATAGCAGAAAAAATACACTATCTGTTATTTTTTCACTTAAAAATTCGTAACTTTTATAGTTATAAGAAAATTAATCCCAAAATTCTCCTTAGCAGATTATATTGAAATTACAAAACAATTTCAATTTCTTTGATGAAGGTTTTAAAGTTTAGGCCTAGTAATTTCGTGGAAAAGGTTAAACTGAAAAAATCTGGTTTGGACACCACACAACTTCTTTTTACGTGTAAATACCGTAAAGTCGGGTTACTTGGACCCTAGGGGGTTACTTGAGCCCATTACAGTAAAATGATAAAATCTAGGTTTGGTACTTATTAGTTGAAGACTTACACGTAGTTCCTCGTTTCTCTGCTAGGTAGAAGCACTCTGCAGTCTCTAACGCTAGTACCAAACCTAGATTTTATCATTTTACTGTGGTCTCAAGTAACCTCCTTGTGGGTCCAAGTAACCCGACTTTACGGTAACTTAGTAGATGCCTTAAGTGTTAAAATAGTGCTTGCAGTGAGCAAGGTAGCTGTTCAAACATTTACACCTCTAGTTGCACGAAACAATGCAAAAAAATGTTTTACAATGATTAATTTTCCAAATATCGCCGATTTTAACATTATTCAATGGATTTTTTGCAAAATATCGCCAATAGCGCCAAATAAACCCAAATTCAAAAAAAAAAAAAAAAATACCAAATTTGTCGCCAACTTGGCGATAAGTCGCCAAGTTGGCGTCAATCACTTGGCGACCAAAAGCATGGAGATATATCGCCAAGTGGTCGCGCCAATTCATATCATTTGAGACTGCATTGAAATGAACTGATTTACCCCAAAAAAGGGGTTAAACACCCCCTTGGAAACATTCGAATGCAACCACAATTGGAGATGTACAGCTAGACTATATTATTCCTGATTTTGTCCCATTAAACTGACTGCTGCATAATTGCTGATAGTTTTTTCGCACGAAACTTATGTTTCATACAGTAATCTCAACCTTGCATTCAAAATATTTCGAATATTTGATAAAAATGTGTAAAAACTACATATTTTTATTTAAATATTGTTTAATAATCCTTCTAAGCATCTAAATATATTTTTTTATTTCTTAGCAATGATATGAATCCGCTAGTTAAAAAAATAAACGTAATAAAATTGTAAACACGGAATATTCTTCCGACAACTATTTTCAAAATGGCAGCCGATTCCAAAATATCAATTCGAAATAATAATGCTAGAATAGCGTTTCTTCTTTTGAAGTTTTCATATCTATCCCAAAATTAAATTACGATTTCCTTTAAATATTTGGATGCATCTTCTCAAAATTCACATAATCAATGAAATTAAAAAGAAAAAAAAAGAACAGGAACACAATTAACCAATTACTACATACAATTTTAATTTTAACGATGCACATAGATTTTTAAAATTTTATACGTGAATGCAGATAACTATAAAAGAATACGAAAAATGTAAAACAGAGAATTATAACACAAAAAACAATACGGAAAATTGAAAACAGAGAATTATAAAATATTTTATAGTAAGTAAAATACAATTTCCAATACTTTACGTACCTTTGAGATGAACATTCTTTACAAATGTTTTTCTTTGTCTGCCGTTGAAGTAATGGCTGCTTGCAAGAGAAGACGAGAGTGTTGAGATGTAGACTGCTGCTGTTTTTGGACTTAGTTTTCAACGGAAAACATTTGCGTTACAAAAACGTTGTAAAATCGTTAAAAACACAACTTGATTTTCAACGGAAAACATTTGCGTTTTAAAAACGTTGTAAAATCGTTAGAATCGCAACCTAACGGATTTTCAACGATGGCAACGATTTTAAAACGTTAATTCAACGAAGTGTGCTACCTGGGTAAATTACTAGAACCCAGAAGTAAATCACCAATGCTTGTGGTCCTGATACTAATACTGGTATGAAACCCGCCGATCATCCTTCATTTTCCCAATATATTTTGCATAAGTGTTTCGTTCCACTCTCTCGATCAAAGGAAGTCTTAAACGACTTTTGTAAGTTAACAGCCAATTCAGAGCGAATAGTTTGCATTTACCGTTTTATGGACGTTGTCAAGTCCTCCCCATTTTGACCCATACTTTGTACTGTAGCAGCTACTATCAAAGTGGCTTTCTGTCACTTATACTGAGAGTCTAGAGTGGATGCTAGGTGTTTTAGCCAAATAAATTCATACACCTCAAACAACCGAAAAGAAAACAGAAACCACAGCCCGAGCTTGCAGCTGCATTTTCTACCCTAACTCAGGTAAGAGATAATGCAGCTTCGGAGCGGGGGGGGGGGGGTAATCATTACAACTCACTTTGAGCTATTATTTTATTGACTAATTACTTAGTAGAGTAAACTAACGTTTTCAGTTATTCCATTTTATATGAAGAATAAGATTATTTCGGGTAATGAAGCTAATACTCCAACTCTCGAAATTGCTAATTTTCAACAGAATTCGATCGCGTTGAGCGACCTCTAAATATTATTCAATTGAGCTAAAATTTTACATACATCACATTCATGCATAGTGTAAAAAACCTGCGGGGTAAGACCAGAGAAATTCAAAAAATAAATTTTTGAATCACCCTAATATATATATATATATTTATATATATATATATATATATATATATATATATATATATATATATATATATATATATATATATATATATATATATATATATATATATATATATATTCTCTGTTTTATTTACATGGATTTATTTATTTATTTTATTTTTTAAGAGTAGCACAAAATAAATTGGACCATTTTGAATACCCTATTAGGAATAAATCCGTGAACTTTGAAAAGAGAAAAGAGCTCCTTGTCAAAGAGAAAAGACCTGCCGACGCTAGTTTGAAAAGCATGTGTCGCGCTGGTGCTGTCTTGTTTCTCTTCTGGACTGACTTCTAGTCCGTGGAGTTAGTGCAAAAATATTGCACTTCCGGATACCAGTCTGAAATTTTATGTGGGGCTTATATTCACATAGGAGGACAAAAAAACGCCGGGAGACACTTGATCGGAAGTCAATGTCATTCTGTGATGACGTCATCAAAATGGCCGCTTTCACAGGTAAATACGTTCGTTTAACTGCTTAAAACTCCACCATAGATTCAAATATTGCAAAACTCAAATACATCATCTGAAAGCTCTTTAAAAGAGCTATTTAGAAAGATGTAATTTTTCTTTCTGAGGTGAAGGTCTCATCTGTAATGACGTCATCAAAATGGCCGCTTTTACAGGTAAATACGTTTGTTTAACTCCCCCTAAAGCTCCATCATAGATTGAAATATTGCAAAACTCAAACATATCATCTGAAAGCTCTTTAAAAGAGCTATTTAGAATGATTTAATTTTTCTTTCTGAGGTTAAGGGCCCACCTGTGATGACATCATCAAAATGGCCGCTTTTACAGGTAAATGTGTCCATGTAACTGTTTAAAACTCCATCATAGATTTAAATATTGCGAAACTGAAATATATCATCCGAAAGCGCTTTAAAAGAGCTATTTAAAAGTGCTTGGTTTTACTTTCTAAGACAAATAGTTGAAAAGTTATAACAACTTTAAATTGAAAATTTATAAAAAAAGCAATTTATTTGTATTTTCCGACTTTGAGGTAAAAATTTCGCTGTGATGCATGCATTATTAAAAAATCTTTCCAATTTTATTACATTTAAGAATAAATTAGTAGAACTACGTACTATTTATCGGTATTTTATGTAGATATTGAATGTAACAGTTTTCCTTGAAAAAGAGTTTTTTTTTTATATTAAAACGTGTATTTTTTCCGTATTTCTTTTATATAATTAAAGTGCAAGCATTTTTGACACAATTATTGATGACGATAATATTAGTTACATCGCAGCTTCTTTAGGAGCATTGGCTCTGCTTGTTTCTGCATTGCAACATCTGTTACATTCAATATCTACATAAAATACCGAATAATAATAGTACATAGTTCAACTAATTTATTCTTAAATGTAATAAAATTGGAAAGATTTTTTTTATAATGCATGCATCACAGCGAAATTTTTACCTCAAAGTCATTTCAATACAAAGAAATTTTCTTTTTTATACATTTTCAATTTAAAATTGTTATAACTTTTCAACTATTTGTCTTAGAAAATAAAACCAAGCACTATAAAATAGCTCTTTTAAAGAGCTTTCGGATAATATATTTCAGTTTTGCAATATTTAAATCTATGATGGTGTTTCAAACAGTTACATGACCGAATTTACCTGCAAAAGCAGCCATTTTGATGACGTCATCACAGGTGGGCTCTGGACCTCAGAAAGAAAAATTTAATATTTCTAAATAGATCTTTTAAAGCGCTTTCAGATGATATAGTTGAGTTTTGAAATATTTAAATCTATGATGGAGTTTTAGGGGGAGTTAAACAAACGTATTTACCTGTAAAAGGGGCCATTTTGATGACGTCATCACGGGTGGGCCCTTGACCTCAGAGAGAAAAATTAAATCTTTCTAAATAGCTCTTTCGAAGAGCTTTCAGATGATACATTTGCAACTACAATAAAAATAAATATTGCAGAAAAAACACCTAACTTGTACATATACTCAATGATATATTCAATGAGGATAATATCACTTTTCAAATGCAGTTTCAAAGTTAATGAGAAAATTAAAATAAAGTTGCAAATAATGCTTTCAACAAAAAAAAGTGCATGACATTTTTTGTAATAGTTTTGAAAAATTTCGCAGGGGGTTTAAACCCTAAAAACCCGCCCCTTAAATACGGCCCTGATGATAATAAAGAAAAATATTAACACATGCAAAATGTTTTAACATTGCATATATGTGCATATTTATTCAAATTGGGAAAATAAATTTAAAAAAAATTATAATAACCCTGTGGGGAGTTTTTTTTAATTATTATTTCGTTCCGTTATACAGTTTTTGAGTTATTCGTCTTGTTTTTTCTAATCACACCTTCGTACTGCTGGTTATTCTTGTGCTTACCGAAAGTTACTTATTGTTTATGAGTATTTTTCAAGGTAAATTCTGATTCAAGGCATACTTAAAGTAATTTTATTTGAAAAATAAATTTGCCTCCTTTTAATCGGCAAACTTTGGCCGATCATAAATAAAATGAAATACTCATGCTTTACGCATTTCAATTTATAAGTCCAGTAATTTAATTATTAATTTCAGTGCCATGTGAATATCAGCTGTGAGGTTTTTTGAAACATATTTCATTCAGTTTTTCACACTTTTTGAACTATTTGGTTTGCTTTTACTCTGCATTTTTCCACACTACATGTTATAGTAAGGTTTGCATAAAATTATTTACTGTTAGTAAATTTAATCATCATAGATTCTTATTGAAGGTATGCTTTGAAAAATAATTTCCAAAAAATATTTTTCCGCCCATTACTCTGCAAAATTTGGCCGATTCTGGCTGATTAATCGGTGCATCGCTAACTTTAAACATCATACCATAATACATGAAGCAATCGTCAGAAAAAGAAATATTTCTGCTCTAAGAATTATTCACAATTGTAATGTTAAACAGAATGTACTGTTAAAGTATTATTGTAGTGTTAAAAAAGAAGTTCCTTCAAGAAAAAACGATGAATATTCTAACGTCTGATCAGCATTCTCAAAATTGTCTAAGATTGCAAATATGTATCAAACATATATTTTTAGCATTAAATTCTGTTTTCTCAAAAAACGAAACATGAGTCTCTCAACATAAAAAAAAGTTTGTTCGAAAGTTTTTAAAGAAAAAGGGGGAAGATTGTTTGGTATAGTCCTATATCTTCAGTATAGTCCTATATGCAGTCAAAATGGTATCAAAATGAGTGCTACAGACAGTTAGTAGAAGTTTGTTTGCCAACACATCGGCAGAATGTGAACAAATTGAATTAAAGTTACTGAGAAGTAATATTCGTTTAAGAAAAATAAATACCAGATAAGGAACTCGGAAAATTTGTGCAAGGGACCCAGTTTCGGATTCTTTGCTAAAAATAGAGTTGCGGAACCAGTCAGCAGTTATAATTAATTCCGAAGCTCCTAAAAATTCCATCTTAAGCAAAAAACAAATAAATAAATAAATCGCTTTTTCGATTGGAACAACAACTTCTAACTCAGTGAGCATGTTATCTTTATTACATTTGAGAAGCAAGGATGTAAATTGCATTTCTTTAACTACATTGCGAAAAAAAACGAGACCAAATGAAATGGGACCCTCTAAAAATCTTGATTTTTTTTCCTGCAAACTTTTCCTAATGCGGACCAAAAAGTTGCAGAGCTTGTAAAAATGCTGTGTTATCAGAATTGTTGAAATGCATTAGTAACAAATTTTTCGAGGTTTTTTTTTGTCCGGCCAGAGTATAGCCGAGTTTTTCTGATTAGGCTAGGATTTCCAGTGGCGAGTTTTCGGAACTCTATTTTTAATTGGCATGACGCTCAACGCCCATCCTTTTTCGAGGAGATGATGACATACATCCAATTCAAAAATATCTGTTCAAAAGACTGTTTTGAAAAATAATCGGAATATCAGTCGCGATGTAAAGAAAACAATAAGCAATCCCTAATTGCTCAAACAAAAAAGAGAGAGAGGGAGATGGACGAAAGAAAAAGCAATAACTCGCATCAAAATTTTCTCTCTGCATCCAGATGACAGCATAAAACAGCAGCTCGCAACCATTAAAAAACAGTTCCCGATGTCAAACAAATCAAAAAGTGCTGCAAGATGCGATGCCAGAAAATCCCTCACCTCTTGGCTGAATCCCAGCTTTTCCTCAAGAGAAAGTGGCTCGTTAAAGACTTCCTGACCATTTCCTTCTTCCCCTTTTTATTTCCCACGAATCAAATCATTCATGATATCCGGATATCCATTCTCCATCTCAGCACGTTATATGGCTGTTTTAGACCTTTTATGCTTCTTTAGTCTCTTCGTCTGGCTGCGTTCCCAACGCTTCCTCAGTGGAGAGACGGACTTTCAGGGTTTTAAATGATTCTACTCAAAGTTGGTTCTATGCAAAAGTATACAGGGTGAAAGCGAATGATACAGTGCCAACCGCTTATTAAAATTCCGCTTATTCCTGAAGACATTTGATTTTATAAAGCGGCCAATTTTATAAACCGGCATACCTACACGTAAAGAAAAAAATTTTAAATATCAATTACCTGAAAAATAAATAAATTACTGTATTTCTATGTAGTTTTAAAAGTTTCAAAATACAGTAAAAAATTTGCAGACGGATCTTAAAATACTGGCGTACGGATATTTGATGAACGGAAATCGTATATACATTGAAGAGTGCAAATTTGGCATGCATTTCTTCATCTTCCGAGACTCTTACACTTCTTGGTGCTACATAATTTTGAAATTTATTATGTCTGTGGAAATTTCCAACATAATTATAGCTGTCGTTTTTAAATTATTAACATATGCTTTTCAAAAACTTGCTTTTATAAAACGGTAATACTGATTTTAATAAAGGAAAGTTTCAACATGTTTTGATATTGTAAGGGTTCGGATCCAGCAGATTTTTTTTTTCGTGTCTATGACTTAGCCGAACTAAATAACTCCATGGATCCTTATAACTGCTTTTGAGATTTGTTGTATGTTATCGTCATAAAGGTCTACAAGTGACGGCAATGCACCAATTTCTCTCAGGTTCGCACTTATTGCTGGACACTCAAAGATATAACAAGGTGTAAGCTGTGTATCTGGGCAATTACAACAGTTTCTATACACCCTTCTATCTTCTCCATCAATCTTCATGCCCCTGTAACGGCCGGTTCTCAGCCTGGTTATGTTGGTGTTGTTGATCGACTTGTATTTATTTCACAACTAGCTTAATACCCGGCGTTGCCCGGGTGCTTATTAATACAACATAGCATTCAGGAAAAAAAAGTTTGAAAGAGTTCTATTCATATGGGTATAAAATAATTTGCATCAATCTGTCTCTTAGGTACAAACTTTGAAAAAAACTAAAATATTACAGAAAGTTAAACGTTTACAGAAAAATAGTCTTTTCAAAAGGCGAAAATTAAAGATAAATGTTGTCTGTTCTTTGCCGCGTCCACTGGCATGAAATATATGCACATGGAAGTGAAAAAATTGCATCAATTTCACCCGCCAAATTTAAAATATTAACTTTTCTCTATTAAAGTGTTCCCTTTTACAAAGTAAAAATTTATTATAACTCAGAAATAAATCTATTTATCGTTCTGAAGGCTTATCTCTATTACAGACGCAACTGTCCTTGCATTGCAAATTTGAAATTCAAATCCGTGGTTCTTTTTATAAAGTCCACATGAATTATGATTGTTTTTTACTTATTTCAATGCTAAAAGGAAATAGGTGAGCCTTAAATTGAAAATTCATTACTTTAATCGTAATCATTGTTAGAAAATACTCATATTTGAAAATCTTAAATTTCATCAATTTGAATGCTAAAAGGCCTATCTCGATTACAATATAAATAGGCTAGATTCCTATAAAAGGGTCATTTTTTGACAAAAAATTTAAATTTGAGTTTTTTAGATTTTTTAAAATTTCAAGACCCCGCCTATGAGAATTCTAGGACATCAAGGAACCTCTGTGTCAAGTTTGATGAAAATCTGACGCAAACTATGGATTTGTATAGAGAACAAGTATATATACATACACTCATTTTTATAGATATAGAAGCTGGTGTTTCACTTGGATTGATTTATCTCTAAGTTTAGATCTAGTTATCTAAAGATCCAGCAGATTTGATTTTAAAAAGCGGCTGATTTATAACCCAGTGATTTTATTAGTGGCGGCAGGGACGTCATTTCGAATTTTTCCAGGGGGGGGGGGCAAAGGGTGCATACACAATGTAAAATTTACCAAAAAGTGAAAAAACCACGCCCACTTATATACCAATACATTGATTTCCCAAAGTCAGGGGAGGGGAATTGAATCCCCCCTGCCCCCTAAATGACGGGCCTGAGTGGCGGTTACTGTACAATGTTAAAAAGCACAAATGCACAGGAAAATGGCAGACACGTGTTTCGGGGCTACAAGGAACGCCTTTTTCAATGCACAAAATGTGATCTTGTGGATTTAAAGACATCAGACAAAGGCTTTTGTCGGATGAAATATTGAAAGGAGTCATTCATTTCCAATGTCATTTTGCATTTTGATGTCTTCGAAACATTATGGATTTTACATACCGTTGTTGGTGGTGATGTCTCTGAGGAATCAGTCATGTTATGTGCCGTTGTAGAGATTAATTGGATATGTTATCAATTTCATGTACCATTACAGATTTTTTGAAGTTTCTTAGATGTCATTGTGTATGTGTGTCAAAGTAATAATATTCGTTTCTGAAAATTTATCCTTTCGTAAAAAAATATTCATCACTCTTTAGTTTACGAGATAATGTTTCCAAAGTAAAAAAAACCCATAGAAATATCATATTAGAAAAAGAAGTTATTTACGCCACTTTACCTCTGCACCCGTAAGAGGACAAATGATGTGATACAAAATGACATAGATGAGAAAAATTTAATGTTATATTGATCAGATTGCAGAGTGCAGGTAAATTTATAGATCGTATGACATTCTCAAAATAAGTAAATCAATAAATAAGTAAAAATAAATGAATAAATAAATCATAAAATAAAAATAACTAAATAAATAAATAAATACAAATAAATGAATAAATCTATAAATAAATAAAAATAAATGAGCAAAAAAAAGAAAAAAAAATTTTGATCAAAAAATCATCCCGACTTGACCTCCTGAATTCCTTTTTAAAGTAGAGAATAATATTTTTTGTGATCGCCATAACTATTAATGTAGCTCAGATCAAATTTTCTTCTTAAATTTTTATTTATTAATTTTTCCTGTTGGAGGGGTACGGTGGGGAATTCTTTCTTCACAGATCTTTCGATGTCTGTTTAACACTTCAGTAAAAAGCAATAAAAATATGCAATAGAAAAGATTCATCTTTAACAATTGCAATATCTACCGTATTGAAATGGTTTTTTTTTTAAATTACTAACCGTGATTTATGGTCAACGATTTTTAACCTGTTAACTGGATATGACGAAATATTTCGTCATACATAAAAGCCTACAGCAATGGGGATGACGAAATTTTTCGTATATTCTTATTGTGCATTTCAGTGTTTTATATATTTTTATTATTGTGTTGTATTATTTACATACTGAGATGTGAATTATTATTTGTGGTGTGATATTACTTATCGCTGCGAAAAAAAAGTCCCCATTGTGAAACGAGTTGAGCAATAGCTAATTCCCCGGTTAACAGGTTAAACAGCGTTGTTTTTGTTTTGCTTTTGAAGTTTTTTTTCGATAACAGTGTTTTACATTTCAACAAAAAAAAAAAAGTTTCATAAAAAAATGCGATAAATAAAAGGTAGACAGTTAATCAACAGTTGCAGTATCTTGCAGTAAACTTATCTTACTAAAAAAGTTTTCTATAATTGACATCGATATACGGTTGATGTTTTTCAGAAGACAAAAGATAAATCTGATTGAGTGATATAAAGAGGCTCAAGGTATTGGGGAGTTACTGTTCAAATGTGTGAGTAATTTTTATACAAAAAGATCGATGTTGTAAAACATCGATGTTTGAAAGCATCGATGTTTTTTGGTCGATGTATCAATATCATCAATGTCTTAGTTTCGAAACATCGATGTTTTGCCTTCGATGTCGCACCCTTAGTGTACACTAACACAGAAAATTTACAGCAACCGGGAAAACCTGTGGTGTATTACAGTCAGTTACTATGGGGCAGAGGTGCTGGAGACTTTCCTTTCCCTCCAGAATTATGTTTAAATTGTGAAGTGGTATTGCCATTTAGAGAGGTCGAAGTTGAACTCCATCTCAATTGGGGATCTTACTTTCTAAGAAGCTGCTCCAGCGAATGGGGCCAAGGTTTTGTAAGGGACATTAATAACAACAACACAGCATGCAAGCATTTGAGACAAATGTTTAAAGTTCAATAATGAGCTCAAACATGCATTATAGTCTTTTTTTTTTAGTTTTAAATCGAACTTAATGATCTCAGTCACCAATGAAATCTGGTTTGAACAGAAAGTTCAGTATCAGTCACCGACGACTAGCGTGGCACTTATGGGCCCTGCTCCACATTGACGTAAAGCAGAAAAATAAAGCAGAAACGTAAAATGTATTAAATGGTATTCCTATGGAAAGTACCCGGATTTTCGGTTTCTGCCTTCAGTTTCGGTCGCGTTTTCTACCGATGTGGAGCAGGGCCCTTAGAGTTGACTTCTGATTCGCTGAGGCTGAAACAATTCCATTCCCAAAAATAGGGGTGAGAGAAAACGGTTTGCGATAATAGTGCTTGGCGTTGTGATAATTTAATAATTTCTCCATTTTCAACTCAAACGCAAACGAGTTTAAAGCAGTAAGTAGCCGCCCCTAAGCCAGGGCTAAGGCAGAAACATGCAATACACCACATGCACGAAACTAGTCCATGGATGGAGCAAACGAAACGAAACGAGTTTGTTCAAGTCGTAGCAAATTACCGACGCCACACTACACACACTAAAAAATCAATGTTGTTTTCTCAGTATAATACAGTTAATTTTACAATAATAAACTGTAAAATTGCTAGTTTACAGTAATAAACTGTGAAATTGCTAGTTTACAGTTTATTACTGTGCATTTTACAGTTCTAAACTGGAACCTCTGCTGCCAGTATTATACTGTTGTTTTTACAGTAAAATACAGCTAATTTTATGGTAATATTGCTAATTTTATCGAAATAAAGTGTAAAATTGCCAGTTTTAAGGTTTATTACCGCGTTTTTACAGTTTTAAACTGGAACCTCTGCTGCTAGCATCATACTGAAAACACAATAGCTTTTTTTTTTTTTGCAGTGCAGTGTATATAGAGTAACAGAAATACTTATGTGAAAAACTACGATATACATTTTATGTATATCGTATGCTGCGTATGATGTATTTACCCACAAAGGATAGGACCAAAGCTTTATGCATCGTGTAACGCCAGTTTTCCACAGCTCTGCGCTTTAATTGCCATACATCATTTTCGCTCCTCGATGATATCTTATGCGATTATGCAGGAAAATAACGAATCCGTAACTACACGCGGTGAAACATTAAGAAAAGAATCTTTTGCTTCTTTTCCCGCGAGTTTTCCATGCATAATTCATCCTCGGAACACCCGTCGGAGTCATTAGGCGACAAATGATGCAGTGTCGTCCTCCGCATTCGAGAGAAAGAAATATCGGGAGAGAGAGACCCATCCGGCAAATGTGAGGTTATGGGTTTCATTTTCGAGGAATGGGATACATTGATGATCGAACTCGACAATGTCTTCATATTTATGTCAGTAAAGAAGGACACTTTCGAGTTTTATAGCAAAATGTGTCTTTGGTTAGTTGATCAAAGTGTGCCTGTCCAAGAAACACATATTGGGATATTAGCAATGAGTTAGAAGTATGAAGTCAACAAAAAGTACATTCATTGCATTTTCACAATTATAATATCTATCAACCCATTAATGCCTGACATTTTCCCCCCAAAGATATTTTGTATACTGGTTACAAACAGTGTTTAATGGACAGGAAAAATAATAAAAAAATATTATGTAAAAAATAATTTTTTTATTAAGGAAAGAAAAATCGTCCCTTAAAAGTTACGATCGACCCCAGAGGGTACATACTTTTTTTACTAAAATCTTTTTCTGCCTACGGTATAATATTTAAAGAGACATTTTATAAGAAGAAATAAAATCAGCAATTAACATAAACTGGGAAGCTGGGAATAACTTTGAAAAATTAGCTTTTTTTCTCGAGATTGTGAACGATGTCATTTTTGATAAAGATCATATTAAAACTGCTACAGAACACACGTTACAATGGTTATGTGCTGCAATCTGTTAATAACGAATTGAAACAATACCAAGGTATTAATTGAACACTATTATTTTGTTGAAATGTTCATTTTGGGGAAATTCAGACCCTTTTTTGTACCGCCCCTAAAAAGGGACGCTAGGGCATTAATGGGTTAAAATCAATTCACTTTGTACAGAAGATGAATAAAAGATAAAAACAACGTATAAAAGCACAAATGCTTAAAACCTTTAAAAGAGGCATACATGTTCCTCCTTCGTCAGTGCCAAGCAAGAAATGGCATGTACCATTTCTTGCTTGGCACTGACGAAGAAGGCTAGGGCTTGCAAAACATGTATGCCTCTTTCAAAGGTTTTAATTATTTGTGATTTTAAACGTTGTTTTTATCTTTTGTTTATAATCTCTATTAGTTTAATCTAAAACGATTATCTTCAAAGAAACTATTAGGGAAACAATCGCACCAAAGATGATGACGCTTGCTTGCAAGAGGTTGCTAGTCTGTCTTTGATTTAGTACTCCTTTTTTTTTTTTTTTTTGATGGAATTGGGCATCAGTGACATATATGCAGGTATAAAATAATAATTATTATTATTTATTTAAATGATTATAATTTAACTTTCTTGAACAGTTTAAGTTTTTGCGTATACAGGGTGCCCAGAAATAACTGACGGTAGAATTATTTGTGCATAATTTACATTCAAGATGTTTTTTACTGTTAAAAATTTTAAGGAATAAGTTCAGGAAAAAGTTCAAATCTTCGAAACAGGAAATGATTCAACAGTTATGCAATCAAAGTAGCATTTCAGAGTTGTGAAACCAGATTATATATTTCAGGAGTAGTTAAAGTGGCATTCTATGTACATTTATACGGGGTGCCTAGAAATAACAGACGGCAAAATTTATCTGTGCATAATTTACATTCAAGATGTTTTTTACTGTTGGCAACTCTTACTAGATTTAGTTTAGTTCTATGAGCAATAGTGCAGACGATTCTTTGAATTAAAATCTGTTTCATTCTTTGCATTATCAAGATGGATGCTAAACGCCGTTTAATTCTCGAATTGCATTTAAAAGGTAAGCGGAATTGTGATTTTTTTTAAAAAATTGAAGTATTTAAATGTGTCAAAGAGATTAATTGAAAGAACTTTAAAATTGTTTAAAGAAACAGGTAGTGTAGAAGTAAGGCATAGTAGTGGAAAAAGCGAAGTGTGCGAATAAAAAAATTAATAAAATGTGCCCGTGAAAGAGTGCCTCTGTAGGTGCGTGCCGCTGCACAAGCCTTTCCAAAAAGATTGTCATCTGTGGTTACAGCTAAAGGCGCGAAAATAGAAACCATTACTTAAACATTGATTAACAATGATGTTACTTTCATTTAACATTAATTTTATCATCGTAGAAAAATTTGTATTACAGTAACAATTTTTTTTTGAACCGTCAGTTATTTGTGGATACCATGTATGTTTAAAAAAGCATATTTTGCACAAAATTTGTGACATTTCACTTTTTTTACGTGTAAAGTGGAAGTCGGTTAATTAACTCAGTGATGTATTGAATCAGCAGCTTTGACGAACTAAATCGCCAAAAACAGAACAATATCCAGCTTGCCTGAATTAAGCGCTTTATTGAACCAATACTCTTTGGAATTAACGTAATTCATACTAATGGCGGACACTATAATGTGCTCGAATTTCATTTCCTCTCTTTTGCATAGTAGCATAAATTAACCCATTTATGCCCAGTAGCCTAAAAACGGGACGCTTGTTAGTTACTGCAAAAAAACCTGTAATGGGCATATCATTTCACTAAAGCTGTTTTTCACAAGTTAAATAGTCCTTCTTTTTGAGAAAACCAATTAGAGCTACTATTGGGACACCTGAGTTTATTTCTTGACAGCTGTTTTCAGACAAATCAGTCAAGCAACGATCCAGCATGGGTAGTAGTAGCTACAGAAAGTAAGTTCTTCTATGCGTGTTCTTTTGCACAAAACTAGCATGGGGGAAAAAAATCTGAAAATATAGCTTGAAATTCATGCAAAATCATAACTTTTGAAAATATGGAGTTATTAAAGAGAGAGAGCATGGAATTTATAGGAAAAGAAAGCTTTTCAAGAAAATAAAGAACAACATTTCAACACCTGGCTGAAATCTTTGATCGAGAAAACTTAAGTTTGTCTGAAACAAATTTATTATGTTTTAAAATCTTTTCAGTCTGTTAATTTTACCCGAAACATATATGTATTTTTGTTCTTGATCCCAACTTATATTAAACGGAGAAATGATTTTGATTTCACTTGGCAATTTATTAGAAAGAGAGAGAGAGAGATTATGATGTTTCGGAACATTACACAGTTCGGTTGGTAGAAGCACGTATAATCAGTACCAGAATAATCAGTGCCCCAAGTAGCACACTTCGTTTTTTAAAGGTTGTAAACTCGTTATTAACGTTGTAACAACCGCTTAAAAATGTTTATAAAACGTTTAAAGGTTATTTGTGCTACCTGGGACCGTAATATCAGAATGAGAAATGAGCACCTCCCCCCACAGACAAGTACGCTCCGGCCCAGAGTTCTACAACGCAGGTTCAGAGTCCCACAGCCTTATAGGCACCCATTTCTTTCCAAAGTTAGAATATGCGTAACAGAAAATTGCACTTTATAAATGTAAAATTACGGAAAACAATATGTATATATTTTAAGATATATTTTGCTCCTTAAAAAAAAAAAAAAAAAACTATTATTTGTAGTTTAAATCTAATATATTCAGCACATTTGTATAACACATTTTCGTACAGTAGTGCTACATCTAAATTATATTTCAGTTTGTCCAAACAGAGTAAAAATATTGTCTTTCAAAAAAGTAAATTATCTTATAGAGTGCTTTTAGTTGTATTCATACAACTAAATCTTTAGGCCTTTTAATTTTAGCATTTGAAGAGAAAGTTACTATATTTTTGCTTGAAAGTATAAGTAGGAATACAAATAAAGTGTAAATTGAAAAAACAAAGATAGATCAATGAAAATATAGGCTTAAAGGTTCATATAGAGCATACAAAAACACAAGAACTTCTTAAAAATTGTGATATGTTGTGGAAATTATAGTATACGTTACAACGTCGTAACCAGACTTTCGTTTATGGGAGGGTTTAATCTAACGCATTTCTCCAGGAGATCTATGCAATCAATAACATTTGATTTCATTTGTATATTCTGTTGATTTTTGATACAACTGAAATGAAAGATGCCGCTTTAGAGTTATTAACACGAGTAAATTGTAAAAAAAAAAAATGGCGTCTATTAAATGATGGAAAGAAATCTGACATGTGCGCATCGTAACTTCACCCCTGCTACATAGTTCGTGCACTCATAAACCCGTATCCGAAGTAATGTTTCTTGAATTCATATTTTTTTTGAAATTTAAAAGATACGTTTGGCACATTCAAGTAAAAAAAAATTAATGTTTTTTTGTTAGCGTTAGGTATTCAAAACTTGAAGAAAAACACAGTTTTTTTTGCAAGGAATTATGCTCGCAAATAACTACAGTTAAAAAAATGCTCAAGATAAAATATCGAGTTTGTTCAATTTTTCAATAAAAATAATTTCATTTTTCAAGTGAAAATAAAAATTAAATACATAAAAAAATAGAAATAATAATTTTCTTCGCAAAACAAGTTTGTGAAAAACATTTTTTGGAATAGTTTTGAAAATTTTTGGGGGAAGTTCGAACTCTAAAGACCCAGCCCTTAAATACGGCCCTGGTATGTAGTGTAAGAAGAAGAGAGGTGGGAGGGTTCGCATGAACTATAGACCCACCAAGGAGGCTTGATTGGGGATTGGGCTCAAGGGCGTAAGAACCGGGGGAGCTGGGGGAGCTCTGGTTCCCCCTAGAATATTTCAGACCGGTTCAGCGGTAAAATTTCCTTAGTACAACTTTTTATAGCACATTTTTTACCTCGATCCTGTTTTCAAAAATGTGATCAAAAATCATCCAAAAGTACGTTATTAACCCTACACTGGATGATTTTTTATTTTTCGTAGAAAAAAATATATGTGTTTGTCAATGTAATAAGAAAACATGGAAAAATATTAAAAAAAATTTAACTCTAAATTTTCACCCCTTTCTAATTAAAAATAGTTTTGTTGCCAAATGGCTACACCATGCATTCAACAGATAAAAAAGATTTTAAATGATAGTCTTGAAATTAGTTCTTTTTTGTAAAAAAAATGGAGGAATTGAACATTTGGTGCACTGTACTCTTGTAATCCTTTACATTTTGACATTTTACATTATTTTTTATGTGTACTTGTACTTTCCGATGATCAATTCAGTCAAATCTGATGTCTTTTGGAGGCTCTCTCGCGCAAGCTTTCTTTCTTTTCTCTCTTTTTTTTTTGTTTGTAACTCTAGTTTATCTGTAGCTAATGGTTTCTTTTTAATACACTTTTATTAATTTCACATGTGGGTTTGTTTGTATGTATGTATGTAACTCTGAATAAAAGATAAAATTTACGTTCTTTGCAAATATAAAAGTAATATATTTAATATTATTTTTAATACTAAAGGCTAAACTGTATTGCATATTGATGTATTATAAGTGCATGTAAACTTAAGTGCGATATTCAGTAGTTTTGAAAATCAGAGGGAAACCCGTGATGATCACAGCGCATTCCAATGTAAAAGCGTATTTTTTAGTTTTTTTCAAAACTATATTTTAAAATTATTAATGACTTTACTTGTCCGTGTAAGCACAACGTTTGTGCTAACTGAAATCTAAAATGAGCACGTTTTGAAGGCTTTTCCCTATTGATTTTTTGTTTGTTTACTCTGTTGAACATCAACTAAGCATTGATAATTGCGAGGTCTTATAAACGGTAGAACAGCCGAAAGTACCACTTTTGGGTCCGCATGATTATATTATACCTTCCAAAAAGAGAAAGAAGCTAGCGCGAAACATAAACAAAGCACATACTTCATGAATTGTAGAGATGAATCGAAGTGTTCTCTGGATGCTTACTGCATAATGTTGCCAAATGGCTACAGACGTGTATTATGTCCTAGATTTTTTCCAAATCATTATTTTGAAGTAAAACGCATCTTAAACGAAAGATAAATGTTTATTTTATTCATGTTATTTTTTTAAAAGACAAAGAAAAATATTTCATTGTAAGAAATAATTTCAAAACATGGTAGTTTGAGTGATTTTAAAAGCTATCCATATGGATTCATTTAAGAGCATGTAACAGACCAGTGCTGCCATGTATGGAGTATAAAGGGTGATAATTGCTTTAAATATACCCAATACTTGCTTTTTATGCTTGCCTTATGACTACATTCTGCTATTCATAAGGAGGACAAATTGTCCATGTAACCAATTGGCAACACCATGCAGTGTAGGGTTAAAGGCTACAATTTTAAAAAATTGCCAGGGATGATTTTGCTGCCCCAGTTCCTTCCTCAACAGTAACCAAATCTTGAATACAATCCGATTTTAAGACTTCTTTTTCAAAATATTTCGATCCTCTAAAGTCACTACAAATTGCTTACAGTCATTTTTTTTTTTTTTTTTAATGTACCACTCGGAATTTTTCCGGGAGAGAAAATTTGAGACTTCTTTTGTTCAGCAGATTGATTGACAACTACAATTAAATTCATATTAAAAATGTATAAGAGTACTTATACTTATCGTCGTCCTGATGAAACAGATATTAGTAATGTTTATTAAATTCCTTTTATTCACAAAACATGTTTAATTGAACATTTGTGACTTCATAATTGAGCTTGTATGAATATGTGAAAAAGTGTCCTTTGCCCCCCCCCCCCCCTCCTACACACCAAGATAGTGCCTTGATCCAGCACTGCTCCGGGCTCCCCCTAGTTTTACAAAGTTCCTACGCCACTGATTGGGCTCTCCCCACATAACGAATTAACGAAATAGTTTAGAGGTGTCATCGGGGGCCGATGTGGAGCGTGCTCATCGGGGCTCCCGATGAGCATCGATCTGCAAACTTTCTCCGGATTCACTCCTTGTTTTTGACTCGCGAGTCACGTGAATTGGACGGGTGCCAGCGCGAGCGGAAGGAATCGATGTCCCAACGACGCAATTCGCGCCCCTCCAGTCTCGCTCCGTGCTCATCGTCCACTTTCGTACCGCTCATTTTTCAATGAACCAGAGCAAAAGGGAAAAGAAAATTGCTCCGAAAATACTCGTACTCGGCAAGAGCTTTTCCTTATTGTTGATTGTTTAATTTTCAGCGAGCAGGTCTGACGAGAGGCCATGTCAGCCTAGTCGGAAACTAGGGGCCTAGTCTTTTAGGGGGCCCGGCTCGGAATCAGAGTCGTGTACTAGTAACCGCCGCTTATATGAATCATGTTTGTTCCAAATAGATTTGATTAAAAAAGGCGGCCAATTTAATAAAATTGGATTATGTTATGTTTTTGACGATATGATTCAAAGCGGCTGATTCAATTAACCACTTATTTAACCCCTTCCAGGCTCATTTTGTTTCAGGATTGCGGATAAAAAAATGTCAATTTTTTTATGCTTATTTTCAAACATACATATCTTTTTAAACATAATAGCATCATTCGCATGCAACATTTTCTAAAAATAAATGTAAAAATATCTATTTAAATAAATGAGTAATAAATGAGTATTTACCTGTAAAGTTGGCTTTCTGTATGGCAGAAATCATTATACTTTGGAATTGGCGCCTACTCTTATCTTAAATCTACAGCTCAAAACACTGTATAGTTATGTTATCTAGTAGCAACAATAGTAAATAAAAGCATCCGAAACCATAAAAGGGACATGTGAAATAATTCGGGAAAGACTGGTTGTGCAGTGTTAATTTTCACAGTGCCCGAGCTACACTCGGGATGAGCCAGAATGGAACATTTTGCTTGCCCGAGTCCAGCTTGGGAAAAGCCGGGAAGAGGTTAATGAACCGGTGTATACTGTATAAGTTTAGGTGCCCACCTTGGCTCTCGGCGGCCCTGTAGCTCTGTTTATAAGTGATGTCCCCTTTTCTTCAACTTTTTTGACCGATATTCTCTCTTCTCGGTTACAATGTAGCACACTTCACCTTACCCACTCCGCTCTATGACATGACACGTTCTTTTTTATAAGATTGTCCATAAATGCCATACTTTTTTCAACATTTTGACCCTCCCCTCTCCCGTTTTGTCACTAAGTGTTACACTTTACTTACCCCGTCCTCCCCTGTCACATATCCCGTCATTTTTCATAAACATATTCTTATGAAAAAGTGCTTGATGTCGCAATTATTGTAACCTCCTTCTTCCACCTTGTCACAAACTGACATTTTAACAGATTCTCCTTCCCCGAAAACTTTTCAAGGTGTGATATCATTTGTGAACGGTACCTACAATAAATTTTAAAATGTTTTTTTAACTTTTTTAAATAAATGTTCTGATGTGTTGAATGGCTTTAGCTTAAGTTATAAGTATGCTTTGGTTTTATTATTTCAGCCACCAGATAGTGATGAAATGAAATAAAATGTATTGTCAGAGATTATAGCATAAAAGAGCCACATTTACAGTTCTAGCTTAATTTTCAACTAACAGCTAGGGGATGGAGGGGGGGAGTACGCATTATCTACATCCCGCCAGTTCTTTTTGAAACATGGAAATGACATATTTCACTAGGACAGTTGTGAAGCAAGCGAATTCATTTCGTGAATGAAAAAAAATAGTTACAAAGTCTGCCGATAGATATCACAGTTCGGGTAATTTAAGTAAATTGAAAGTGAAAAGCCTGCTAAAATGAGTCTTTAAGTATGGATATGTCTTTCCATTAGTAAAAAAGATATGAAAAAAAAAATCCAATGGTATACAAGAAGTTTAGAAGTGTTTAAAGCAAAAACAGTCACAGTGAAAAAGTACACTAAAAGGATTCATTTAGCAATCGTATTTTTGTATAAATGATAGTAATACACTAGATTCCATTAGAACGATTTACGAGAAATTTTTCAGTTTTTAAAGTGAAAACAATGATTGTAACAGGAGAAAAAAACTTAAAGAACAAGCACTTTACGGAGAATTACCGCATTACGTACTTGATTTTCTTCTGCCATTGTTCTATTCCACACCAGATCAGATGTTATCTAAACTGATTGTATAAATGTGATGAAAATGCTAGCTCTTGATATTCAGCATTCCTCCTCAGCAGCAATTTGAAACCCCCATCTGTCGGTATATTCTCTATTTCTTTTACCTTCGTCAAGCCAATACCCTCACGACTGTTATGGTGAAATATAGAGTCATACAGACGAGTATTTTTTAAATTGGAGAGCTTTGAATTTAGGACAATAATGATAATCACCCTGTCGATCCATTTCAGATTTATAATTTCGCGTCACCATTATAGATTTAAAAGTAAATAACTACCCTAGTTAGTTACAGTTGATGGAGATAGAAAAAATCTCAAAGAACTTCAAGACTTTTTATTTTCTCTTCCGTTACACCTTTTAAACATCAAAAACACGCTATTTGATGGACTTCTATATGTTAAACATTGAAAAAGCTCAAACTAGCCTATTTACAGGTTTTTAAAGAGAAATTTTGAGTTAGGTGCAACTATTGGAAAACTTGATTTTCAAATTGAACTTCTAAGGCTGCATGCCTTTTATGTTTTCAGTAAATAACGATGAAATTTGCATAAATGGACTTTATATTTCAACATCTGTTTAGAGCCTCCCCCCCTCTCTAAATACAAGGGTAAAAATAAAAAAATAATAATAAAACAGGAATCGAAGTCAGAAGCTTCAAAATAACTTAGTCTGAGTTTATCCTTTTTTCTCCGACTGTACAACCCTGGCTGTTGCTCTAAAAATGAATGAAAATTAAATTCAGAAATAGATATTTTCATAAAAAGAAACAAAAATCATTTGTTTAATCGTTTTCAAAACTTCAATAAAAAAAGAAAGCAAAAACAACTTTAAAATATTTAAGAACGTACTGTATCCAAAACTTCTTGGCATTTCTAGTCTGTAAGGCAATACCCAAATATCTTATACCATTTGCAGATCAGTGGTTTGGAAGCAGAACGGAAATAGTATTTGGAAGAAATTCGTGGGCAACTGAAAAAAGTTTTAATGTATTCTGTAACTCATTATGAGCCTGGAAGGAACATTGAACATACTAAACGTCCCTCTCCTGCTAACTGACCTTTAGCCTTTGCGTATATATTTATGACACAAAAAATATATTAAAAAAAACTATCAGAAATGAATTTTACAATACCCAAAAGTATATAGAGATAACTTGTAGAGCTTGAACCAATATACTTATTGAGTATTAAGTTCATAACTTTATTTCAAAGTTTGGCTCGAGTAAGTAATCGAGCACTTCAAGCCTAGTTGCTGCGTACTCTTATTTTAAAAATGCATTATTAATGACAGGAAATGTTTAGTATTTCCGATAATGCATTAGAAATATATCGTAGGTTGAATAAAAGTACGAATAAAAAGAAAGGAGGTAGAAGATAAGGACGCAGGTGATATTCGAATAAAGGGGAATCATGTAGAACTTTTCTACTCTTCGCTTCCTCTCTCTACTGAAGCTCCCCCTTCACTCCCTCCCTTCCACTACCTCTTCTTCCAGTGCCAACATAATATATCATTCTCAAATTTCTCACAATTCTAAAAGTTTCTGGGTGTGGTTTTTAAAAGAGAATGTTCATGCCTTCCTTCTCACTAATTTCGAATGCGAAAATATTATTCAAAATATTTAACCTAACAGATACAATGGCCAAGTAATTATTCACTTATATCAGCCGATCCAAATACTTAATTTGCATTGCTCAACAATTACTCTAAAACGAAGAAGGGGTGGGAATGAGAGAAAAGTACATAGTACTTACAATTACCTTTACTGTAATTTATTTTCATTCTTCTTGGCGTTTTCTTGGGATCATTTAAAACCTCCTCGCTTCAAATACATCCATGTCTTCATCAATGTGCACAAGAGCTAGTCCTGCTTGACAAGTTGAATTTTACAAATAGGATTTCTAAATTCTCAGTGTTGAAAATGGACTTTCATTGCAGCAAACCAACATACTAAAGATAAAAATAATAATAAAATCCCCTTGATTTAGCATGTGGTCAAATAACTGATTTTTTTAAAGAGAATATCTTATATCTGACATCAAATTAAAAGAAACTGAAATAAATAAATAAAGGAACAATCAAGTTTGTTCTTAAAAAGATGTTAGCAATATGCAATTAAAATCGAAATATCTGTTCCTTGGTTTCTAGCTCCAATACGTAACTCAAACCCATGTTTTGAATGAATAGAAAAGTTACTTTGTCGCAAAATTTAAACGCAACGTGATTGAAAATAAAGTTTTATAACCAAATAAAAATTCAAAAAGTAATCAAATATTATTGTTGACACATCCTCAGCCTATCTCGGAAACTAATAAAATAGGATAGAAGTTGAAAAAGAAAAGAAGAGGTTCGGAATCTTTGAAACACAGACGACATTATTCTCTATTTCAACCGAAAGCATTCTTTTTCTAATTAAGTCGAGAAAATCTTTGACAATCGCTCGATTACAGAAAAGGATGCGGGAAAGAGAACCAAAATAACTGTTCTCTCGACAAATATCTGAGGAATGCAAAACCAATTCTTATTCTAATTGGAAAAGAGCATGTTTTCGAGTCTTTTCAAACTTGTTTCTTGTGACTTGACGAGAGAAACGCAGTCCGAAAAATTGTTTTTATTCCCATCTTTCTCGTTGTGTACGTCGTAATTAATTCCCAAGCGAAAAATTCTGGGCGCACTGCAGAATTTCTTATAAATATGCTGTGGGATATCCATCATTTTTGCAAAACAGAAATTCAGAGGATTTAACTACTAATAAGAGTACGCAAAGAAACAATTTTCAACGAAATTTTATCCGAGTTAGATTTTGGAGTTGTTTTAACCCTTTTATGTCCAAGTTTTTTCTAACAATTTTTTATAATCTTTGTCTGCTTAAAACTCTTACTTGGAATGGTTTACATACATTTTAGGCTTAAAATAGTTCGCCGTTGCCATATTTATTGAGTTATTTAACGTCCTGTTTATGGGATATTTTGCAGATATGTGAGCAAAATACGATCTTACTTGACTTTCCTTTTGCAAAGTAACATTACAGAAGGCACCTGTGATCAATTTTAAATAAATCATTTTAAAATAGTTTAATTTTATGAAAAATAAGTTCGTAAAAAAACTGTCAATAAATAAACTCTGATGCCCAACTAGTGGCTCTAACTGGTTTTCTCAAGAAGAAGGACTATTTAACTTGTAAAAAACAGCTTTAGTAAAATGATATACTCATTACAGGTTTTTGTATGCAGTAATTAACAAGCGTCCCGTTTTTAGGCTACTGGGCATAAATGGGTTAAAGAATAAAATAGGCACGCTGATTTTAAAACTATACTTTCTTCTACCATGTGCCCGCGCGTTGCGTTTTTTTTTTTTCTTCATCTTGTATAAATGTGACCATTTTTGGCGGTAGAGCGTATATTACAGCCCTAAACACTACTGCTCTACTAGTAGCTGGTATACATCTTTTTAAATGAAAAAAGTGTCTCCTTTAAAAACTATTTTTTTGTAAGAAAAGCAGTCGAAAACTTTGTTCAATTAATGAAGTTAAAAATGCAAGACAACGTGTCCAAAAGTACAAATAAAATGTTTAAAAAGAGTTAGAAAACTCTAGCAAATAGCTATTTCGGGGCTATTATAAATGAAGCCCCATCATCAGTGCAAAAAGATGATGGTTCACTGACCACAGTCAAGTGAACCAGGAATGCGAGAAACGCGAGGGTAAATAAACAGAACAGAAAGAGTAGGTACGCAGAAACTATTACGTCATGGGTTAAACACGACAACTGCGCAACACAGATTACGTCACAGACGAAAAAGTTTTTAAATAAAAGATTTCCAAATGTTAGGGAAAGGAGGGGTGCTAGACAGAGCATTAACAACTAAATCAGAATTTTTCCAGATATAATAGGATTCCCAAAAATCTAAATCAAAGAACGAAGAACAACTATGGATAATTTTTGCAGAGGAAAAATCAAAAATATGGCCTCATGACTAACAGTGTTGGGCAAAGGAAGAACGTTTGAAATCCTATTTTTTAACACAATTTTCATGTTCTTTAACACGGAATTTTAGAGCACGTCGCGTCTGTCCTATATAAGTTAACTTACACTGGCATGAAATATTATAAATACCCCATCTATCGAGACCCTGAACTGGATGTTTGAGTTGCGAAAATTGTAATTTATTCACTGGAGAAAAGGCAACAAAAAAATTGAACTTTTTTAAAATTCTCGCAATTGAAAACTGATTCTGGGAAAATATGGTAAAACAACGGTGTTGGAATAGTTCTCTGAATTAGACGTTTGATTTCGACTAGAAGGATTGATTAATTTTTTATGAATGTTATCTATGACACTGACTGTGAACCCCCGATCCATTGCATTGCTATAGACCGGGGGTTAACTCAAAATGGACTACTAGAACAACTTTAGCTTTGAATGCCTCATTTAACCATCTACAGAGCTTTGCCTTTAATCGATCTTGTAATTTTAATCTATGGCTTTTATTCATTTGTTGTTTGAGATGTAGTTTTATTGAATTGTGAGATACATTAGAAGATCTTAATTAAAGCTCTTTGATCCTTTCTGAGCCTGAAAATTAGCCCGTTAATTCCCAAATATGCCTCAGTGAGCACGTTTCTTTTGGAATTCATCGCGTTTCATTCATAGCTAACTTCTTCACACCCGCAGGTACGGCTGAATACTACAAATCTCATCCAATGGAGAGAGAGAAACTGAACCAATGACACGAATTACATCCTTTGAGTCAGGAAGCGAGAACACTTTGCCTAATCTGTTGCTGTTACTTATCCTCTTTAAAGAGCTGACATAAGTCAGATCAACTCCAATAGGTTGTTGACCATAAAAAAGTCTATAACTAGTAGGGGATCAGTTGTTAAGTCCACCTTTGTAAGTCCTATGAAACCCAGAATGTGCTCAGGGGTGGCTAGATGGTGGCAGCAATTTTAACAGGAAGGACATATTTTTTTCCTTCTCTCAAATGAGAGACTCCTGAGGTGACCACTTTTGAGTGTAGCAATCGCCGTTTGGGATTCATGGTCACATTTCGCTTCTAAAAGTTTGCCAGGAGATGTCCCGGCGTACTACTGATGTGCAGGTGGAATGCGCCAATGCAAGTTTAATTTTTCGTTTGAAAAAAAGCTCTTGGTTGGTAATTGCCAAATCTACTTTCAATAATCAAAATTTGTTTCGAAACAAGTCGAATTGTCTCATCATCTTCATCAAAGGCTGGTCTGTGTAATCCTGCAGGAGCTTAAAAAAGAAGAACAAAGTCCCGCGGACTACTGAAAATGTTAGCAGTTATGCGACCATCGATGTCATACCACCTGTACAAACATTAGTACACTCCGGTTCAAAGTACCATACACCGAAAGTCTTCTAGGTTCAACGCTAAAGACAACTACACTGCAAAAAATGAACTGCTGTTTTTACCGCATAATGCTGGCAGTAGGTTTCCGATTTAAAACTGTAAAATGCACAGCAATAAACTGTAAATCTAGCAATTTTAGTTTCTTACTGTAAAGTTAGAATTTTTACAGTTTAGTACTCTAAAATGAGCAATTTCACAGTTTATTATTGTAAAATTAGTAATTTTTACGATTTATTACTATAAAATTAGCTGCATTATGCTGTAAAAACAACATTCATTTTTAACAATCATTCTTAAATACACTGTCATCAGGATGCAGAGCTGCTTCGCTTCAGTTAGTGATCTAATAGAATTTGAAGACTGAATGATTTCGTGGAAATGATCGGAATATGAAGATTTGTAGATTCTTTTTGATATACAGTTGACGCTCGTTATAACGGCCACTCATTATAGAAACCATCCCATTATTACAGAGAACCTTGACATCAACAATGCAGTCCTACGTGTTGATACAGTCGACTCTAGATATAACGATCCATCTCCGTCCCACAAAAAACGGTCTTTATAACGAGTGGTCGCTATATGAGGTAGAAAATAGAGCATATTGGGATAAACTTTAGTTTTTCCCACTCGGCGTTATATTGTGATAGTCTTTATAACGAGTTGTCGTTATAACGAGCGACGATTGTAAAAAGAAAATATTCAGTTAAATTATCAAAAATTATCTTATTAATTGTTGTAAAATGTTTAGGTATTGCACACCTAAAAGAACACTGTCGTAACGAAAAAACGGAAAGATTTAGGCGAAGGAAAGTGGGTTCATTTTGTAAAAACAATTAGTTATGACGCAATCTAGCTTAGAACGTATGACATATTTAAAACTAATGCCTCTCTTTGATTTGTTATAAAGGCTTCGAAAGCATTCGGAATATCGACATTTTAAGCTGTGCCCTTATTCTTTTAGGTGTGCGATATATTCTACAAAATATTAGGTTGCTTGGGGGAAAATTCATTTCGGAAATGATTAAAAGGTTTTATAAAATTTTTCTCCAATTTAGGAACTATTTCTTCTTCATTAAATGTTTCGAATATTAATTATCAAAAGGTTAGAATATTAAGCATCTTGTATGGAAAAAACTTTTGTCTTTAGCATTCATTTAAATTAATCATTCATGTTTTCAAATAATTATTTCTGTCCGAATGACAGAGCACAGAAACAAGGGAAATTTTTAGATCGATTTACAAATCATAACAGAAGTTCTTTGACGACAACATTTCCAGGGAAATATAATTTATTGCTTTCATTCTAATTCATTTATCGTCTCCGCACTTTTCCAATTACTCTCAAAAATGCTCAAATTATTTCACGTACTGCGCAAATGCTTAATGAGTGATCTATGAGAGTTTCATCTATCGGACAGTGGGGGAGAAGGAGAAAAACAACCAAACTCGGGCGAAGCTGCGCCATTAAAAGCCAAGCAAGCAGTTCTGTCAAAAAGAGAAGGTGCTTGTATTGCGGAGAAACGATTCCATTCCCCCTGATGGCGCTGGGGGGCGCCCTCCCCACGATGCGCCGGGGCGGATGCGCGTAGACTCACTGCAGTGGTCGATTTCGGACTCCGAACGACACAGAGCCTCCAGGAATACAAGGCCGAGACTTGCCGGTAGCGGCGAATACTCACCGAAAATTCGAAGAACGAGCCAGTAAGTAGATTCTATATTTTCTGAATTGTTTTGTTTGATGATTTGTGCAGAGAAAAATCATTTACCGCTTTCCGAAAAAGCGGGCTAACCGTTCCCGGTACGGGTACCTACATGCGAATGACCGGTTTGACAAGTGCGCATGTGGTGCTCAAATATTCGGAAACGGGCCGATACAATGCTGGATTTATTCCCGATTTTTTGAGAATAGTCTGTATTGGATTTTCGAGGATTTAACAACCTCGAAAAATTCAGTGGAGTTACAGATGTATCCATTGCGTCATAGCAAGTGAGGTGACGCCCTTCTAATGAGGCGCCCCATTATATATAAATAGCACGAGTTTGAACGGTTTTGGCTGATGTCCATTTAAATGTTGTGAAAGGTCTGTGCGTCAAGGCATTTGGCTTGGTACTGACCAGACCTTTAGAGACTATTAGACAATGCAACGTATTTTATTGTTTAATTGGTAAGGCTTCTAAACACATATACTGATGTTTCGAATTCTAAGAAACTGGCAGCATCAGTTGCAGTACTTATTTATTGTTATTATTATTATTTGGTGTAATTTCATGAAAACAACGAGGTTATTAAGGATGATTTCTTTCCAGATTTTGCTTTTGTTACCCGCTCTCCCCCCTCCCATCATTGTTGCCATCAGCATTCTGACCTTGAAAATTTGCAATTGCTTTAAGAAAAAAAAAAGAACTCACTTACACACAAAAAGCAATGGCATTAAAGGCGAACATTATCAAGAAATATTTTTTTGCTTTTGAAAATTTTTCTTCTCTTGGTTCGTTAAAAAAACGTTAAAAAAATTTCTCTATGTTATTCGTGACTTTGGGTACTTCAAATAACATTTGGTCATGAGTATTTTAACTTTACTAAAAACTGCTTGTACGATACATTTTGTGCAGTACTAAAAACTGCATTTTGATTATCACAAATAATATTTCCATTCTTTATTCTTATTCTGCTAAGTAAGTAAATGAAGTAATACAATTGTGCTTTTATGACACGGGAGTCAACGCTGGCTGAAATATTGCTTCGCACAACGTAGATGAATGCCGTATTCATGGACAACTTTGAACAGTTTACAAGACGAGCTATTGAATCTGAAGTGTGAATTGTCAAATTAGAGTACAAATTTCTGGTTTAGGTGAAAATGTACAAAGAGAGCCGAAGCGTCAAAGAGCGCTTCTGCGAATGTAATAGTTTTTCCAAAAATGACTGCCTAACTACATAGTAATTAATTTCCTGAATCCATATATTTGAGTTCCATTTTGAAAGTCATCATATTGCAGTGATTTCAGAATGAATTTGATTTGCCATTCGGGTCATTCCATAGAAATGTCAATCTCAGATGAGGAACAAAAAATACCGAAGTGAAAAAAGTATCAAAAATAAACAAATAAACAAAAATCATACAATATAAGAAGTTTTAAAAAAAAATTGAAAAAGTATTGTAATTATCACGGAGATTAGCCATAATAAATAGTTTGTATTGTGTTCACTGCTTGTTATTCGATGGTTACGTTAGTCACGTTACGTTAGTCACACTCCATCTTGAGTAAAAGTGATACTTCAGATTAAAAAAAAAAAAATAAGATTTAATGAATGTGTTTCATGTTTTCAAAAGCCAACTTTACACATTTTTCAAATCTATCATTCAATTTTTAACACTTTCTTAACTTTGAGAAATGTTTGCCTCACAACATGAGCATTCATTTTCAGGGTTGCAAGAATGTTACATTAGTCACGCTGCTATTTCGGTTGAAAAATTATCTACTGTCAGTAATTTTGCTTTAAATTATTAGCAGAAATGATACATAGATACCATGTACATTGTAAATCCACCAGCATAACTAAAAATATTTTTTATCCTTTAAGTTACAGGTAAAAACAGTAACAAACTCAGCTCTGAATGTTAAGTCGCTATGGAATGACCCATTCCTCTATTTTAAACTGTCCCACTCATGTTTTAATACTGTTATCGTATCTATTGGTGTGAAATAAGAGAAAAACTCCTAACATATTCTGCGGTAATTATAGTATATTGCATTATCATTGAGTCAGAGGTCGCATTTCAAATTTCAAAAGAGCCCACACTCACAGCTCCCACAATCACAGGAAATGAGAGAAAATTAAGTTGCGAGATTCGAACAAGATGTATAAATAAATCTAATCTGATTGTGAGCTAAAAATAGGAATTAAAAAAAAAAGTTAAACTGCTGCAAAGTTAACCCACATGGTTGAAAGTAACTCTTGACGACTGAGATCTAACCAAAAAATGTCGAATAGTTCTTCAAATTTTGTTACGGTATTTTTTTAATGACAAACAATGTTATAATATGAATTATGAAGAAAGTCTCAGTCGTATAAAAACGATTTTAATGTAATGCAATTTGTCTTTTCTATATTCAATTGAACATTACGTTGCAATTCAACATACTGCCGCATACCGAACATTGCCCCCTGGTAACGTGTCAAAAATAACACAGGCCTAAATATGACTTTTCTATCAAGACACAAATTAGCAAACGAAAGTTTGAGACTCCTGAGCTAAATATAGAAAGTAAGTTATTGTTTACTAAAATTTAGACAAATTAACGAGTTAAAATGATTTCTTCAAAACTGGCGAAAGAAATATTTTCAACTCCTTGATGTTATGGTTTTTACAACAAAAGTAAAAATTATATACTTACATAAGATAATAGTAAATGTAATGATACATTTACCGACAAGGCAAACACAGTAGAAGATTTTACTTTAAGAATCAGTGGAAGTCTGTAATTAAAAATGCAGCGTACTACCTCAAAAACATAGAAAGTAGAAACTATTATTTTGGAAAATTTTATGCTTAACTGTATTAATTATTATTAGTAACTAATGTGAGAGTTAAAAGCAGTAAACAGGGCTATCTTTACACACACAAATAAAAACAATGCTGAAATAGAATTATAGTTCAATTTGAAATTTAAAACTACCTTCTAGAAACCCTTTGCAATATCAATCTAAGTGCAAATATTGATACATTTGGTAATATTTAACAGAATATTTAAAATAAGCGAATTAAATAAAAATAAGCACAGAAACAAAAGTGAAAGTTTCTTTAAAATGCAAACCTTCTGCTAAATAAATTAATGTTACTATTAAAACTAACTAAAAGTTTCATTATAATGTAAAATGATCCGCCAACTAAACCACATAGCTATAAAAGCTCAAAATAAATGTACCGTAATCAGTCACACAAATAAGCATTCTAAAACACCACACGTTGGACTGAAATGCAAAATTAAAACATATTAGAAAACTTTAAAGCAGCGTAAATATAGTTTTTTTTTTTCGGCATTTCCGCCAACTTTGAAAGTAAACAACTCACTAAGCGAAAATGACCCCTATTCTACATCACTTTTACTGCATTCTTGTATGCACTCGAAAATTTTTTGAACTGTTTTTGGACAAGTTTTGTGTAATCAGTGCTACAGTTGTAGCAAAATATTTTAAGGATCTTGCTATTTTATACAGTAGGTATTATGGTTAACTGATATTCGTTAGGCCATTAAAGTGATAGTTTTTGATTAATAAGCCAGCTTTCATTTAAAACACAAGGATTTAATTTAAAATAAAAAGTGTCTGGAAACTAATTTTCATTGAATTTGCATTGTTTTTATAACATTAAACTAAATTTCCGTAATTTGAATCACAAATTTTATGGAATGAAAATAAATAACAGAATCCTGCAAAAGATAATTAAAAAGTAAACTAGCTTTATAACACATTTTGAAACAAATTATCTGTTCTTTCCGGCAAATTTTCATTTGTTCTTAGTTACATAGTTGCATAAGTATAGCGAAATGTATGAAAATGTATTTCAACAGATTTTTCACAGCAAAAAGAATGTTTCAATGTCAAATTTTGCATTTGGAATTAACCATTTAAAGGATACAAGTGATACATTAAACGAGACCACTTCCTAACGGTTTCTCTATTTGTGACGCTCTAGCTGACGTAAGTTAAAGAACACATTACAACGGAAAATTCACCGTTCAAATTTTTCGCATGATTTTATTATTTTGAATTCTTACGTTATTGTAGGGGTGACAAAAGAAGGTTTTTGTTGTAAATTTTCGTTTTTTAGCTGTTAATTTCGTTTTTGTGTCAATAATTGTTCCCCTCCCGATTTCTTCCCTGTGGTTGGGCCTTATATAATCACGGAAAATAACTTGAAATGCCACTGAATAAAGAACCACTCTACACGTGAAAGAGATCATAACATTTTAATTCGTTTAAAAGTCTTCACTTTCAAAGTATTTTCGATGATCTTCGATTTCAGGAAAAACACACTTAGTACGAAATAAATAAATATATTTTTGCAGAAAAGTAAAATTGAAAATAACAACGTTATAGAGGACAAAACTTGCAGAATTACTCAGTAAAGTTTCGAACATACTTTGTGTTCAAAATTTAGGACCGCAAAAACATTTAAAATTCCTTTAAAGTATTTTGTTCACGTAAAAAGTGTACATAAGTTTAAACATTCATTATTTTATCATAACAAATTGCTTGAAATTGGAATGTGGGATAGGTTTCATAGTGAAAACTTGTATATTCCACATTCACACAGAACTAAAGAATTTTTTCCCTTTTTAGCTCAAACGGTTATTTTTTTACTCAAAATAAAATATTCAACCAATAAAGATTTGATTATTAAATGCTTAAAAACGACGTGTCTCAGATTATCCTCTGCTTTCAATAAACGGATGTTTTTTGAAAAAAAGAAAGAAAGAAAGAAAGAAAAGAAGAAAAAAGGAAAGAGTTTGCATAAGATATCTAAATGCAACGGAATTCAAAACAACGAAACAAAATTACCATTTTCCGATCACATCAATAAATTAAGTAATTCTAAAAATATCGTCTGCTGATGTCTGAAAGAGGAAATGGTAATTACTCCTCTGAAGGTTAAAAACCTCTGGAAAAAATCGTCTGTAATGTAGTATAATTTTGTGAGCTTCTGCAGTTAACTTTCTGAGAGTTATTTCCGTTTTGTAGACGTGCCACTAAAATAGAGAAAGAGGAAAAGAAATTGCTTAATTGAAAGACATTTTTAATATTTCTCTATTAAATATGAAAGTTTGAGGTACGGATTTTATGTTATTAAACGCTCTGATTTTTACCTGCTTTTCTGCAAAGTAAATATACTAAATAATACTCCTAAAAATACACTAGAATGATAAACCGAGTGCATAATTAATACGCATATTGTTCCGTTCAAATATTTTTTGAGATATCTTTAAAAACATTCCAAAAAAATGAAAATTATCAAAGTTTTTGAAAAAGGCAAAATTAGTTTTCTTTTATGATTTAATTGGTTATCTGTCAGCTCCCTAACAGCTTCAGATATAATTATAGACCGGAACAAAACATTTTTGTTTAAACGATATTAGCCGCATTTAAAATATATTCTATCACTATACTTTAATTTTTAGTATACGAATTTGGCTTTGTTGAGAGAATTATTCACAGTCCAATTCCGGATCAAATTAACAGTCTTCCTTCATATAAACTTTATAGGTCGTGAATTTCAGCTTAAAATATATGTACAAAATAATTAATTTTTTAAGTAGTAAAAACTACCTAACTTTCCACCAACACCTTAAAGTCATAGCGATTTATTCAAAAAGTGGATATCGCAAGAAGTATTATTTTGCATAAAAAATTGGAAATATATCCCGAAAATCTACAAGATTTTGTTTCATAAATTTGGGTAACACTGCTTGCTCAGTAGTCCACGATCAACATAAAATATAAGATTAAATTTTTACGTAAAAAAAGGTTTTGGAGCTGAAATTGGCAAACAATTCAGTTTTTCATACAAATAATTATTAAAATATTATACTTATTTAATTTTTTATGTATAATGGCTACTACTGTCATCAATTATCTAAAAATATCAATTAACTGAAACATCTTCCAAACGAAAGTAACCGACAAACTTTTTGACTCATGAAGACATATCTACTTGTGGCCTAATATGTAAACTTATTTTTAAGGCGTGTTATGTAAAATATTTAATTTTATGTTTATCATCGATGCGTTCTTTTGCTACAAATTCATTTTATAAGAATGATGTAATTTTATTGCAAATGATTGGTTATCTAAATAAATTAAAAATAAGAAATCCGAATTTCCGCATCCTACAAAAGTTTTGGAAAACCGATGGCGCAAATCGTAGAGATATTCGCACTTTTGCTTACCACCGCTTGTTTGTTTCTACTGCCACAACTGTATCGCGGCAAAGAAGCGCGTTTTACAGAGATTTAAGTTTCAATTTGTTGTAGAGCTACAGTGTACACACTCGTTTTGGCGAGCCGTAATTTTCGTGAAATTGAAGATATGGGTGTTTAGAAAGTTGGAAATTTTACGAATTTAAAAGAACAGAATTGAAAGTTAACCCTTTAGCAGTTTTTATCCAGAGTACGGTCCAAAAAGTAACCTTTATTATCGTTTTTTTTTTAATTTTACATTCACCAGCCAATCAGAATAGAAAGCTTAATAGAATGCAAACTATATTTTACTGGACATGGACACCTATGACTATCTAAACGAATAATTTTCTACACAAAATAGAAAAGATACGACTAAAACAGAGAGAAGGTGGTAAAATACATGTATAAAGTTAAAACATTTCGCTAGGGTTAAATTTTCGCAATTACTACGAGAACGAGAAATTCGCGAAAATTAAAGTCTCGCGAAATAAGTAATTTCACACAGTACTTCAGGTGAAAGAATTAATTTAATTCTCGTAAATGGCTAAGAATACAAGTCATAGGTTAGGATTATTTTTGGTATCACTGTTTCATTAATTGGCTCTTTTACATAGTCATGCAAAGATATTGCTGAAATATTTTATAACATCCTGCATGAAACACTATCCGATTAGAGACGTGACTTGCTGTCATCTTTTTTATTTTTGCTTCTTTAAATTATAAAAATTACTCGGTTGCTTTTAAATAGGCATTTCACGTTTAGAAATTTTGCGTCGTCTCCATGGAAACCGTACGAAAGAAAACAGCTCCACCTTTTTACTTCCTTTTACATAGTAAAGGAAGTATTGTGATCGCGAATAAAAAATCACTCAAATTTGAGTCTGAATTTTGATTTTGCTCACCCCCGAATGAATGTTCAGCAGTTTTTTCGACTTGTCAGCACGTGCATATGTACCTACCAACATATAAGCAGCCGAAAAATCCTTTTCAACCACCCCCGAGTTAATTACGACGAGTTTTCTCGTGACGTCTGTATGTACGTGTGTGCGTATGTATGTATGTGGGTCGCATAACTCAAAAACTATATGCCGTAGAAGCTTCTAGCTTGGAATGTAGACTCTGAGGATGGTCTAGTTGTGCACCTCCCCTTGTGGTTGCATTTGAATGTTCCCAAATGGGTATTTTACCCCTTTTTTTGGGGGTAAATCAGTGTTAATTTCAATGCAGACTCAAGTGATATGAATTGGCGCGACCACTTGGCGATATGTCGCCAAGCTTTTGGTCGCCAAGTGTTTGACGCCAACTTGGCGACAAATTTGGCGAAAAAAATTTTTTTTGAACTTGGGTTTAACTTGGCGCTATTGGCGATATTTTGCGAAAAATTCACTGAATGATATTAAAATCAGCAATATTTAGAAAATGAACCATTGTAAAATATTTTTTGCATTGTTTCGTGGTAGATGAGGAAAGTAAATATTTGAATTGTTACCTTGCTCACTCCAAGCAATTTTTTAACACTTAAGGCAACTACTAAGAAATTTACACGTAAAAGGAAGTAGTGTGGGGTCCATACCAGATTTTTTTTATGCACTGCTGTTGAGGCATTTCAATTATATTATGTTTATCGAATGAGGCTTAAGCTTTTATTTATGTCCTCGTATCTCAGTTATTTCTTAACGTTTTCTGACAAATCCAGTGCTAAATAGTTTGTTTTAGCAAGACCTGCGACCATGAGTAACCGTTATATAACTACTTCAAAAATTAACGTCGATTGAATAACAGTTCACGTACGCACAAAGCAATTTGAATCGTTTGCATTTAACCATTGTTGCAAAAGCTGAGGAGTGCACCTACCGACTGCCGTAGAATGACTGCCAGGGTCTTTTCGTAAGCCGGCAGTCGGAGTCGGTGTCCAAATTTATTCAAGACACCAAAACATAACGTACAATAAAACTAGTGAAAGACAAATAACAGGGTACAATACAAAAACAGCAAGACAAAGGCCTTACAAAACACAGGGATATGAAAAGATGATAATACGAAACAAACATAAAAATAAAAATAAAAATAAATAAAAAAGTAAAGGTGAATTCACTAAGTGAATGAAAAGGTATCCGCAAAAATATTATGGGCTAAGATCACGTGTTGGACGGAAGATTGTATAAAAGGGGTAGGTGAGAGAAATTCGATCAGAAGATGTCATGCATAACAAAAGAAAGAGTGAATAAGGGTGAATTTTTAGTTTAGGTCGGGGAAGAGCAGGGTCCTGTTGGCTTCAAGAAAGTTTAGTAGATTTAACATGTATATGCGAGCTTTAAGGTCAATGCGGGAGAGGATTTTCCAGTTGTCTCTCATGTTTTGATTACTATAGGGGAAGTGGTGGGTTCTGGTGTGTAGGCAAGAGAGTAGGTAGTGTTTTAAATCCCCAAAATCACCACAGATGCAGTTTAGAGATGCAGTTGCAAAAGCTGAGAGGGAAAAAAGTTCATAGCGCCGTAACTAGGACAACCATCAAGGGAAAAGGGCGGAGAGTGGGAAATTAATATTTCTTTGAGCCGCCAGCTCTCGTTACACACGTAAAGTTTCCTGTAAAATAATGAAAAGGTGGCAAGGAAGAAAAATTAAGACAGTTGAGATCCAGTTTCATAATATGCAACCTATACGGAAACACAAGTAGTTAACCCCATTTTAATTGCTACCGCATTCGGTTGTTGTTTTTCCTGCAATCATTGATCTAAAACAAGAAAGCGTGTTTTACAGAATTTTTAAGATAGCGTTCCTCCCACGGCAACGGTCGTTTTTTATATAACCTTTTAAAATTATAAATTTTTATTGAAATATGTGATCTATCACGTTTGAGGCAAATTATCAGCTTTTCATAGAATATCCCTACACATTTTTTTCAATAGGTTAAATTAATTTTTACTTTCAATGAGTCATCTTTTTTTTTTTTTACATTAAAGCTTAGCTTACAAAACCAACAATTTGTTTCTTCATTGTTATAATATTAGAGCAAAAATATAAACTAATTCATACAGCAAATTATAAAGCTTTAACTTTAGATGTCCCGCACGTGACGCATGCAAATAAATGAAATTTTAAATATGAGTAACACAGATTTTTAATAAAAATATAACTGTGTCACTAGCACTTCTGCATCGATAATAAATATTAAAATTGGGCTCACTCTTGTTTAACCCACTAATGCCTAGCGTCCCTTTTAAGGGACGGTCCAAAAAAGGGCCTAAATTTCCCCAAAATGAACATTTCAACCAAATAATAGTGTTCAATTAGTACCTTGGTATTTTTTCAATTCGTTACTAACAAATTGCAGCATATAACCATTGTAAAGTGTGTTCTGTAGCAGTCTTAATATGATCTTTATCAAAAATGACATCGTTCACAAACTCAGGAAAAAAAGCTACGTTTTCAAAGTTATTCCCAAAGTTATTATGTTAATTGCTGATTTTATTTCTTCTTATAAAATGTCTTTATAAATATCATATCGTAGGCTGAAAAAAGATTTTAGTGAAGAAAGTATGTACCCTCTGGGGTCTATCGTAACTTTTAAGGGACGATTTTTCTTTCCTTAATAAAAAAAAAATTTTTTTACATAATATTTTTTTAATTATTTTTCCTGTCCATTAAACACTGTTTGTAACCAGTATACAAAATATCTTTGGAAAAAAATGTCAGGCATTAATGCGTTAATTAAAATATAAGAATCTATAGCAAAATGTTGATATACTTATGAAGACTAATTTTCCCGCATGTGACAGCGCTTTTGCTCAAAAGCAGTTGGTAGCAAAAAAAAAAAAGTTGTTCTTGGCTAAGGAAATCAGTAATTTAATAATTAATATTTTTGATTCATGCTCTGCTGAAAATTATTTTCTTTGAAATATCTTTCACTGAAATGCTACCTATACGTAAAAAAAATAGTCTTGACTTCATTTTAACTGCTACTACATTCATTCGCTGTTTTCTCTGTAGTTGAGAGTACCTTATTGAATATTCAGTGATTTTATTTCTTGCCAGATATTTATCCTGCTCTGCAGTAGTTTTAAATGCAGCATATCAAACTGAAGAGAAGAGAACAAATGTATCGAAGCCAGCCATATCATGCAAAGCGAAAATTCCAAAATCCTTTAAAAGGTTCCTTATCCTCTTTACGCATTCTGCGCCATGTTACACGGCGATATTTTGCAAAACAAATGCCAAATTCGTATGGCATAGCAAACCGCGTAGAATAACGAAATGGTAAATAAGTACATTTAGTGTTATCATTCTGTGCAATTTTGTGACTGATGATTTGATTTGGCGTAAACTAATTTAACGAAAAACTATCAAATCATCTCAGACTCCCTCCCTTCCCTCCTCATATCCTAGCTACTCCCCTGTCAAAAAAGAGAAAGTATGTTTCAAAGACATTTATTAAAATTTCGATTTGAAATTGGATTATCCAAGAATGTAAGTCTTCAGCACTTTAGTGCTGCTTCTTTCAATCTCTTTTCATAGACTGTTGACTTTAAAGCGAAGAACGAAGTTTCAGAATTATGTATGGTAGTATTAGATCTTCTTGAGAGAAAGATTTAACTGAAGAGAATTTTTTCACTGTTGCTTTTCAATTCATTCGTTTTAAATCTGGGAAGAGACTGAACAAAAACAGTCAATGGGGATTAATGAAATTTAATAAAATATATTTTTTTGCTCCAAAAATGGATGAAACCGTTTCAAAACATCGGTAAATTCAGCTTGCCTAGTATAGTTTTCTCTATTATGAAGTGAGATCTAAGTAACTCATTTCACTGCTTTAATTTCCTGTTGCATAATATTGTAATTCCGAAAAATCACCCCCCCTCCCCCCTGTCACTCAAATTTTGGCCAAAATATTTTTTACTCGGCCCTGAATGAATGCTGAGAAGTTTTTTTCCGTCCCTCCACATGGGCCATATGTACTTCAGAACGTACATAGGCAGCCAAAATATCCAATTTTGCCATCCCTCAGTTAATTATCACGAGCTTATTCACGACGTCTGTATATCGAATCACTAAACAAAAATGTGACACTTGTGTTCATATATTTAGCATTTTATCCTGAAAGTTTTAAATTTTGGTTATTATTTGAAAGTTTAAAATTCCTGAAATAAACTACGAATATATGCATAAAATATTCATTCTCACGCAAATGAATTGAGCAATAAACAAAATAGAATTTAAACCCGAAAATTAAAATATTAATACACCTTCGGACTCTTTTTCATTTTCCCTAAAGACTTTCGATGTCGTTTAAAGCCACTGTATTGCGTAAAAGTTACACATTCGAAGCGTTTATCTCTTTATACAACGTAACTTTCATCAAAGATTCATGGTAAATGATGAACAAATTACACGATTCCCTAGTGAACGCAGTGGCAGTTACAGTGACAGTCGTTTCCTTGGCAACAGCGGAGTGACTGCTCTCCATTGGGAGGACAAAGACCCCGCGAAGTTCAGACATGATGACCTACAAAAGCCATTAAGAGAAAAATTAATAAATATTCAGCTCAAGCTATCAGGTCCCAATATCAAAATTACTTTTTTTTGCTTGACTGATGTTAAGTAAAATAAATCATTTGAGTTACAGTTATTTAGGGTAATTTTGAACCCTGTGTGTAACTCTGCAATAGATCTTATTTTTTAGATAGTTTTAACAAATGAAATTCACAAGCGATTTCGTTTTGGATTTCAGGGTAAAATAAGCTGTTTAAAAAAATAAATAACGCACAAATTCTTAATTTCTTATCTCATAAATCCTTCAGGAGTTATGATTTTACAAATTTTATTTAATTATAGTGAATGATAAATTTCAGATATGGAGATCCAATGTTGTTTACAGAAAATTAGTGGAAATCGGTGAAATCACGAAATGCTATATGGAAATACTGACGTTTCGCAATTTTCTTCAAGTGTTTTCAACATATTTTTAAAAGCTCTGTTAAATATCACATTTTAACCCATAGCCTAAAAACGGGACGCTTGTTAGTTACTGCATACAAAAACCTGCAATGGGTATACTATTTTACTAAAGCTGTTTTTCACAAGTTAAATAGTCCTTCTTGAAAAAACCAGATAGAACCACTAGTTGGACATCAGAGTTTATTTATTGACAACTATTTTCAGACAAATCAGTCAAGCAACGATCCAGCATGGGTAGCCGCAGAAAGTAAGTGTTTTTTGCGAACTTATTTTTCAAAAACTAAACTATTTTAACATGATTTGCTTAAAATTGATCACAGATGCCTTCTGTAACGTTACTTTGCAAAAGAAAAGTCAAGTAAGGTCGTATTTTGCGCACATATCTGCCTAGTGTCCCATAAACAGGACGTTAAATAACTTAATAAGTATGGCATACCGTAAAATGGGGGTGAATCGGAACACATTTCAGCTTTGATTGTAAAAAAAGCAGTTAAAAGATTTTTTTTATTTGATTTTTTGGGCGAAAACTTCGGTCTTGTTTGACTTTTGATATTCCAAGTAACGACAAAACATTTCGAACGGTTATTATTAAAATATATAGGAAATTATGGGTGTTCCGAATCACCCCGCTGATAGGAGTCAATCGGAACACATGTTAAAATTTTTATTTTTTTCCAATTTAACCTGTAATAGGTCTCACAAACATGAGTAATATTGACGGGGGAGAATAAGAACAGATAATTACTGTCAAATAAATGTATAATTTCAATATCAGTAAACGTTTATAATTTGTCAAAATTCAAAATAATTTTGAACTTATGAAAAATGAAAAGTAATTTTAAGAAATACTTTTGAATTGAAATACAAAGCTTTAACATGAATTGAAGTCACTCATGTCGTCCACAAATATGTACTAGTCCTTAAAACTTGCAATTGTGACTTGGCTTAAGTTTTTTCATAACATCTCCTGGGATGAACTCTGCCTTTTCTTTAGTTTCTTAAATCTAAGTTTCGGGGATTGTCCTGAAAGATTTTCTTTCTTATTTATCACTATATGTGTGCTGGACTTTTACTACATAAAGTCTATATGACTTTCCCCCTCGTATTTTAAGTAAAAAGAAGTCTCGTGAAGAAAAAATGTTTTGAAATCTGCAACTGTTTGTCATTCCGAGATCTAGTTGCTCACGAAAAAGGATAAACAGTAATAAATCCTTGTTCTTGTCTTGATTAGAAGAATTGGGATTAGAATCCTGATTTTTTAAACAATTTCCTTCAAATTAGTTTGAATTGGAACAGCAGAACTAAGTGTTCCGATTCACCCCGCAATTGTTTTTTCCTATGGCATTTTTCAGAATTCTTCATTTTTATGACACAATTTATAAAAAAATGTAAATTCTAATGTGGTATTCTGTTGTTCAGATATACGTATAATTGATACATACCACTCTTAGCTTTTAAATATAAGAAGGTTTGTTCTTGTATATGAAGTTTTGCAGTCTATGAAAATGTGATGTTTTCTAGCATTTCACGTGCAGCCCTCCTTAGAAGCCAGTAGCGTTGCCAGATTGACAAAAAAAACTTTTTCCTACTTCCTATGATCTTACCTTTCTAAAAAAAAAATTCATGGCAAAAAATACCCAATATTTTATTTATGAAGAATTTCTTTGTACGGTCGTGAAGTTTTGTTCCGATTGATCCCGCTGTTCCTATACACCCCATTTTACGGTACATTCCAATCAGTTAGCTTTAGTTAGTGAGTAGGGGTAAGTGGTGTACCTCGGACATATGTGTACCTCGGACCAAGGCTGATTACAGCTCTGCTTATTACAATATTTGAATAGCAACATGTGTAGTTAAAATATGTGTCTCTAGAGGTCTCACTGCATACCTTTCTGTTTTGTTGAAAGCTCATCTCATTGAAATATTATTATAAAAAGAAATCCACCATTCGAAAGTAAGTTTTTCCGGTTACTTTTGAGTATTTTTATTCTAAAACATATATTGTTTATTATGAAATGAGGGTCATGCATTATACAGTCATGTTCTAGCTATAACACCGTGTGCTTGAAACAAAGTTAATCCTAACTATAACACAATGGTCAGCTACTTTGTTTTTTATAACCAAGTGGTGTACCTCGAACCCAATACAAGTGGTGTACCTTGGACTGGTCCAAGGTACACACTTCTGCAGTGCATAACAATTACAACTCCTAAAATTTCATGTTCTTTAGTTTTTTGAAATGCCTTTTAAAATTCAAGTGAAATGTTTCCTTCCAAAACTAAAAATTTTAACTTAAATTATAAACTTAATATGCAGTTTTGCAACTGCATAATCATGATTTATGGTAAAGCTAATGATGAATTCTTAACTACATTTATATGTGCAATACACCGCTAACTCGGTTATTTCATCCAAGGACTTCAGTCCTTGGACGGTTTATATAACGGTGAATGAAAATATTTGTTTAAGATTTTGATTTCCTCCCATCAAATGTCAATGATTGCCCAGTGCAAAAGCAAGAAGTAAATAACACACAAAATGATTTTACTGGTGTGTCAACACTTGAAGCTAGTACTTCTTTGCCAAGCATTGTCACTCCCCTGAAGAAATAAGGCCATATCCAAAGGCACTACTGAAAAAATGACCCACTAGGGGCAAGACCTAAAAGAAAGTCTTGTATTTTGACCGATACATCCCGGAAAGAGCGTCTTGAAATAGAAAAAGCTAAAAGGGGGCAATGAAACAAGTAAAGCAAACTAAGACAGTAAAAACCCTCTACCAAGCCAGCTAAGAGATAACTTTATTATTCTCCAGAGTCTGAACTTGAGAATATTTTTATGAGGAATCCAATAATTCAGAGGAAGATTTTAATGAGCTAGAAGAAGCAGATAACATTATTATTTAGATTTGCGATTTTGTTTTGGTGAAATTTGCTGGCAAAAAAGCTATCAAATATTTTCTTGCGGAGATTATTTCTATTGCTAATGATGAATATGCAGTTAAATTTGTAAAAAAAAAGATCCAAACTGTGAGAAGTTTACAAGAGAAGATCCTACCATTTATGAAGTTGAAAAAAAAAGATATATTCAAGCTACCACACCCAATACTATCTAGTGAATCAGAAAGGTAGCTCGAGAAGTTAACATTTGGAATTGACTTATCCAATTACAATCTTGGTTGGAAATAAGTGCAGCTTAAAAAAAACTCTCTAGCATGGTTTTCAGGAGATAGAGCACCTTGGTATTTTTTAAAAAGGGAAACGTGACAAGATAATAAGATCTAAATTTTTATTTATCTTTGAAACAAATTAAAAATGTATTTCTAAATTTATGTGTGGTTTACTGATTGATAAATAGTGATGTTCTTTCTGAAAATCATGTTTTCTTTACCTGTTAATCATTGGTCCAAGGTACACCATCCCAAAACCCAAGGTACACCACCGGTGGTGTACCTCGGTTCTATGTGCATTATTATGTTTATTATAAAAAATGTAATTGAAATAAGTTTTAAAAAATTTTAAGATAATTATATGTAGTGTAAAAAATCATAAAGTTTCAACTTATGGTATTTGTTTTTAAATTTGGCAAATAGTTATGAAATTAAAAATTGAAAAGCAAAAATAGGTCCGAGGTACCCCAACTTCCCCTATATAAATAACTAGCAAAAATACCCGGCGTTGCCTGGGTCAATAATAATATTGAGAAACAATTTATGTACTCACCTTTGTTTTTTTTTTTCCTGAACTGAAAGAACTCAGAACACACCGCTTGGCGATTTTTAAAATGTCGCCAAATTTTTGCGTAACTGTTTTGGGATATCTAGGATAATTTTGCTCCCCTACTTACTTTATGAAAATACATTAAGTATTATTATGTCACTAATTTTTGTCACAGAGAAATAGTTGTCAAATTCTGAGATACTATTGCTGACCACAAAATGACGTTAAAAGTTTTTGTCCTAAATGATTTCGAAATTAATAGGGAACATTTAGCAGTTATTTATGCAAAAATGCAAATTAGTGGTAATTTTAGTCTTGTTTAAGGGTTTTATTAATTTAGTATGTGGATTACTTTACTTTTTGACATAATTTTAAAAAGGTTTTTAATGGATACATTCGGAATCGGAAAACAAAAGAAAAAAAACTGAACTTTTCAAATGTGGGAGTATTATATCGATGATGGATATTTTGCTGCAGTCGATAAATATCAGACAATAATCGGTTTATTTTGGTTACGTCGTGTAAAAAGTAAAGTATTATTACGTAGTCTTCGGCACAAAAATAGGCGTCAGTTGAAAAAATCGCCGAGAATCTCAGTTATTAAAATCTTGCAGCAAATTTGGCAAAATTCCTGTTCAATCGGATACTAAGGAACTGCCCTATTATAAGTACCAGAGAAAGTGACCAATCAAAGCAAAGAAATTTAAGAAATACCGTTAAGTTGTATTTAAAGCTCCATCAACTTCGAAAATAATGAACCTAATCAATTTATTAGTTGCCAATCTCTTCTAGCGGTTACGTTACCGATACTCTAAAACACATATTTACAAAATTCGAGAAAATAATTGACGCCGTGGAACAATCTACTAATGTTTTTAAAATACAAATCATAGAGTAAAAAGCTCGTTCAAGAGCTGGCGCGTTCGTTTTCCAATGTCTATGTAAAAAACCATGAAGCTGAAAAAAAAAAAAAAAAAATACTTTTTGATTTGACTTGAGAAAAAGCCTTGAAACATTTAATGCAAAAAGCGGAAATGATATACGCAATTCTAGCTATCGACAGAGAGTTGAGATGATGCACTAAATACTGAATTACTTTGCTGGAAGCCTTCGCTGATTTATGCGAAAAAATGTACCTTAAATTGGAATGAAAAAAGCGCTACCAATCAAACTTTTTCGAATATCGTTAGAAATTATAGCCTATGTGTTATTCTGATGTATAAGCTACATTATGGTAAAAGTTTCATTAAAATCCATTCAGTAGTTTTTGCGTGAAAGAGGAACAAACATCCAAACATCCAAACATCCAAACTTTCGCATTTATAATAGTATTAAGATTTTTAATCGTTTTTTAGGTAGACAGAAGGCTTGGAACATAAAAATAATAATTTCACGGAAAACCTATTAAATTTTAGGCGACAATTTTCAAGGCTACCTTTCTGATAACAACAGAGAAAAATTGCATTTTTTTTTTTCCAAATTTTTGTGTCATCGACAAATTTTTGTATTCCGTTATATGAGGTGAAGGTCTCTCCAGAAAGTTTCGACTGTGTATCGACCGGAACAAATAATTAAGTTCAAAATCTCGATGCGAGAATGAATATTTGCCGTTTACTCCAAACAAAAGTATTATAATACTGCTTTTAACCTTTCAAATACACGCACATTTTAAATCCATGTATCAAGACGTTAAAAAGACACAAGCGATAACTATTAACGCCATCTTGATAAAACGATTAAAAGTTCTTCCCCTACCCAATAGAATATTTTAATTAGAATAGCTAGAGAAAAATATCTATTAGAAAATGTACGGAAATTGGAGTAAAGTGAAATAGTAAAACATTGTTGCAGTTTGCAGTGTCACCTATGTAGCAATATTTTAACTATGTTCTTAAACATGTAGCTGATTCCATCAATAAAATAAATAGTCCTAAAGATCAAGGTAGGGTGAGTTCTGGTAAGTGCGTCCACGGGGTAAGTGCGTCCACTGGGAATTCTATGAACACTGTCTTGAAATGGCTTCTGCAACACATCGACTATGTTAGATAACTGTCTAATGATAATTTCAATAGGTAGAATTCAGGCCTGGATTCAATAGACGAAACACAATCAGGGATAACTTAAATGTCTTCAAAATAACTCTTAAGTAAAGATTGAGAAGGTTTTGTTTCAGTTTCTCTTGTAGTCATACCAAGCAATTGAAGTCAAGAAATGCAAGTTGTTTCTTTTAAGTAATAGCTACTAATAACATACATGGGATATTTTGATCAAATACTCTAACTAAAATTTGTTTATATGACGGTACGCACTTTCCCTTTCTTTAAAGTAAGGTGGGGGTAAGTGCGTACCATTTTGATGGGGCAAGTGCGTACCACTATCATGAGGCATATGCGTACTATTATGCGGAGCAAGTGCGTACCATTATGATGAGGCAAGTGTGTACCATTACGTGGAAAATCCGACTCTCGTAATTCACCTTTAATTTTGCTTATAACTCTTTTATAAACCGATTATAAATCCGACGTCATTTCCATCAAGTATTTATATTAACATTAAATGCGGCATAAGATTTCAATTTTATTAATTACCTCTGAAATATATTGACTTTTAGATATCAGTTAGTAAATTTTTCGTTGAAAATAGCGATCATGAGCTATACTTAATTTAAACCAGAATGACAAATGAAGCAATGAAATTAAGTGAAACACTAAATAAGGAACCAACTGATTCAAAAAACGAAGGTGGAGTAATGAATAAATTATATTTAAGAAAATTAAAGAACACCTTGTGAAAAACTATTTGAATGTACAAGAAAAAAAAAGTACAAGTATCACATCATGATCAATTATTCTCTTTTTTTTTTTTTTTTTTGCTCTTTATTTTGTGTTTTTTCTTACTGCTGCTGATTCTAATAAGAAGAATATTTTAAAACCGTATTTATTCAAAAAAAAAAAAGAAAGAAAAAAAAACGAATTGTTCACTCAGGTCACCTAACGATCTACCACACAAATAGAATTAAAGAAAATCACAGGGGTACGCACTTACAACAAAGCTATTGGACGCACATGTCTCATCTTACATTTAAGAAGGGGTAAGTGCGAACCCTGGCTTAAACACAGACTGATTAATGTATTTAACCAAAATAAACTATGTAGACTATGTGTGATTATTACTAAATAAAAACAACTTACATTTGCTCACTTGGTCTTATTAAATGACAGAGGAAGAATCACAGACACAACTCTCTCAATCTTCAAATCACAGTTGTTCTCAAGACACATGGAATATCACTGATTGCGTTTCATCCATGCAAGCAAGTGCTTAAGGCTACAGTGGACAAATAAAATTGATTTTTTTCAATTATTGATTTATATGTCTAAAACTTTGTGTGCTTGTATTATTGTATATTTACTACATCTAAAAGCATAAAAAACACAAATTAGTGCAAAAACAATGAATACTTTTTTTCAAATTTCAAATTTAAATACTTTTTTAACGAAATTTCAAAATGTTCCAGGCGTCGCAATTTCTTTTCAAACTTTGAATTTCCACTTAATTTCCAATCATTAGGCATGATTGCACAAAACAATGCATTACATGCATTGTTTTATGAGATAGTTTATAAAAGATGGCTGAAAATAAAAATTTTCAGTTGAAAAAATCATATAAATTTTCATTTTCAGCCATCTTTTATAAACTATCACATAAAACATTGCATGTAATGCATTGTTTTGTGCAATCATGCCTAATGATTGGAAATTAAGTGGAAATTCAAAGTTTGAAAAGAAATTGCGACGCCTGGAACATTTTGAAATTTCGTTAAAAAAGTATTTAAATTTGAAATTTGAAAAAAAGTATTCATTGTTTTTGCACTAATTTGTGTTTTTTATGCTTTTAGATGTAGTAAATATACAATAATACAAGCACACAAAGTTTTAGACATATAAATCAATAATTGAAAAAAATCAATTTTATTTGTCCACTGTAGCCTTAACTCTAGTATTAGGAATTATCCAAAGGCAACTACCTAACATATTTAATATGTGCCAGAAGTTTTTTACTGCTCATATTCGCATAATTTAAGGTAGACGCACTTACCCCGCTAGGTAGGGAAAGTGCGTACCTTAGAATAGGTGTCATAAACCAGGTCACAAAACCTATGCTTATGGTTTATTTGACATATTATGTGCTTGAAAATCTTAGTAAAGGATCTGGAAAGAAAATTTAAAAAAATTGTGAGTGTACAAGATTTTTCAACAGAGCAGCATCCCTGAGAACATGAACTTTGCAAAAAAGGGTACGCACTTACCAGAACTCACCCTATATAATAAAACCAGTAATTTTTAAAATTTGAGACGCTTTGTAATATTTTGTGATTTATCAAAAATAATTTTTGTTATTGTGAAATGATAGCATTTTTATAATTAGTGCTTAAATATTAATTGAGAGCTGCTAATATCCAATGCACTACTTATTTACTTAATATTAGGCATGTTTTGGTTTTAGATATTTTATATATTTCGCAAAGTGTACGCAAGGAAAATTGGACTGGATCTAAATGAAACATATCATTTCGTTTGCTTACTCACGCATTTATTAAATCCCTCATGTATTTAATCATTAATTATTTCATTTCCATTCCATCATTTATAAATTCACTTATTTATTTATTTATTTATTTTTACTTTTATTAATTTCTTCATTTGATGAAAAAGACTTTCTATAGTTAAATAGAAAGATTTCGCATAAGAAACTTTTTTTTGTGCATTTTTATATAGGGTAAAATCACATCTGAATGCAAGTTTTATGAGAAAAGAAATTGTCTGCTCTTTATGTACTGTAATTTTCAAAACATATTTACAATGTATTCATTTTGAAAAAGGTTATCTTAAGTATTGTTCCACTTAGTCCCACTTTAGCAGTTTAAAAACGATACGTTATAAAGAAAAATATACATTTTAAGTCACTTAATTTATAAATATTTATGCCTATTTATGTGTTTCTGAAAAATGTTAACCAAAAGTTAAACTTATGGATGCATTTTTCTGATTCAATTTATGTATGTTAACGAATAGTAAAATATAACTGATTTAACAAAACATGAGTTGAAAAGGAACATTGTAAAAGTAATAAACTTACTATGAGAATAACTTTGAATTATTTCTTCCGTTTTTGATCTACTACATCAGTCATCTGAAATAAAATCATTTTATTAAGGGGGGGGGGGGACTGTTGTAAAGTTAATGGAGAAAAGTTTAAGAGTAAGAACTGCGGAACTGCTTTCAGAAAAAGTTATATGACGTCAAGTCAGAGATTTCATGAGCCTTAAATAGTCTTTGAGAAAGAAATTTCTAAAAGAAGAGTAGAAAATTTTTAGGAAAAGGTTCAGGAAAAAGTTCAAATCTTTGAAACATGAAAAGATTCAACAGTTATATGAGCAAATTAGCATTTCAGAGTTGTGAAACCAGATTATATATTTCAGGAATAGTTAAAGGTGGTATTCTGAGTACATTTATGCATTCTTTCTCTTGTTTCTATTAAAAAAGTTCAAACTAAACTAATTTAACCCTTAACTTCGCATTTTTTAAAATTTATATGAAAAAATTATATCAGCCAGTTCCCAAGTAACAATAAAAATGAAAAATATTTAAGAAAAAAGTTAAGCAGTTGAAAATTCAATTTCAGTCATTTTTTGTTTGCTGCAATACATAAGAAAAATAACATTTCTTTCAAACTTTTTCCATTAGAGAATTAAAATCGCTTTTAAATGAATACGAAATGTTTAAACTTTTTCTCTGGTAATTTATTTCGTAAGTAAACAAGAGGAAGCGTAAAACATAATGGATTCTTTTTATAGCAAAAACACAGTTCTTGAGGCATCAGATATTTTTATGATTCTTGTGACTTCTGGGCAAATGTGCTGTGATCTAGTGACAAAATTAGCACGTATTTCGTTGCAGTAATCTATTTTTCTAAGATAAATGATTTGTAGGTAATACATAACAATACTGAGTTTGGTAAATTAAAATAAATCATAATTTGCAGAAATACAAGAGCGGAAAGTTAAGAGTTAAAGAAGGTAAAAAATGCTTACAGATAAGTGCTAGAATAAAAGCGGGTAGTTAATATTAATAAAAGTAACTAGCTGACCCGCGCGAAGTTCTCCCAAGTAGCACACTTCGTTTTTTAAAGGTTGTAAAATGGTTATTAACGTTGTGACAACGGATTAAAAACGTTTATAAAACGTTTTTTGTGCTACCTGGGTTCGCGCTGGACCGTAACATACGAAGATTTTTGGTTTTTCCTCGCTGCTTTCTTACTCGTATGCTATGGGTAGACAGCAGTAATTCAAAAATTCGATTTATTTGAACGATAATTTTTCCAAAAACAGGCACATATTTATTTTTCGCAAAAGAAAATGAAATCATGTCTTACTTTTGTATTTTTATGAAGTATTCAGGAAATAACCAAACAATAGCACCTTTAACACATATTATTCACTCTAAAATAAGTATTTTCTTTTCCGGTTTTAATGTAATTGATAAAAAAACTGTTATTCAGAATATTTTTATGAGTTTTAGATTATATATTCTCAGAAATTTTGATCAAAATCAGCCGAGAGAAAAAAAGTCAACCAAAAGCAACGAAACCCATAGCAAAATCGAACCTGTGACCTTCGCGTTTCTAAATAAACGCTTCATCCAATCCCGCCACAGCATCTTCATTTTCGAATGCTTATTCGTTCACTATAAAAAAAATGAATGCTGTTTTTACAGTATAATATAGCTAATTTGATGGTAATAAACTGTAAAAATTGCTAATTTTACAGTAATAAGCAGTAAAATAGCTAATTTTAAAGTTTATTACCGTGCATTTTATAGTTTTAAGCTGGAACCTCTGCTGCCAGTATTATACTGTTGTTTTTACAGAAAAATACAGTTTAAACTTACGGAAATAAACTATAAAATTGCTAACTTTACAGTAAGAATCTGAAAAATTGCTAATTTTACAGTTTATCACTGTGCATTTTACAGTTTTAAAGTAGAGCCTCGGCTGCCAGTATTATATTGTAAAAACAACAGTACATTTTTTGCAATGTTATGGTGATGTGACTTAAAAATCATGGAATTTAATGAAGAAAAGAGAAAGTTAATGCGTGGTAAAGAACATAGGCTAGAGAAACAATATATAAGATGTATTGAAATTTGAAATTATAAGCATAATCGCTACAACAAAAAAAAAATCAATGTATCAACCGGAGAGATTTAAAAATAGGCATTTTTCATTCAGCTAACCATCACTTGGAAATGAGCCATCTAGTGTTTAACGTCGCGTCGTCATGGCAACTGCCCTAATGGCGTCGGAGCAGCCTATCCGAAAGCTGTGTCGTCTAGCTCTTTGTGAGATGAGAGTACAAAAATAGAGCATTATTTATGGTGATGTCTTCCCTGGATCATATGCTCCAGTCATGTTTCAATAATAAGAGTCTTTTTTTTTACTTTCTCTGGGTAGAACGAGCATATAGTTAAGAATAAATGATATAATCATAAGAGCATAAAGGCGCGATAAATAGATAAGTATTTGCTCATAAATAATCTAAATAAGGCATAAGATGTCGAGAAATTACAGTAAACAGATATTTTAAGGCGAAGATGAGGTAGCTTCATCAGGGTAAATTTTAAACAGAAAGCAACTGTAAATGAACGGTACAATCACAAACTAATTCGTTATTTTAATCTAGGATTGGGTGATACCATATGTGTTTAAAACTTGTAAGGTACTATAAGGAGGGAAATTGAACATTAGAATATTAAATGATGGGAAATTAAATGTTAGTTAAAATAAAAGATCAAGATCACGAAGATTGGAAAGAGCACGGGATTTATACCAAAGCTTCGGTAACAGAATGGACAGTAAAACGATCTCAAAACGCAGATAGAGTAGAATTTTATCCATTTGATTAAGCAAAATAATAGCGTTAAAACAGTAGAAGCTAATTTTGTGCATCATTATTTGAAAATAAAAATTAAATTAAACAACGTATTGCCCAGGTAGGCTCACTTCGTTTCAAAAACATTTTTAAACGGTTGTCAACATTGTGACAACCATTTCTGAACGTTCATTAGATGTTTAATTTCTACGTGTTCTACCAGAGTAGATGCTAAATTATAGTAAACCCTCATTAATCCACGCACCGTTAAACCGGACTTCGCTAAATCTGGACAGCCATTTATAAATACATACTTTACAGGGCCATTCCACGAAAAAGTAGTTTTCTTGTCCCACATGTGACGCTCATGTATTTTAAGAAATGTAGTAATTTTAAAGAGTAATGAATGAAGTTTTGTTTCTTAAGAAATCACAAACCAGCGTGGGATTTCTTAGACAAAATAATTTTTTTTATTACCTTTTAAAATTACTACTTGTTAATGTAATATATCAGCGTCACGTGCGGACAAAATAACGGCTTTTTGTGGAATGTCCCTATAAATAAAAGGCGAATAGGTACAGTAACGTATTTTTTTGGAAGCCGTATTTTTCATTTTTGTAATTTTTGCTTAAGAAGTTTTACAATTTACTGTTCTTGAATTCAAAATGTAAGGGCCGTTTGCTTGTATTTAAATAATGGCGCTTCGAAGCACAGTTTTACGACTGCTGGGCCATTAACTGACTCATTGTGGAGCTACAGCGTCATTTATTTCATTTCTGAAGTCGTATTGTTGTCCGTGAATGCAAAGAACAATGGCCACGAAAATCGTTGATCCCGCCAACTGTGAATTGCATTCTGTGATTCGTCGACAAATTAAGGCTTGCGATCCAAAACAAACGCCGTGGGAAATTGTCATCAGGCATAATTTTCCTCCCCGATAACGTGCATCCTCACACTGCTGAAAAAACCAAGGAGAAAATTTAAGATTTTCGTAGATAACTTTTTGACCACTCACCGTACAGTCCCGATCTTGCACCTAGCGACTACTTCCTCTTACATTTTAAACAGCGGCTAGGTAGACAACCTTTTGAAGCCGAAGAGGGACTCAAAAACGCCTGTCAACTGGTTCAACTCTCAGGCGGCAAGTTCCTACGCAGAGGGGTTAAAGAAGCTGATGCAGCGGTACGAAAAATGCTTAGAAGTGAACGGCGATTACGTAGATCAGTAAAGTAAGTTCGTACCTAACTAAATATGACATTGATTTATTTTTCTTATGAGTATATTTTTTTCTGTAACCAAACGGCCATTACTTTTTGAACGCGCCGCGTACATCTTGATTAAATTTATAAGTAATTTTGTTCAATCCGTACTTTCATTAATTCAGACAACCAGTATCCCCTAGTTCGGATTAATAAGGTTCTATTGCAACTTAAAATGTATGACTGGATTTTTTAAAATGTCGGAAAAGTTAACTCAACAACTATAAAAACTCAACCCGAAAAGGCATTCTGAAAGAGATTACAAAAGAGTAGTGAAAACACGTTTCACGGTATGTGCTTTCGTTCTGCAACTGAAATACTAAACTATTGTTACCATAAAAATAATGCCAGATCATCACTCTTCTGCCGTTGGGAGAAGAACTAAGAAAAAAAAGCTATTTATGTTCGCTTGGGAAAGCGAGACGTTTTTCCAGCTCAGCTCGCCTTTTCTTCCCTATAGTTTCGTGTTTGTATTTTTTCGGATTTTCTTTTCCGAGGAAGAAGTTGAACACGTTTCAGATTCGGGATGCCGGGATAAAATTTCAAGGAAAACATTAAGAATAAAATACATAAATGTTTTAAAGAAATACTTCTTCGGAATTGAAACATAGAGATGACCTTGATACTACATCGTAAGTTTTTGTAATTTATAAGTTGGAGCAAAAAAAGAAATCTTTTATGTGTAGGGGTGTATAGGGTTAGTGCTCCAGTAGTCGGCCAGTCTCCAGTAGTCGGCTACAATAACATAAAACTCCTCATAAATAGTACATTTTTAATTCAAAATCAGATATGACGCATTCACACATTCATGTACCTATCCTCAATCAGCAACCAGTGGCAGTTAAGTTTTGGGTACTTTTTTTTGAATTAGTAATGAGTCATTTCATTTTGAATGGTGTGCCCGTCATCCAAGATTGCGATTCTGCTTATTTTTCAGCTAAGATGATTCTGTGGCCGACTACTGGAGCATTTACTAGTGTTGACAACAGCTTGGATTTTAACATATTTTTTTTTAAATTTCTGAAACAAGTAGGTGATTTACTATCAGAAAGGTTCATTCTAAAATTTTACCTTGTTTTTGTTGCTGTATTGATAGCTGAAAGTTCTAGGTTAGCCAAGATCAACAAAAGATCTCTTAAATGGCCGACTACTGGAGCACTTACCCTATATATAATTTCAATTGAATGGCCAGGGAGAAAAAAGATGAAAGTGACCAAATACGACTTCGAGAAAAACGAAGAACACAGTTTGACTTCTCGTAACTCCCTTAGTAGTTAATAGAGTTTTCATGCACATTTTGGTCGATTCTCATCTTTTTTCTCCTTTGTTGTTCTACCAGATGATATTACTCCATCATAGCAAATAGATAGCGCCAATATTTCAAAATTGACGAAAAAGTGACTTTCATCCTTTTCCCCCCTGGCCCTTCAGTTGTAAAATTAGTCAAAACGAGGTGCAGAGTTAAGATACTAAAAAGTTTGAAACGAAAAAGAAACTTAGTGAAAAAAACATAAAAGCTACCTTTTTATCCGGCCCATATCTCCTCACAATTGAAGGGCTTGAGGATGAATAGGCTATGTTACATTTAAAAAAAAATGAACACTCAGGAAAATGTTAAGCAATGGGTACAGGTTAAGCAAATAAACCTTGGTACATCAAAAGTAGATGTCATTAGACCAATTTCATACGCACACTAACGACAAAACTAGAGAACAAAAAAGCTGCAACAACTGCAGCAATAAAACTTTGAACTTTAGTAACTCACAATTTCTGTGTTGTCACATAAACCTCTTCGTCTTCCAAGCCCTTCAATTATATTTAGAGAAATTATCTCCATTAAAAAATAATACCAACACAGGAAAATTGACAATAGCACAACCAATATTAACAAATATAAACGCACAGTTTTGTGACTTACACCATTTTACACTCGCTGCCAATACCATTTTTGGGGGGGAAATATAGCGGTTAACAAGTGTTAAAGTTTTATGTGTGTATAGAGTGTGCTTTTCAAACAGTAAGAGCTTTAGTACCGTGTTTTAACACATAACAAAAAATTTGCATTAAATTGCGCTATTATAATTATGTGCATAAACGCCTGACTAAAAAAGATCTCTCCAAAGTTCATAAGTAAATTCTTTTAAACAAGAACCTAGTTTCTAACGCATTTAAATTTTTGAGCAATGTATATGTTAAAATGATTAGCTCGATTAGTATGTTGTCCTATAAATGTAAATGTTAACGCCTATATGGAATTTAAAATAAATTAGCGAAGGAATCTGCAATAAAGTGAATTTACGAAGCAATTCACATCATTCATTGAGATATGATAAAATAATAATTAGAAAGTTTAAATTCATTTTTCGTTACAAAGTATAAGTAAAATTCAAGCTAAAGACAGCCAAACACAACGACAAATTAAAACACCGACTTTCAGATACAGATACAGATACAGATACAGATCGCACATGTTTCTCGAGCCGGAGCGAAGCTCCTTTACTCGTATCATGAAAGGCCTGACGGTGGAGTGTCATCATTTTCTCATTACAGAGAAGATCCTGGGCTTGAAGGTAGGTGCGTTGCTGTCAAAAGGGCTGGTCCGTGTGGGAACTTTTCTCCGGTCGGTCTCCGTATTGACTTTCTGCTTAGGCGGGGTCAGGCTGATGTCCTGCGACTTTTGGCTGTCTATAACCTCAGGCTGAGGTGCTGGGGCCACTTTTGCTGCAGATGGCGCGGGCTCCTCCTTGGATGTGCTGTACATGGGTTGGCAACTCGTGGGGGGTCTGCTTCCTGCATTTCGTTGAGGCTTAGGTCGGCTGGGGCAATCCCTCGATGAGGCGAGGTGCTCTCCTTTACAGTTGGCGCAGCAAGGTTTGGCATTCTTATCGGCGGGGCAGGTTCTACTATCATGAGCTCCGGCACATCTAAAACATGCTGGAGGGAGAGTGCAGTTGAAGGCCTTGTGGGAATATCTTTGGCATCTATAGCATTGGACTATAGGAATCTCCTTTACCCTGGGCTGCTCCATCTTCACTCTAAATGCGGAGATTGAGCGGATCTTGAATATTTCAGAGTTCTTGGGAGTCCTTGGTAGGAAGACCATGAAGAGGGGGAGGGGGGTGAAGTCCTGGGCTTTTCCACGGGTAAACTGAATGATGTTGGAGCAAGAGAATCCGAGCTCCGTAAGGTCATTTTCTATGTCCTCTATTGGGAAGTCAGTAGGTAGTCCTCGTATAACCACTTTTATTGGCCTGTCCTCGTCGAGGCGGTCGGTGTAGTTTGGATGCTTTTCTTCGTCTAGGTATGCCTTGACCTTTTTGAATTCCTCGTCGGAGGAGGGCTTGATTTTTATCGTGTCCCTGATGACGGTGGCAAGGATCTTGGATGCTGTCCGGGCTTGAATTTCTTTTATGAGAGCTGTAGGTTTATCAGCCCCGACGATCGAGATCGTAGGGCGGCGAATAGGAGGGACTTTTCTTGCAGCAGCTGCAGCGTAGGTTGTTTTGAGGTCGCTTGTTTCGGCACTTCTGGAGGTTTCGTCATTCTTTAGCTTCCCCTCTAGTAGAGTGGTGAGTCTCTCTTGTCCGTAGATCAAGTTATGTATGAGCTGCACGTAGTCGAAGGTCGTAAATAATGTTGCAGGAACCTCGTTCCGCATTTTGTTGAGTGTGGTCACCATCGCTTTTAGTGTGTCAATATCTTTGCAGTTAGAAATTTCCAGGAAAACTTGACCGTCACTATATCCAAAGTGAGCGTATAGTTGTTTGAAATAGAAGTCAGCCTCCGAGGCGTCGTCAATGAGGGAGTTATCATCATTGATTGAATCGGGGGTTGGGGATCGGTTTAACCGAGTACCGGTTTCGATGACGGGGTTTCCCCCGCCGGCCCTAAGAAGGGCCTCTACGCCGCATTCCTCCGTCTCATCTGCCACCTTCCCCTTCTTAGCGGGGGGTTTTCTCATCGTTAGTTAAGCACGTCCTCTCTGAACGGCGATCGTGAGTCGAATCTCTGCTGAAAAACACCGACTTTCGTTATCTTCTTCGGTTTTTAAACAGGTGTGAACACGTGATTGCACCTGTACGCAGTAGAATAATTGTACTTATGCCAAAAAAATATATTTTGCTACTTACTCCGCTGGTACTCCACAGCGAATTCTTTCAGACATGCAATGCATGAAAATTATGTATCTATTGCTTGTCTGCAATGAGAGGAGAGAAAGAAGGGTTCAAAATTCTCAACCTTGATAGGTATCAGCTGATTTTTCTATGACGAAGATGAATCTTGATTTTGAAATATCAACATTTAAAAGGGAGGTTTCGCTGCATTATTTACAGGTTATGAATTGTCTCTTTTTTATAAATTGCTTTGTTTTTCTTTTAATGTGATGGTATAAGTAGATAATCCCTAAAGCACCTGAAATCGTCCATTTTCGTAAGTTCGTGCGTTATAATGTTGTTTCTTTCGCATTTAATGTTGAAATAAGCGTAAACATTCTGTTTTCCATTCGGATGTGTCTATATTCGAAAATGAGAGCACTATGTTGCTTTGAAATTTCATACATTATTTTGAAAAATGTTCCACTCCAAAATGGCAAAAAAAAAGAAGCTCTTTCTTCCGTCATGTGCGTCAAATGATATCTTTTCTTCAGAAATGCATCGAAATATATTAAGTTTGGAAGGAAATGTAGTATGTAAAGATATTCGATTTTCTTTTATGCTTTTGAAAAAAGGAAAAAAAAAAAAATGCTTTTCAAATTTTTCGGAAACCTTTTGCAGTAATAAGTTATTTTAACTTCACTAAATCATATCAAAAAATATTTTCTTAATAGGGGCTTGCAACCGGATTACTTTTCGAAAGATTCTTTTTGACTTTCAAAAGTTTGAAGACATCAATTCGCTGATGTGCATTTAAAATTCCAAATAAATCAGTATACACTTATTGTATACTGCACAAGCGGTTCAACTGTAAGTAAAAGGACTTTAAGGACACATTCAGGTTTATTTTGCTTACAACACTGCCTCAAGCACGATTGATTTGGTCACAAATTAATTATCTTTTTATCATGCAAATTTAAAAAATGGTGTAATCAGTTCTTGAAATAATGAGATGTAACCCTTTATGCCCCGAATTAATTTGGCTATCAATTTATATACATACTAGCCGGGTACCCGGCTCTGCCCGGGTTTCTGCAGCGCAATATGTGTTTCAGTGAAACTCATTCATAATTTTGTCAACATTAAAGTGCACATCTATATACAATACATGAATGGCTACTTCTGTGAACAATGGCTATTTTTCTGTCTGGATAACTTAAAAAAACTGCATTACACACCCTAAATGCAAATGCAGGCTACAAATAATGTTTAGGTAAATAGGAATTGTTATAAGCTTGGTATATTAAAATAAATATATATTTACAGTATCAATCGCACTGGAGTCAACCATTTCCAAATATTGCACATTAAATAAGTCCCATTATTGCATGACTCAATTTGTGAAAGCTCAATTGGTAAAAACATCTGATGTGATAAAGAAATTTTTTTGGCTATAAACACTTTAAATTTTCTATGTGTTGCCAAAATCAATTCCCTTTTTATTTACCCCGTTAGCGATTATTGGCATAAATGAATATAAAAATCCTAACAAAGCAATAAATTTCATACTTACTCCAGAGAAGCCTTGGTTCAAAATTTTCACTCCGATCACTATTAATATTGTTGTTGCAAGGCAACAAATTTTTGCAATAATGGACTCAAAATTTAATCATTTAATGGGGAAACTATGTGAAATTTACTAACTTTTTAAAACTAAGTTGTTTAGAAATAAATTATAACCTGTCCTGATTCCTGTTAATGTAGCTGTCTACGGTGAAAAAATGGTTAAAATCGGTCCAGTAGTTTTGAAGATTACCCCGGACATACATACATACATGCAAAAGTAGTCATTTATGTATATAGATATATATTGTTTTGTATTGTTTTTTTTTTAGTTGAAAGTACATTAAGTAACAGAAATATAGAGAAAAAAAGTTTAACAATCAGTAGGGTCTGAGACCTCCTACGCCTAAGGGTTCCTAAAAAAACTGTTTCCGATTGCAGTACCAACCGTGGACTTCTCAGTGAAGTACGAGGACTGGTATTTTCAAGTACCAGCAGAATTCTAGCCATTTAATATTCAAGATACCAAATTAATATAAGCGGTAGTTCTAAGTCTGGCCGGGCATAAAGTGTTCAAAAAAAAGAGAGAGAGATAAACAGCACCACTCTTACAGGTAACAACAAACGTTTCCTCTTGGCTCTGAAAAGAAGAACGATTCTTATTTTAATCTGGCCAACTTTCAGACGACATAAGGGCGGGGGAAGAGGGGGGGCAACAGACGCCTGTCAGGCGAATCTCATTTATTAGGCTGGTACTTCCATCTAATATGGATGCCCCCTTCAATTACTCGGAGTGGCTTGGTTGCGGGCATTTCAGACCGAGGAACGAAATGACCTTCTCGGAGAAGGAAAAAGAAAAAAAAAGATTTTGGTGTTGAACAAGATTAAAAGAAGATGAAAATGTGTAGTCTGTTTATGTCAGCCAGTGTCTGGGTCAAGTGCAGAAGCTTTTCTTGAGAAAGCTCGAAGTTGGGGAAAATGTTTTAAACGTAAGGATTTTTTTCCGCTTTTATGCCTCAAACGTATTGTAATGAAAACAATAGCGGATCCTAAATTTTTTTAATGGAGGGACGATTGATTTTTTTTACTTTGCAATATGAGTACTGGTTTGCAAATATTGATCACAAAAGATTCAGACTTCTATTTTGAAACATTACCGTGGAGAGCCCCAAACCATCTCCCCCCAACTTTATTAAAACTCGTATAAAATTGTATTTTTAGAACGTCAATGTTTAAAAATTATCGGTAAACAGACCCCCAAGGGAGGGGCGATAGCCTCCATCAACCCTCCCTTGTATCCGCTTGTGGATGAAAATAAAACCAATAGAATGGTGGCTTATATGATGAAAGGCTGTGGTTTCGTAGAAATTTTTGTTGTTAAAGCATAGTGTTTAAAACATTCCAAACTAGCAATGGGACAGTCATGTACAAAGGAGCAATGAATGAAACTATGAATAATTTAAAACTGCATTTGCACGACGCTATACGTCACTTTCAGTAAACAATAAGTTTATGTTATACAAAAAAGAAAAGAAGTGAAATAATGAAAGATGAAATAATTAGTTGGATTCACTTGATTTAACGACGACAAACTATGCTTGTATGAACAAACACAGACCGGAAAACAAATAAAAAGCATAATCGAGTTACTTTCCAGCAAAATTAATGCAAGTGTTGAAAAAAGGAATGTTAAAATAAGTGAGAAACATTCATTAAAAGAGAAATTGACGTCAGACTAATCATTTCTTTGGAGATAACACTAAAGTAATATAAAACTAAGTTGAACGCTTTTTCTTATTAGCGAACCTAATGGAATTGTCATATCACATTTTAATTGCTGTAATTACGTTGCGATTATAGCAAATGAAAGATTTAATGTAAGGTATTAGATCTGAAATGTTCTTGATTTTTGATTATTGAAACTTAATTCACTAACAGCTAAGAATTGCCTCTAAATATTTATCCGTCTGGCATAATCAATGTTTTCTCAGTACATTTTTTCATTTAAGAAAATGTCCTTTGTGACATTCATATGTCAATTCAAAGAATGTCAAACTTTTAAGCAAATATTCGGATTTTTTAAGAAAACTCTTCCACGTATATAGCTAAATCGAAAACTCTTAATGCGTTTTATAAACTTATGTCTTTGCATTTTAAGGAGCAGTTTTTATAAGAACCGGGCAGAAATGGGGTGTTCAGATACACACCATTTTTGATTTTGCTAAAATTTTTAATTACAAACTTCCCGCAAAATTTGATCAAGAACGAATGCCATACGTTTTTGTTCACCACTTTTTAGTAATAAATTTAATGAAAAATATTCTGCTTGCGGACGAAACTACATTAACATTTAATTGTTTTCCAACTGTTGGGTGAAAAAAAACTTTCTTTTTGTTAAACTGAAAATATTACTCGAAAGTTAAATGTTTCCCTGGCGATTCTTGAAAATACTTTAAACTGTTTTGTCTCTTAAAACTTATTTTATTTTACCTTATGAAATTGCTAATAGATAGTGTTTTTAGTAACTTCTTCGGAAAGCTCAAAACTTTTTGAAGGAAAAAAGAAAGCTTCTAATGTGACTGCTGCCTAAGCGTCTCAAGACTAACACCGTTTTACACGGCGTTCCACTGGTAGAAAATCGTTCCACTGGTGTTCAGTGTCTCGAGGCACAAACCTTCTAACATATCTAGATATCTTTTTTTACTAAGCAAATGATGCACAGAAACGAAAGGCATCTACTCTTAAACAAATCTGTTAAAAGCTCCTATCAATTAAAGCTCAACATGAAGAAATGATTCCATTTCAACAGCTGCTTAGAGTCCCGAAAGTCGAAACCTTTTTCAATTGAAAAAGGGGTTCAATTATAACTATAGCTAAAACTCCTTAAGTATAAAACTCTTTCACAAGATTAAAACATAAAAGTCTAATTGTGACTGCTACTAAAGCAGCACAAAGTTTTAAAACTTTCTCACATAGAGAAAAGTGCTCTACTTTAATTGCTGATTAGCATTAGCATGCTGAAAACTTTTTCACACTGAAACACAGGCTCCGTCCTGACTTTTGTTTTGCATCTTCTTGAAGCTGAAAACTTTTTTTTCACATGGAAAAGTCCAATACTGGGAAGAAAATGGGTTCATTGTGTCTGCTGCTTAGAGTCCCGAAGATGAAAACTTTTTTGCGCATGGAAAAAATTGATTCATTGTGATTGCTGCGGGTCGGTTGTCGTCTCTTGTCGCGAGTTCCTGTTCCTATTGGTCGATCCATTTGGTATATTAACCTGATCTGCCTAGTTCCTGTGTCCTCGCGTTGGCGCTCAGTTCTCTCATGGCGGTCTTGTTGTGTGCTGAGTTCCTGTGTCCTCGCGTTGGCGCTCAGTTCTCTCATGGCGGTCTTGTTGTGTGCTAAGTTCCTGTGTCCTCGCGTTGGTGCTCAGTTCTCTCATGGTGGTCTTGTTGTGTGCTTGTGTCCTCGCGTTGGCACTCAGTTCTCTTATGGCGGTCTTGTTGTGTGCTGAGTTCCTGTGTCCTCGCATTGGCGCTCGGTTCTCTCATCGGTCTTGTTGTGTGCTGAGTTTTTGCACTGATGAAAAGGCTCCATTGTATCCTTTTAATAGCTATTTTCTGTATTTTCATGATAATTTGTGCTTTATTTACGTTGGTCTTTCACTTCATCACTGTTGTTTAATGTCTCAAAGCTCAAAACTTTTTCACATGGGGAAAAGGGTTCCATTACAGCTAGACCATTACAGTTTAGCAACCAGATGCACAAAATGTTTTCACGATGAACCAAAAGCTCTTTTGTTCATTTGAAACCGTGCGAAGCGCAAAAAAGTATCAAATTTTGCAATATGTACTTTCTAACTCCGTCCTCATAATTTTGATGGTTCATCAACTTTCATACTTCACCCACTTCTTTTCAAAACCCATTCCACCAAGGAGCCCTCATCACCAATCGCACCAATCTTCTTTGAGGCACAAATTTCTCCCTTCCGGCCGATTTAATTTGTGAAAACGGCCTTCCAACAAGCAAGAGCTGCCGCGGAAAACAAAAAGAAGATTCCTTTCGGGGTTAAGAGTTCTTTCGAAAACTACCAAGCCTTTTCATCGCGCGGCAAAAGCCGATTTTCCAAAGAGAGAGATGTACATATCGATTTGCCGGAAAAAGGAATGCCGGGTAGAAAGTTCGGAAAAGAGACCAAAGTGGTCTCGTTCGTGCCTTGGGTATATAGAGCCTTTGAGCCAGTTTTCTTCATAGATGTTTGAAGTCCGTAGGGATTACGCCTACCTACGAATTCATGGTCAGAGTTCGAGTTTGGGTAATCAAATGATCTTTTTGCTTTAGAACTTCCCCGTCAGTTTTTTTCCCCAAGTTGTGGTCGAATATCGTATGAAATTTTAGCTGCTGTGCGTATAGAAAAAACTTTTATTGAAAAGGGAAAGAAATTTTTTCAAGAATAAAAGTCTCTTGGCTACATAAAAACGTAAAACTTTCCTTTAAACTTTGCGGCTGCCTGCAGAATATTACGCCAAGTTTTTAAAAATGATAAATTTTCGGTTTAGCATAAATGAGATACTCATATCTATATATATAAAATGAAAGTTTGATGACGTCATGGGTTCGGGTTAAACGCTCCCCTGGAAAATTTACGCAACGGACGATTATGAAAATTGATACAAAATTAGTCCGCATACTAATAATTTGCAAGACGTAGCCGAAATTTTTTTAATTCGGCCTAGATTTTTTAAAATTTAATTAAAACTTTTTAATTGGATTGAAGGCAATTCTTTTCATGTGCAATTATTATTCGTATTTTTAAAGCTTGAATGAGCCACCTTGCGGTGATTTAAGATATTAGCTAAAGAAGTTAAACATACCGTAAATCAGGGTTACTTGGACCCACAACAAGGCTACTTGAGCCCACAGTAAAATGATAAAATCTGGGTTTGGTACTAGCGTTAGAGACTGCAGAGGGCTTCTACCTATTGGAGAAACGAGGAACTACGTGCAAGTCTTCAACTAGTAGGTACCAAACCTAGATTTTATCATTTTATTGTAGTGGGCTCAAGTAACCCCCTAGGGTCCAAGTAACCCTGATTTACGGTAGCAATTTTGTGAGGACAAAGCAGATGTCTTTTTATTTCTTTTACAAATTTAGTGAAATTACGCTTTTACTTTTCATTGTTCTTGCAGTTCAGAGCTTTTTTATTCGGGAGTTATGGATACAGCGACAGCAGCAACAATCGTTTAAATTTTAACTCGGGCAAAGCCGTGGCGGGTAACTCAAGTAGTCTTATAAAAATGAACTAATAAGCTAAATATGAAATAAAATAAATGCACTAAAACAGAAACGTCGAAGGTCATTAATTTTTTTATAAGCAGACCTTGTCAGAAAAAAAAACTTAAACTCATCTTTTTGAAAATTTGTTAAGGGAGAAAAGCTACTCATTGTTCGGTTCAGCCGTTTAAAAGACATCACTCCACAATTCAGTAAAATATTTAATTCAGCATTATCATAAACTTGATACTTCTCCAGCCTAAGATCACTAATTTAAAAGAAATAAGCAGGCCCGTTATTTCGAATTCTCCCTAGGGGAGGAGGGGGAGGGGTGACAATGGGCTCAACGCAAATTTATCGGAAAACAACAAAAACCACGCGCATATGTATGTAAAAGCATTAATTTTTCAAAACCAGGGGTGCGCAGTTGCCTCCCTCCCCTAATGACGGGCTTGGAAATAAATGTACTCAAGTTGAATTGTAGCGGAAACCAACATTTAAGAAGAAATTACGTGCATATAAAGCGTGGTGGATATAGTTCCTGCGCCTATACAGGGTGTCTTACTTAAGTATGTCAGAACTTCTAGGAGTGGCAGGGGGGCCATCTTAACGACTGGAAATTATATCGCAATGAATGGTCGGAAATGTATTCTTGAATTGGCGAAATTTGACTATACCGGGAGTATTCCAGACTGTTCAGATATCTTTGCGCCGAAGATGTGAGAGGTGCACATTGTAGCCGATGAGGAAAACTTATTTTAACCCATGTACCTTTTGCTTTTTTTTTTTCACTTACGGTACTTTTTGTTTATGGCGCTTCTCTGTACATCACCACTTTAGGCAAGAATTTCCGATTCAATATTGCTATATCGCACCCTTGCTACAAAAGTGCCACTACTCAAAAAACTACGTTTTCCAGGAATTGCAAAAAACTGTTCCCGGGCTGAATAGGCACATTTTAGTATTTTTGAATTTGTCAACATGAAGACCGATACATCTCACACTATGATCGTTAGTTACGCACGTTACTGTACTACAGCTGGACGACAACTCAAGATGTGGCATCTCAGTGGAAGGGGTCCTATGCATCTTGATAACAACAAAACGCCATAACTGCCCTTCAGCGGCTGATTTTTCAATGCAGCTTCTGACTCTTTTGAAGATTGGTAGAGACGTGTAAACTACGTCTAATGACGGTCATAACTCAAAAATTACAATTTTTGACTTGTGGCACTTTTGTAGCAAGGGTGCGATATGATTTCGAGTCGTCAAGATGCATCTTACCCCTCCTAGAAGTTGTGAAAGACTTAATTGAAGGGCTTGGGAGACGAAGGGGTTACGTGAAACAGAAATTGCGTGTAATTAAAGTTTAAAGTATTTATTGTTGCAGTTATTGCAGCTTTTTTGTTTTCTGGTTTTGTCGTTAGTGTGCGTATGGAAATGGTCTAACGACATCTCCTTTTTGATGTACCAAGTTTTGTTTGCTCACATGTATCAATTGCTTACCACTGTATTGAGTGCTCAATTTTCAAAATGTAACACAGCCCCTTCATCCTCCAAGTCCTTCAATTGAGACTGGAACACCCCGTATAGGTAAACCAGCAGGTCGGATTTGGCAACTAATTCCGTTAAAAAATCTGCATGAGATTTTTTTTTTTTAAATAATAGTTATCATGGAAAGAATGACGGGAATGCAATTCGAGTAAGAACCCCCCCCCCACCCCCGGATAATTTCTAACTTCTTCCCAAATGTTATCCAGCAATTTTGTTAAACTATTACCACGGACAGCAATTGCCATAGAAACCGACAGTGTTTGTGCGAGATCAGAGGGAGCGGGCATTTTGAAGTGTTACACTTCGTGTCAAAGGGGAGGAAGTATTTAAAAAAACAAGCATGACATCATTTCTGGACAGCCCCCTGAAAGATAAAAACAAATTGCAGTTGCTAGTATCAGAATTCTTTTCTCAACAAAATCAATCCAATGCCATCATTCAAGCTTTTAACCTGAGCCATGCTAATGGTCCAAACCGCTTTCAAGCTTCCCTCCCACAGCACCGAAGAAATGTCGATTCCCACCGAAAGCTGTCCAATTAAGATGTCAGCTTTTTACAAATGACTCTGGGAACTACCCCGATGACGACTAAAGGTCGTCAGAAATCGATGCCGCTGCTTAGAAATACATTGTTTGGTTCTATAAGTTCCACGTGGATCACGGTTACAGTGGCGTCGGTCTGTATGAAAAGGAGAGGGCGCTGAATAAGTAACTATACTCAAAATAGTGTAACCATTAGAGAAATCGAGAAAGCGCGGATGGTTTTCGTCTATTGGTTAAAAATAAAGGAGTGAAATTACTAAATAGAGTTGCGTAATTTAATTAGATTCATAAAAAGCAAGAGTTTTTAATGTACAAGCTGTATTATTTAGCTAATTGTGTAGTTAATCACTACATTAATGATTAATACAGTTAAACCTCGTTAAAACGAACCCTAAGGGACCTTTAGGCCAAACAAATAATACGCAAAAATAATAAGGAGGGGATCGTAAATGAAGTTTGTTCGATCAGTAATTGGTTTTAAGGGTCTTCAAAATAACGAAGTTCGACTGTATAAAATAAAAATGAAGTTTTTGACAGTTCTTGATGCGTCATGTCACAGATGTTGCTATTGACGTCACGTAAAGAATTTTTTACCCTAGCTTTGAACACTATTCGTATGAAAGCAAACAATTTACATGCTTTTTAAAGTAGTAAAGCTATTATACATATATACACACACATAAACAGATACACTAGGTGGCCAAAAGTATCCGGACACTTTCAAAAATTCACATTTTTACATATAGCTCGAGAAATAAGTGATCAATTGTTCTTTAACTTTAGTCATACAAAATATAGGCTTCACCGAACATTTCCAAGTTGAAATTAAATTACCCTTGCATTTGGGGGACGACAATAAGGGGGTTGAAAGCAAAACCGCTTTTTGACCATAACTCTTCGAAAATAGCTGGGAATAAGCTATCAATTTCAGTAATTAATTAGCATACTACGTATAATTACTGTATAAATTTTTATGAACGTACCACTCTTACTTCTGAAGATATGAAACATTTTTGAAAAAACGGCAATTTTATTTGAAGGGTTTTTGCTCATAACACGCAGAGTTTTTGATCAAACCTTATCACAACTTCAGGAAAGATGACAAAATACAAGAGAAATAACATACTAAAGCGGTAAATAAAAATATTAAAAATTCGATGAGATATGAACGTTAAAAGGAAATAATTTTTCACGGCGCATGCGCGAACGACAGAAATTTATAACTACAAAAATATTGTAGCCTGATTTATACTGCATCTTATAAAAAAAGTTCCAGTTGAATATCATGAAAAATGAAAAAGATATCAGCGATCTAGTGAGCTGTATTTCATTCATTTCGAAGACAATACATAAATAGTGAGGGTCTGTCCACAAAGAGCTATTTTTAAATTAAAGGTTATTGCGTCGTCTTTCAAAACCAACGTTTCAGAGGGTGTCTGGATACTTTTGGAAACGTACGTATAAGGTCTTTTTGGCCGAACAGACGAAATGTGACTTCTATGCCGAATATAAATTTTCAAACTGTATACAATTTAACATTGAAAAAAAATGATCCATTGTCACCACACTATTTGTGGACAACCCCTCACTATTTATGTATTGTCTGCGAAATGAATGAAATACAGCTCACTAGATCGCTGATATCTTTTTCATTTTTCATGATATTCAACTGGAACTTTTTTTATAAGATGCAGTATAAATCAGGCTACAATATTTTTGTAGTTATAAATTTCTGTCGTTCGCGCATGCGCCGTGAAAAATTATTTCCTTTTAACGTTCATATCTCATCGAATTTTTAATATTTTTATTTACCGCTTTAGTATGTTATTTCTCTTGTATTTTGTCATCTTTCCTGAAGTTGTGATAAGGTTTGATCAAAAACTCTGCGTGTTATGAGCAAAAACCCTTCAAATAAAATTGCCGTTTTTTCAAAAATGTTTCATATCTTCAGAAGTAAGAGTGGTACGTTCATAAAAATTTGTACAGTAATTATACATAGTATGCTAATTAATTACTGAAATTGATAGCTTATTCCGAGCTATTTTCGAAGAGTTATGGTTAAAAAGCGGTTTTTCTTTCAACCCCCTTATTGTCGTCCCCCAAATGCAAGGGTAATTTAATTTCAACTTGGAAATGTTCGGTGAAGTCTATATTTTGTATGACTAAAGTTAAAGAACAATTGATCACTTATTTCTCGAGCTATATGTAAGAATGTAAATTTTTGAAAGTGTCCGGATACTTTTGGCCACCTAGTGTATGTGTGTACAATCAGACATGTTTTCATGCTGTGGATAGAGACCGCATTAAAAGAATGCACAAAACTACACGCGTTGTATGGCCCTATAACTCGTCAAACACTACAACTAAAAGCTTTTTTATAAAAATGGATGTATGTATGTTTGGTCCTTACACAAATCCACAGTTTTCGTCGGATTTTCATCAAACTTGGCACAGAGGTTCCTTGATGTACTATAGAATTCACATAGGCGTGGTATTAAAATTTTTAAAAAGTCCAAAAAGCTCAAATTAATTTTTTTTTGTCCCAAAATTGCTATTTTCTTTTAATTTTGAATATATAGAGTAATTGAGATAAGCCTTTAAGCATACAAATTGATAAAATATCATTAAAATAGGAGTATTTTCCAACAAAGATTACAATTAACAATGAATTATAAATTTCAGACTCACCTATTTCATTTTAGCATTAAATAAGTATGCAGATGAAATAGAATTCATTCAAATATTTTTTTAGAGCTATGTTGTATTAATAAGCACCCGGGCAATTCCTGGTAATAAGCTAGTAATAGTATAAAAAATGGCATGAATAAAAAAATGACACATAAAGGACAACATAAAAACAGATTTACATGCATGTTCCTCATACAAATACAATGTAAGTTGGATTTTTGTCAAGTTTGGCTTGAAGGTCCTTTGAGGTGTAGGTTTCTTTTTCACCTGTTCCGTTTTTACCTTACAAAATAAACAAAGGAGTATACGTTGATGCTCAGGGGTTCATACAGCGGCGACTGGTGGTGCCTAAAAAAGCGCTCTTTGCGAAATTTGCGAAATATCAATTGAAGGTCTCTTGGGAGATGAAGGGGTTATGTGACAAAACAGAAATGGCGAGTCATTAAAGGTCAAAGTTTTATTGCTGCAGCTTTTTTGTTTTCCGGTTTCGTCGTTAGTGTGCGTATGATAGGGGTCTAATGACATCTACTGTTTGATGTACCAAGTTTTATTTATTTACAAGTATCCATTGCTTACCATTGTCCAGAGTGCTCGTCCTTTGAAATATAACATCCTCCATGCCTTTCAATTCTGTCATCTCTATATTGTCGATATTTGGAAAACGAGTCCCTGGAACGCAGCTTTTTGCATCGATTCAAGTCAAACTTGGGGAGTAATTACCTAAACTGCTTTCTTGAGAAGCTAAGACACTATTATACTCCAAGATAGTTCTTAAGTTTTTGAGCAATTTTAGATCTCAGACGCCAATGAAAGCATCACTTTTGTGTGTGAACACACATCTGAAAGTGCAATTCTCTATGCTTACCATACTTTTGTATGTGTAGAAAATGCCTAAAAAACTATTAACTTAAGAAGTTTTGATTGCAACGCGCGTACATGCGTAGACGCCAGTGGCGTATTCAGGGGGTAGACTGATAGGGCTGCAGCCACCTCCGAAATTGTCAAAAAAGAATTTAAAACATTTTAGCTATTACCTCTTTTTTTTTTCTTTTTTCTAAAATAGCGACATGAGAAAAATTTTCTGTAAAGAAAATTTAACTATAGGACAAAATATACAAAGAAGGAAAAGAAAAGAAGTAAATTCTTTCCTTGTTTCTTCTTCTTTTTTTTTTTTTTTTGACGTGTCGATTTTACTGCTTGTCACGTTTATGACTATCTTATAATTCAACTTAATTTTTATTGCAAATTTGTTTCAAAAACACCGATTAATGCTTGTTCATTCACCTGATTCTATTCAATACATTTCAACACATGCAATTGAAGCATAACATTAAGAACACTAGTAACGGAAATCACAAAATTAATGTTAGGCAGGGATTTAAGTGAAACACCATTGCAATCGCTTCGAATTGCAATCGCTACTGGAAGTGAATTACATTATCATCAACTTAACTTGGCACTGACGTCACTACGGGTGGAGCCAATAAGAGCTCACAAGCAATCAGTGATCTCCTCTTATTCGCCAAGTAGGCTGTGACATTTTATCTAGCTCGTTTTTCATAGGCAAACGTCATGCTGACGTCACGATGTTTTTATCAAGAAACGTTCTAATGTAATTCATTTCCAGTAGCGATTGTAATTTGCGATCTCCTGTTTCACTTGAATTCCTGCCTTACTAAAGCACAAATTTGCCAAAATATTGCATGCACTTTTTGGGGAACACCTACTTTAATTAAGAGAATGTTTCAAATTTTAATTTATCTTTTTCCGTTTTTCAAAACACTTTATCTCTTGGCCACAACATTAATTATAATGGTAAAAAAAATTTAATGATATGTTTTTGTCTTCTTAAATTAGCATTGATACCGTAAAGTCGGTTTACTTGGACCCACAAGGAGGTTACTTGAGCCCACAGTAAAATGATAAAATCTGGGTTTGGTACTAGCATTAGAGACTGCAGAGTGCTTCTACATAGAGGAGAAACGAGGAACTACGTGCAAGTCTTCAACTAATAAGTACCAAACCTAGATTTTATCATTTTACTGTAATGAGCTCAAGTAACCCCTTAGGGTCCAAGTAACCCGACTTTACGGTATCTAAAATTCGAAAAATTTACTTTTCTTAGCTACATTTTATGAAGTGCAGTGCCCTCTTCTCTCTGTCTCGGCTCAGCTCCACCTGAAATGATTTGTCTGTATACGCCACTGGTACACGCACTCATTCTTTTTGAGTTTTTGAAAAACATCGATTATTTAATAGACGTAAAGGGAAGTAGTGCGGCTTCCACATTTGGTTTTTTGTCTTCATAATCTATTTTCTCCTAGATAGCTCTGTTTTAGCTGCAAAGCCATTAGGGTTAATTGCGGCAACTGTAAACAAAGGTGAACTTAAATGCGCCGAACGTAATCGATATTTTTGAAAATATGCGACGATTTTTGCTTCGAATTGAGGTGCAATCGATTGGGGAGAAGAGAAAGTCTGGGTACAACATGACTGGAAATTTGTTTGGGACGTCGCGTTTTAAATCGCGTCTGCAAGTAATTGAATTGCATTAGTTTAGATATGTTTTAAAGCAAATTTGCTTCCTCCCCCTTCTACCTTTTCTCTTCAAATCGAAATTCGATTTTATGTTTTTTTTTTTTTTTTTTTTTTTTTTTTTTTTTTTTTTTTGCAGTTGGGTGTGCGTAGATTTAAAAAAAAAGAAAGCTATTTTTGCGACGAGGGAAAACTGTAATATAGAACGGAAGTATTGGAAAAATAGGAGCATTGCTGGAAAAAAAAACTTTTGACAATATTTTCACTTTTCTCTCTCCGCAGTGCTTATTTAAGAACTGGTGTATTTCTAATGCAGTTTCTTTTACTTTTTAAGAAATCTGAAGTTGATAGTACGTGTGAAGAAATTTTTTTACCCATTACGTGTGAAAAACAAGGACTAAGAATTTGGTGCGGATATGAATTTATGTTTAAAATTCCTTCCTTATAATTATTATTATTATAGTCAAATTATTCATAGGATATATTAATGCAGTTCTTTCAGCAATAAAATCAATCGATGCATTCCGGTGCTGGATTATTAACAAACTTTAAACTTTAAAAGTCATGGGGTCCATGGCCTATGGTCTAGAGGCCTATAATATAGGTCTCTAATTTACTGATAGATTTGCCGCGTTTCCTCTCGGTTTCTTCAAGTAACCGAGAAATGCTAGATCACGTGACAAGGACTTTCAGCTTCAACCAATTGCCCGTGACAGAAAAGAACTGTCAGAACGTTTTCCCACTTCCTGCAGTAACTATAAATACACAACTGGTTCTTCCATGCTGCTTACTGTCCGTCCGTGAAAGCCACGCCTGGCACTCGCAAACAGTTCCACTTAAAAAGGATTAATATGGATTTTATGGCAGAGGATTGCCTCACCAAAAAGTGGACACTTAAAGTACAATTTCATTTTCAGAGATTCATATTATTATTAAGACTTGTAGAACTTGTTACATGATGTTAAAAGAATATTTATTGATCAGATATAGTTTTAAAAATTCCTGTCACTTAAATTAGTTTCTGAAAAATTAAAACTGTTCGCAATTAAGAATTGTAGACATGTGTTTACCGTCCGTCCGTGAAAGCCGGCTCACGAACAGTTCCGCTTAAAAAAGGGTAGATGGGTTGTGGGTGATAACTTTCCGAAGTTTCCAATTTAAAACTTACATTTGCTTTATCCTATTGACATATTCAACTACACTATGTATTTGAAATGAGCATCGTTCCACGTTGTTTGATACGGCTCAAAATGCTTTTTATTATTCTTCCCCTTTTTGTTATCCTATCTAACACCCCTATATTGGGGTGGGATCAGAGAAGACCTGACGCATGCGTAAGTGTGCGGAAGGTTTTACCTAAGAAGATCAGACAGTATTTGTGTGCTATCCAGTACCCCCACTTATGGTGTCTAATTCTTTGAGGTCTACGGTCAACTCGCAGCTCCAGTGCGACTCCGAGCGAGAAAATAAACCTATGAATGATCAATGCCTGAAGCTTACCCCCCCCCCCCCCCCGTTGTGATATTACGCCTATTTCTATAAGGATGAGCCTGATGCAGAAACCATTTTAAGCACGTTCTTTTTAGTACAGTCATTCGGAGTGTAACTTTGAGCAACAACTTCTCTGTTTTAAACTGGTCCACTCATAAGTGGTACTCTGTAGTGCTATTGCATTTCTTGGAACTAAACAGATAAAACATTCCTAAACTAGTGAATAGTTATGCAAATTAAGATATAATAATCAGTAAATCTGTGAATGGCTCTGTGACGCGGCGAGATAAACAAGTTTCCGATAGATTTTGAGGGGCTATGAAGCGCAATATGCAAGAGAGGTCTTGCTTTAGTCTTGTGTTGTATCTCATTTTTAAAGAATTTTTCCTCAATGCATTTTCCTAGATTAAAATTAGAAGCTACTAACTCTTCCTCGTCTTATCTACCACCATAAGGTCAAGAACTACGAAATTCCTTTATGATGAACTATATTAGCCAAATTTTTAGCCATTTAAGGTCACTTTGAGTTACCTCAGAAATGGACTGCCAAATAAGATTTTTTAATAAAAGCAGTTCAATTTTAATAAAGCAAAAAATCTTTCTAAATACTTAAAAAGTCCACCCTTGTACTTGCTTCACAACCTCACAAAATTTTTTATCCCTAAGTCAAATATACAGAATTTTTTTAACCCTTTATGTCCCAAATTAATTTAGCAATGAATTTTTCTATATTTTTTTTCGTTCACTTAGTTGAAAATACATTAAACAACATAGATACCAAGTATAAAAATTTTGACACTGAGTAGAGTCTAAGGCCCCCTACGCCATAGGGCCAATAAGAAAACTGCTTCCGATCGTAAGTATCATCTGTTGACCTCTCAGCAAAGTACAAGGAGTGGTACTTTTAAGTACCAACATAATTTCAGCCATTTCGGATTCATGTACTAAATTAATATACGCGGATTTCTGAGTCCCGTCGGGGCATAAAGGGTAAAATGGCTCAAAGGTGCCCTTAATGACTGTATAATCTAATCTAATCTTAGATATTTACCAGGGCTGGGGCGAAGCCCCATTTTCCTGACTTCGTGAGCAAGTTGGAAAGGAAAAAATGTAGAAACTTACAATAATTGTGGGGAAAAAGTAAAAAATTAAGAAATAAAAAGGGAAAAAAGAAAAAAAGAACGTCTTCAGGGCCACACTAAAAAAAAAAAAGAAAAAGGTAAAAAAAATATGGACAAATTTAAAAATTTTCAAAATTTAAAAAACTTTTAAAAATTCGCAACTCATGTAATAATCAGCTATGCTGATTGGCCAGCGTAGTGAACTCTTTGTCTTTTTTTCCAGGCGGGGCTTCCCTATCCACAGAGTCCAAGATGCCGGAACAAGCCGACGTCGGGGGAGAAGACGGAATGCATGGGAAGTCCGAGCTGGAACAGATCCAGTTCAAGTCCAGCCAGGTCACCGATGACGTAAGTATCTGTCCCTTACTGTGACCAACTTTCAACTGCAGTCCCAAAAAGGAAAATGAAGGTTGCTTCGATTCAAAGTTGAAGAAACTGAAAGCCCAGACTTCTTTTTATTTCTTGAATGTAAAACAAGTTGCAAATATGCAATAAGTTACCGCCCATAAGCCAGGGCTAAGGCAGAGCTGAAGCAATTACAGTGAACTCTCACTTATACGCCGTCCCAAGGGACCAATAGAAAAAGGCGCATAAGTGAGAGAGACGTATAAGTGAACAAGCCTATTTAAAGGGTGAACAAGCCTAAAGGACTAAAACGCAACATAGTTTCTAATGAGAGAATGAATAACTGTTTCTTTAGAAAAGGGACATATTACTACGGTTTGGCAATTAATGTAACTTAAGTACAATGATAAAGAGAAAACAAAAATTGTGGCATACTTAACTAAAAACTGTCCCCTTTAAAACGATGCATAATGGATAATTGTCCCTCTCCGAGCTCTAGTTGATGTGGAAAAAATTCCTTCCATGAGCATTAGAGACGAAAGATCAAAGAGGAAAGTGAAGAAAAATGCTTGTTTTTTAAAGAAAATAAATTAATTTTTTCACGTTTTACGGAAAATTCGGGGCATAAGTGGAATATTTATCTTTACAGCGGCGCATAAATGAATGATACTATCATTATTTTGCTATGGAATGTGTTGAGACCATTTAAAATCGTCGTATAAGTGAAAAAGACGCATAAATGAGGCGGAGTATAAGTGAGAGTTCACTGTACATCCGCAGCTCGGTCATTACATCCTGAGACTGTAGCTACGTCCTTATTCTGGACTCTTCAGTCATGAATAGCCAATAACCGAGCTGGAGGCAAAGATGTCTCAGGATGCTTCAGTCTCAGGATGTCATGACTGAGCTGTGGGTGTAACTGCTTAATTTTAAACCTTGCGCCAGAACCTTGAAAGTTGGTCATTTTATTTTCAATTTTATGTTCGATTGAAAAGTCTCAATGATTTGAGAGAAAATTGTAAAGACTAAGCGAAACTCTTAGTGGCTGCTAAATAAAACATGCACGCGAAACTCTAAACACAACTTCGCCTACTAAAACTTAGTGAACATTTATAATGACCTAAAGAAAATTTTTTGCGCATTAATATGTTCCACACATGCTAAACTAGGGAACCAACTTCTCCAATCTAACACGAATCCACGAAGTTTGATAAATAAAGTGTACAAGCTTCTAAAAAAAATTTCTCCTCTCACATTACGTGCTGCCATATGCTGATAAGATGCAAATCTCAATTGCAGCGAGTTACTAAGACGATTAGGCAACTAACGGCCCCAAAAGAATACATTGAAGGACGAGCATTTTCAATTGTACATCTGAACTATTCTAAGTTCAAAAAGGCATGAGTGAAAAAACATTAGTTCCCACAAGAGAAGAAAATTAGTAAGGGCCGCCGAGAGCCAAGGTGGTCCTCGTGGCAGTCTTATCGCCAGGCCCACCCTCCTCCCTTAACCTTACCCTCTACAATCTACACTATTCTAATTTTGAGCCGGGCCATTAGTTTCCGACTTGACTGTCAAAGTCTCTGTGAGCCGGTGATCATGAAGATAACAGATTTCCTTTTCTTGAGTTAATGATATGATTACAATATTTCCTTATTTACCGCAAGCTAGATCCTCTATCACCATTTTTAGTATTTTAGATACGTTATTAGAACATGCATTGCAGCTACACTACTCCAACGTATGGCAGGAATATTTGGCATGAAATCTCATTGATCTTCCGTCATGACTTGTATAGTGCAATCAGCTGAAGACAAAATGCAATTTACCATGCAGCAATCATAAAATACTGCATTTAGGACACATTAAAAATCCTACATTAGGACATTTTCTGGGAGGGGAGCATATTGACATAGGGGATTTACAATTAATTACTGGCAATTTTTCGTTTATTTTATTTTTTCTTCTAATCCGATTGTTCTCAACCGCTGGGGATACTTTCGTTGAAAAGACAGTTTTCCTATTCAACTCTACTCGATAATCACTTTCAAGTGATAAAATGGCTTGGAAAATCATCTTTTTGGGTACGTATTAGGAAAACATATACGAAAAAGTTACAAAAGAATACCATGCTAACAGTAACATGAGACTACGATTTTAGGGAAAGCTAATACAATTACTTCATTTTCTACAGCATCATTAAAGTGACCATTTAGGTTCCCCCCCCCCTCCCCCCAAAATCTTACATTTAGCAGTTCTAGGCATCTGTAAGTATCATGTTTTTCACATCTGGTGCTGATTTTAAATCGGAATGAAATTCTCGGTAGAATTTGAAACAATTTACTTTTTAAATGAACATTGCTCTAAGATAAGCGATTTGCAATTGCGCATTTTTCCTTGTCCACAAATTAGTCATAAGGGAAAAAACCCTTTCTATGAGCAAATTTTGCAGGCACGAACAAACATTGAATACACTAAATAATTATGTATGATATATTTTGTAGATTCGTATACAAGTAAGAGGAAAATATCTCTCATTTACAGCTGGGACTGTATTTTAACTAAGTCTAATGTTTTTAAAATATAATTGCATTTTTATTTAATGATGGTACTAGAATTCGTGTGAGAATAATTTGAAGATATGTAACCAAATTATGTGTAGACTGCGAACTACAGACTATTAAAAAGCTTTTTATAAAAAGATGTGTTTAAGGAATAATAATTATTATTATTTATTTCTCAAGGAGATCTTTCGCAATTTTTGAAATTCAAAAGAACAAGTGTACTACAAGAGTACTCCGGTAATATTCAAACAATTATTTTGACACTAAAAAGATTTTTTTTTAAATGTACATTTATACAAACTACAAGCGACTTGGTCAATCCCACACACCCGCCCTACTCATTTCTACTCTGGTGATGAATAGGAACCAAGATATACTAAAAGGAGCAAGTGGAAATGAATAAGTAAGCAAGGCTACGACCCCCCCCCCTTTTTTTCCCCCAACAGTTCCAAATGCGAAGCGATCTTCACTAAGACCATTGAAATTAGTATGCTAAAAAAAAACGAGCTTAACCTTTAGGAACCGGGCGAGACACATGCTGTACCACAAGTTTTTTTTCCTTAGAGGACGGGGCTGAAATTTTCACTTCAACCCTTTGAAGCCGGGGATTTTTCTCAAGGTTTTATGTGTCTGCTGCGACAATATTAACTTCCCATCTTCATTGGAGTTGAAATCTGTGGTGCAACTGTCGTACTACCCGGTCGAAAGAAAAATTTCTATTTTAACAGCCCGGATCCAAAAGGGTAAAACCTATGTCTTTAATTTTAATGCAAAGAAATAAAAGAGTTTAAACATTACAACGTGAATGAAAAAGAAAAGGAATGCGTAGAGAGTAGTTGACGTTAATAATGATGATTATTTATGACCTTTTCACATGTGGTGATCAATTGAACTTAAAGCACCTTTTGATAATTGTAATGGAAATAAATAGAGCGATTTCATCAAAAATTCAACGTGACAAAAATTGAAACATGCAAAATCACGGTTCTCGTTATTGCTGCAATAGTACAAGATTCATCAATATTGCAAAGAACTTTAATAACGTCAAAATAAGCCGTAATTTTTTTAATCAAATTTTAAAAATACATGCATAAACTAAAAAGTTTGAGTCATGAAATTTCGATTTCTGTTGAATATTTCACAAGAAAATGAAATATGACTTACTTTTTTTCAGTCCCTGGAATCAACACGGAGGATGCTGGCCCTATGCGATGAGGTAAGATTCATTCTTTTCTTATTAATTTGCTCTTTGTTATACTTTTTGTACGCGTGCGTTTGTTTAAAAACGCAGTTAAAGAATGCAAAATAACGAACATGGAGCTGTCTTACAAGCGGTATTCTAAACATCTGCACCGTAATTCCATTTCAAATAGTAAAAATTTCAAAAATTTATAAATTGATGCAAAATCTTAAAATTTACTATGAAAATAAAATGGGCCTTTTGTATATAACTTTATATTTACACTTGATGGAAAAACAAATTCGTTGCAAATATTCGAAATTTTATCGTGTTGATGGAAGAACAACTCTAGACAAAAACAATTTGTTTACGTTTAATAAAGTAGGCATTTTCCGCTGCAGTTACAGTGCAAATCATAAACACTGCACAATTGAAAAGTATTCGAATGTAATTTGAACTACGAATCTTCAAACAGTAAACATAGAGATTACAAATTTTCAATGTGTTAACTCTGCGCCTTATTTTGAGTATTTTTGCAATAAGAAGTATGCAATGCATCTACGACTATTGCGAAAATTGAGGTCTTGCAAGTTAAACGGATACACACGCTGTAACTCCTTGCTCCATGCATGCATTAGCATCTTTCATGAAACATGCTGATCATGAAAATTGTTCGCTATTTGTAGAACACTTTTTTTGGAAGAGTCGAAAAAAAAAAAACTTTTTTGTTGTATTCTGGTTTTAAGTAGTCAATTCTTACTAATTTTGGGTCGAGAAAAACGAATAGGAAAATGATTTCTTAAAATTAGCTCTTGCTTTCAAGATACACTAAATACCACTGGAGGAAGATGTACAATGACCACCCAATGATTTCAAAGTAAATTAATATATATATATATATTTGTATATATATATACATATATACATATATATATATATATATATATATATATATATATATATATATATATATATATATATTCTGTGCAGCAAATGTTATTAAATAGGTTTTGTTTCTTTAAACAATGTTTAATTTTTAGAAACCAAACGTTGTTTTGAATCCTACTGCTGTAAACACTTAATTTTCGATTGTTTCTTGTACGTCAAAGAAGAATCATCTCTTGTAGTAGATGTAGTCCTGGAACTTGTAATAGTTTTCATCATAAAAGACCAGCAGTATTTGGCAAGTATGAACTCAGCTGAATGACCCTAATATCTGCATTCTATTGCAGAGATGGCTCAGGAAAAGCTTTTTTCGTGCTCCACACTCACAGTTCCACAGTTTTCAGGCAAAAAATTCTGGACGAAGTGGAAAAAATTACGTTTCAGAGACATATGGGGCCACGTGGGCCGAGAGGTAGAGTACTCTCCTCGTAAGCAAGTGGTCGCGGGTTCGGATCCCGCCTTGCCCATGGATGTTATTTCATCCTCTCTGTGCCGTAAATCTGTCCTGTGTTTGTCAGGAGGCAAAGCGCATTGTACGTAGACCTCATGTATGTTGAAGCTGATGGCTTCTGGAAAAAAAAAAAGAAATATATTGCATCAATGGTCACGATATTCTGTGGTGGGATTTATTTCACCAACTGTGCTTTGTTCTCTGCTGCTTATAAAAAGCTGTAACATACCTTTAAAGGCTGCTTTTTTCTCTTCACTTTTCTGATCACTGATTTAAAAACAGTGATCTTCATAATTAGGTAGGGTAGTATTTGAAGGGTCGTTAAAAATTCTGACCTTAACCTTTGCTGCAGTATATTTTGGCAATCCCCCCCCCCCCTAAGATATTGGAAAATCCTTTCGTTCAAAGCTTTTACAAAGTTCTTCATAATACCCGGCAGAACTAGCATGGGTGAAAGCAGAAATGGGTGAATCTGTTAGAGACTGCTTTTCGGCAGGGCCTTCATTTCAAGTTTTTCCGGGGGGGAGGGTCCAAACACGATGCAATTTCATCATCGAATAACATAAAAAAACACGCCCACTTCTTCGTAAATACATTGATTTCTCAAAGTCAGGAGGAGGGGGCAACTGACCCTCCCTGACCCCCCTAAATAACGGACCTGCTTTTCGGCATTTTTCGTCTTTTAACATTAATTTCTTGAAGTCCCATGGTGCTTTGTGAAGTGAAAAATCGTAACCAGGTGTTGAAATTTAAAGGCAGTTAGGTCTATGGGAGCTGCTTCTGTCTGGCGGAGAAAATAGAATATAAGTGAGATTTTACTATCATATTATTTCTGTATCTTGAAAACAAGAGCTAATTTCAATTTGCTGTGGTGGTTTTCATACTTCACATGGCAAAATACTTTGGAAATAACTATTTTTGATCGGAATGCAACTTTGGTGTTGAGAAGCGTAATTTAAGTTTTATTTAAATTATACACTGCGGTGCAAAAGTTTAGACAATTGGCAAATATGTGAATAAAAAGAAAACTACTCAACGAAATGTTTTCAAATTTCTAATGCAGATACACAATATGGTCCCAAATACGTGTATGGTATTCTTAAAATTTTAACTGGAATCAAATTTTGGATATTACAAAAGACATTTTTTAACATTGTTGCAAAAGTTTAGACAATAATCATTTTTTATGCAAATATTCCTTGAAATGTGATTGGTGGGGGAAAGGCGGGACTTTATTATTCAATTATAAAGTGCAGAGATTGCTGAATAAATAATCAAAATCGCAAAAGGTCCGTAGTTCTCGTGTAAAGAAGATGAGAAAGTTTGGAAGCCGAAATTTGAAAATGAACCTACTTTATTAATTTTTTGTCTTTTAAATCGGCTCTAGTATGGTAGTACGTTGTTTTTTACTTTGTGGAGAGCAAATTCAGACATGCGTATCGATCAAAAAGTCCACGAAAAATCATATTTCTTAAGGATGAAGGAATTGAAAAAACAGCTCATACTGACGATTCCCCCCTTTAATCCTGCAAAACTTCAACTTTGGTTAAAAACAGCACTTGACAGCATAAGTAGATGAACAACTGAATCGGAATACATTAAAAAAACAAACAATTGTGCCTGAGCCTTTTCGGACAGAGTGTCCCAAATAAGCCAGAATTTAATGTGAAAAGCAGCATATGTATCATCGTGACTAAAAAATGAATGGTACTTTCTTTGATAAAAAGTATTAAAATAGGGATGGCCTAGATGGATTATAATTATTTTCGCGGGACTTGAGAAATATCCAATGATCATATGCTGTGCTGCTTTTACCATTAAAATATGGCTGATTTGGGATACTCTGTCCAAAAAGGCTAAAGCACAATTCTTTGTTTTTTTTATGCATTTCGATTCAGTTGTTCATCTACTTAGCTATTACGTGCTGTTCTTGACCCAAGTTGAAGTTTTGTAGGATTAAAAGGCAAATCGTCAGTTCGAGCCGTTTTTTCAATTCCTTCATCTTTATGAACTATAATTTTTCTTGGTCTTTTGATCGATACGCATGTCTGAATTTGCTCTCCACAAAGTAAAAAACAACGTACTACCATACTAGAGCCAATTTAAAAGACAAAAAATTTATAAAGTAGGTTCATTTTCAAATTTCGGCTTCCAAACTTTCTCATCTTCTTTACACGAGAACTACGGAGCTTTTGAGATTTTAATTATTTATTCAGCAATCTCTGCACTTTATAATTAAATAATAAAGTCCAGCCTTTCCTCCACCAATCACATTTCAAGGGATATTTGCATAAAATGTGACTATTGTCTAAACTTTTGCAACAATGTTAAAAAATGTCTTTTGTAATATCCAAAATTTGATTCCAGTTAAAATTTTAAGAACACCATACACGTATTTGGGACCATATTGTGTCCCTGCATTAGAAATTTGAAAGCATTTCAATGAGTAGTTTTCTTTTTATTCACATATTTGCCAATTGTCTAAACTTTTGCATCGCAGTGTATTACTTGAACATAGCCGGAGATTTCATTTTTCTCTTTTGAATTTTACAGAGCAAAGAAGCTGGTATTCGAACTCTCGTTGCTCTGGATGATCAAGGAGGTAAGGAACAACTGAATGATTTGATTGTTATACCACTTGAATGAGTTCATAGAATTTTTATTGATTTTGTCCCATTCACATAACAAAACCTCTAGCAAAGACTTTTTCTTTTGCAACTAAGCGATGTGCCATATGATCACGTTTGCCATGGAATTAGCAAATGTCCAAAACAGACGGTGATATCTTTTTTCTCTGCAAACTAACAGAATCGTCTCTTTCCGCCGGTGTGTTCAGCCGAACCAGATGTTCGCCTCTCTATCTCATCGGTGATCAAACAATATGAATAAAAATTAAAAGCCATTGTAATAAAATTCTGAAACATTAGGGTACAATTAATAAAGAATGTTGTTTCAGTAGCAGACATTTAGTCAACAATTTTAATCCCAAATTGCACGATTGTCGTCACTATGGTCTACATTGGAAGAAATCTGTTACTCTAACACTAGTACAGGATACGTATAAATGCAAAATTCATTTCAACTATTGAACGTTTAGAAAAAATTTCTTTAACTCTTTGCGCTGTCTGTTTTGTTTCTACATAGTTTTACTTTCCCTCCCCCCTAACGAATTTTTTTGATCAAGCTGTGTTTGATATATCTGAATTATGTCTTTAAAAAATACGTATAAATTATTTTCGACTATTTACGAAGCATTTATATTAACTTTGTACTTTAATCACTGGCAAAAGCCAAGCAAATAAAATGCTTCTACGTCAACTGTAACTATAAAAGGATGAATAACAAGTTTCCAAGGCAATAAAAACAATTTTTCACTTCTACCCTTTTCTACTTTCACTTGATCGATACTAATTATGTAGATAGATTGATTTAAGTTTCTTTAACGTGTAAACCCAGAATAAACAAAAGGCCGAATAATTACCAACTGCTTGCCCGATTCCCACAAGTACCGCCAGTTTGTTCGAGGTTTACCGTTAAGCTCTCTTCTCTATTATTTAATTAATATGCACTAGCATTACTAGTTATTAAACTAATATACATTAGGGCAATATTTGCCTATCCTTAACCTGAAAATATGGCGTGATACGTCGACAAATACATAACCTGAAAAACAATTACTTCGAAAATTATTTATGTTCAAAGTCGTAAAAGACAGCAAATAATAGCTTGCATTCACGCATATTATCGTTTTATTTTTTCATTTGAAAATTTAATTTTGCCACTGAACATCAATTTGAAGACTATTGTTCAGAATCTGAACACTTTAACGCTCAATTAATTCAAAAATTCAAATTGTGGTGCTGCTTTTTTATCAGTTATTGGACACATCTTCAGGTTCCACTTTTATGAAAAGCTTACCATGTTCATCATCAGAATTTGAAAAAAAAAAAAAAAAAAACACTTCGGAAAGTGTCAATAAATCTATATACTATACTACCAAGTTTTACTAATTTTCCGAGAAGACGTTAGAGGATCGACTGATACACGAGTATATGGGGTATATAAATATTTAAAAAAAAATAGATGCAAATTAACGTACCTCAACCAGTATGAGCATAAATCGCATTCCATTGCCAGAAAGCACTAACGACTATGGCTATGTAAAATTATTTTTTAAACAAAGATGCAATAAAATTCTATGTTTCCTACCTCTACAGAGCAACTGGACCGGATTGAGGAAGACATGGATAAAATTAACTCTGACATGAAGGAAGCCGAGAAAAACTTGGAAGGAATGGAAAAATGCTGTGGTATCTGCGTATGTCCTTGTAATAAGTGAGTATCAATTTCACCAACGAATTTTTTTGTGTGTTTTTCTGAGGTAACTTCTTCGTATTATATAGTTAACGTTCAAAATAAATAACAATACATGTAAAGAGGTCAAGTTTTCTACCACGATTTAGTCAATAAACAATACATAAAGTGTCCATGGTGTTTGAAGTACTTAACGAGCTAAAAATTTATACCTTCTTTGTCATAACTTTTTAACGAAGTATGACTGCTGCTTTCAGTTCCATCAAATGAACTAGCGACAACAAAATGCATTTGTCACCGTCACTTCCATTAAGTGTAATAATAAAAACAAAATATGCTTCTGATGTTGTTGCTTTCAACAAGTTAAAAAAAACAGCAACGAAGTACGTTCTGTTCGAACTAGGGGTGCGACATCGAAGGAAAAACATCGATGTTTCAAGACATCGATGTTTCGAAATTAAGACATCGATGGTATTGATACATCGACCAAAAAACATCGATCTTTTTTTATGAAAATTACTTACACATTTTAATGTACAGTAATACAGTAACTCCCCAATACATTGCGCCTCTTTATATCATTCAATTAGATTTATCTTTTGTCTCCTGAAAATCATCAACCGTGTGATATCGATGTCAATTATAGAAAACTTTTTTAGTGAGATAATAACTGCAACTGTTTACTAACTGTATACCTTTTATTTATCTCATATTTTTATAAAACTTTTTTTGTTGAAATGTTAAACACCAAATGTTAAACACCAAAAAAAATTTCAAAAGCAAAACGAAAACAACGATATTTAAAAGTCGTTGACCGTAAATCATCATTAGTAATTTTTAAAAAAACTATTTCAATACGATAGATATTGCAACTATTAAAGATGAATCTTTTTATTGCATATTTTTTGCAATAAAAAGATTTTTCTGAAGTGTAAAATAGACATCGAAAGAAAAAAAAACATCGAACGCGAAACAGTGACTATTAAAAGACATCGACCTTAAAACATCGATGGTAACTGTCAAAATGATCTTCTAACGACATAGATAGTGTAACGGCTGATTAACTATATAACTTTTGGCAGCATATCATGATGATTTTTTTTTTTTTTTTTTTTTTGCTGAAACATAAAACATCGACACGAAAAAGTAATGAAATAAATAAAATAAAAAAAATGGCGAAAGCAAATTAGAAATGTTTTAGAAACATCGATAAAAGCATCGTAAAGCATCGATAATAATCATAGAAAATGTTTTCAAATGAGATTAATACTGAACCTTCTGATTAAGGATGAAAACTTCTTAATACGTCTGCATATCGCACATTTTTATGAAGCTTTTTTTGCTGGATTATAAAACATCGACATCAAAAAAAAAAAAAAAAAACATCGAACCCAAAACATCGATGTTGGGAAAACATCGACCCTCAAACATCGATGGTAAAAACATCGATGTTTTAGCAAAAACATCGATGTTTCCAAAACATCGACATCGATGTCGCAGCCCTAGTTCGAACACTTTAATCAAGTTCAACTAACGACATCAGACTACGTTTGATGCTGTTAAGGCTCGGTTTCCTAGAATCGTCGCTGACGCCGGGCGCGACGCACGCTGGAATCAGAACCAGTTTGATTGGAGCGTGGAGTGAAGCGACGTCAATCTGAGGCTCAGGCGCATGCGCAGAAGGCGGCGGCGTCTGTCGCCTCGCCAGAGATCGACGATTTCACTCCTAGGAAACCGGGCCTTTAGTCAAATCTGTTTTCACGTCAAGTAGAACGTGAAAACCTGCCACGTGATATCAGAGAAAATGACAGGTCTTCATTGCACGCTACTTGCCATTTCAAAAAGGATTTTCCTTGTTCTGTGTCTATACTCTGTTTATGGAAAAGATAGACCGAACCGAAAGTAAACAATCAAATTGCTAGAATGTTTGCCAATAGGCCACTTTTTGATGTTTTCTCTAAAAAAATCAATAGTTTTGGATTTGCCAACTGCTTATCACTAATTTACTCTTGGTCAAGCCAAATACGTAATGGACGTCGCCAAATGATTTCTCTGCTTACATCTTGCCTATCTTTCCCATGAACGTAGTATAGTAAAGACAATTTCCTGTGAGGGCAACCTAATTCCCAGCCAGCAAATAAATGGCACTTTGCATACACTACCAGTAAACGAGCTGGTGGTGTATGGCATGTTTCTGCCTTAGCCCCGGCTTAGAGATGGTTACTTACTGCTTTAAAAGATACTTTGTTGTTATTCGTATTATTTGAAGTAAAATTAATTTTTGAAACTTTTTTTTTTCTTCTGACGGCAACTTTATTTTTTTTTTCTTCTGCGCAGGTCTTCGGACTTCAAAGAAGACGCAAGTACGTGGAAAGCAAGCGAGGACGGTAAAATCGTCAACAATCAACCAGCCAGAGTCATGGATGATAGAAATGGAGCCGGTCCCATGGGCGGATACATCGCCAAGTGAGAGATGCCACACACTTTTGCAATCCCTCTCCCCTGGAAAAAGAAAGCCGCAATTTTTCCCTTTCCGTTCCCCCCCCCCCCCTCTCTCTCTTTGGAATTTTAACTCATTAATTTTCGTTTTTCTAATTCTTTAATCCATTGTTGTACTTAGATCAGGGGCAAGCGTGAACTCAAAAAAATACATGAAAGTTTATGACCGAAAACGGCGGGTGGGGGGGGGGGTTAAAATAAGGTCCGTAATGCACATAATTGTATAATTATGTATATTATAAACATATTTACATTATTTTCCTTTCATAAACAAACAAGACACATTTCATAAGTTAGAATAGTTCAAATAGTTCTCAGCCGAAATATTGTGTACACATTCAATTCAATTTCTAACGAGTTATAAAATTACTTCTGCGTGAACTGATGTTATACAAATCATCTCAAAAAAATATTTTTAAATGAAACCAGAAGTCTAAAAATTGAATTGCTGTTTGCCTCTCGAAAATATTTATAAACTTAGGAAAATTGTAATTACTAAGCGTATTGAAAATAATTTAACTTGGTGTAATACACATAAATCTCCTAATCAGTCTAATATGAATCAGTTCAAAGATTTCATATTTAATACCACACACATTCCACATTACTTAAAAACAAGCTGTATCGTTATCAGAAACTTTTGTGGAAGCTCAGTTTCTTCGAGATTTTTTTGTAATATTGCAGTTTTTTTACAATTAATTAATTAATTTTTGTATAATTTATAATACTGCAAGTTTTTATTTCTGATTTCTTCGATACAATGCGTCAAAACTTGAAAACAACACTAAGACAAGTTTGCGTGAGTGCGTTGAAATGAGATAATCGGATTATTTCCAATTTATTGTAAATTAAAACCAGATAATCCGTACACGGTTAATAGAAAATTTAGTGCATACGGTGAACGCTCAGCTTCCTAAAGGGTTACCCATAATAGATGTCACTTTTTTTCAACGAAAGTGATCCCTTCCCTGCCACAAAGTGTCACCCTTCTTCTTACACCCTCCCTTTTCCTTTTCACATATCGTACTGGTTTTTAGAAACATACTTATAAAAAAATATTCGAGGTCATACTTCTTCCCTCGCCTTCCGGCCTTCCCCTTGTCACAAATTGTCACAATTTCACGAACACCGCTTCTTCTCAATGCGTCATATTAGTTGTGGACAGCCTCTAAGGAAGAATACGACACAAGTACTTTTAGAGATCCCGTAGATAGCTATTTTCGAATAAATTTAATAACATGCAATAATAATAGTATCGAAAATTTACAAAATATTGAATCAATAAACTAACCATAGCTTCTGACAAATGCTTTCACTAAAAATGAATCGAATGTTTTATTGCAGAATCACGAACGACGCTCGCGAGGAGGAGATGGAAGACAACATGCAACAGGTGAGCACCATGATCGGCAATTTGCGCAACATGGCCATCGACATGGGCAGTGAGATGGAATCGCAGAACAGACAGCTAGACAGGGTCAATCTCAAGGTGAGTAACTCCTCCTGTAATCAATACGTACAGGTCACATAAACGAGAGACTTTTGGAAAACCTGAAGAGCCTTGGCTGTTATCTGTTTTTTAATAATAATAATCTAATGTCCGTCGCACAAGAACCTTTTTTATCCCCAAGTAATACAAGATAAGTCACACACAAACAAAATATAGAAGAGCAGACAATACAAAAGTAATACTAGAGAGAGGATGGGAGTTGAAAACCATCACTTCAACTGCATCAAATTAACCGTTCAAACTATTCAGTCACTGAGGTCTCATTTGATGATAAACATTTAAAAATACACTATTCCTAATTTAACAATTTACCTCTAGATGAACAGATAGAGTATGACAACATGTTGTACATTGGCCCCAAGATTTTTATTTATTCATTTATTTTTTTAAACAGATAAATAAGATTTCCTACCAGTTATATTAGTCCCTTTAAAAACTTTAAGAACTTATGAAAGTAATTACATTTCAGTTTATTGTTATTTCTTATTAGCGTTTTGCCGTTCCCGATGTCCAGAGGAAAGAAATTCAAAACAATGAATACAATGGTTCTAACTGAGTTTTTAAATTTTCATTAGTTTATATTTATTTTTATTTCAAACATGTCTTTCAATACATCCTACATAAATGAAATTTTTGTGAGATTTGTAGCAATTTCATAGCCCAAATATAGAGAAAGATTATTATGTAAACTGCCAGGATTTTTTTCTTCTTTTAATTTTTTTTTTAAGAAAAGTTTAAACTAAAAACTACTCTTATGAACTGCTGTAAGTTAAGATTAAATATTACTAGAAAAACTGTACATGCAAAACATTATTTTTTTCTCAATTAGCTTTCTCCAGTTGCCAAAATTTTCAGTGGCATCGATTTGAGAATCCTCTTTCTTAATCATCACGGATCTTTCACCGTAATAATGGTTCAAGCAAGTCTGATTGATTCTAAATATATTGGCTTGATGTCATTTGTTCATAATTTGAATTCAGAAACCTTCAGCTTGATTAAATACCCAAGTAGCACACTTCGTTTTTTAAAGGTTGTAAAATGGTTATTAACGTTGTAACAACCGCTTAAAAACGTTTAAAGGTTATTTGTGCAACCTGGGTATGGACTAGTTCTCAGTCACGGCGAATTACTTCTAAATTACTTGATCAAAAAAAAAATGTTTACTATTATTGCATAATTACAAGCGGCACAATCCTGTGGAAAAATACAATTTCTACGAGAAAACATCTCGTGTAATTGACCACATTACATTTCGCCACTTGAGTAAAAAGAAAACCTTTTTACTAGATTGACACAACTCATCATGGAAATCTGATTGCTACCAGAAAACCATTCCAGAATAATTCTCCACATGACATTTTGCCAATTGAATAAAATTTCCCACTTTCATTGAAAAACGGTTCCTTGTACGCTCACACGAGTATTTGCGATCGTGTGCAGAATGCGGGCTTTATTTAATGTTGCATTATCATTTATATTTTCAGCACAAAATGATTTTATTGTTCTTTTCGTTCTTTACTCTGTTAGCATAATATAGGGCAAAAGACTGCATGTCATGTATACAATTGCTATCAGGATACCATTCAACCAGTTTTTCATCTGACATTGTACTAAAGGATTAAAACCTTCGCAGTATGTTAGAACTTATATATAATACAATCCACACAGACACTACTTTCATACAACTTTACCTGTGGTGCTGCACGCCAGGGCGAAACTCTTCTCCAAGTAAACTGCAGGCAAAATTTAGTTTTATCGTAAGACGCATTATCATTTTATTTATGCCTCAATATAAAAATTGAGGGGAAAAAAACGGCAACAATCTCTTATAAAATTTTTGACATGAATAAGAACATAAATTCTCAGATGATTGAAGCAAGTTGTATACATTTTTGCGTGTACTTTCTTTGACCGTAGTTCAGCTGGCGTAGCCGTCACGCTGTAATCCGAAAAAAAAATTATATAGTTCTCCTGACAAGTTACCAATCTCGAAAAGCCCAGTCCCCCAAAAAATATTTTGGAAATGAATCTGAAGTGATATTACTTTGCACACTTGTAGTTTCGACTCTATTTAAGTACTTTTCAGTAACTGTTGTTTTTGTACACAGTTTTATTAAAACAATGCTAATTGGCTCTTTTTTTCGCAGGCCGAATCCAACAAGACAAGGATTACCGCGGCCAACCAACGTGCAACGAAGCTCTTGAAAGATTAAGAGTCGGAAAAGCTCGGTCGCACATTCGTTCCACCCCTACTAGCTCGGAAAACCTCCCACTTGATTCGAAGGACCTTTTCTCTGCCACAGTACTTGATTTGCTGTTTTTTTGTTTACGTTCCGTCGGATTTCGTTTCAAGAACTATATGAGATGTTGGACGATCTTTTTCAACTGATTATTGTGATATCCGGGGCCTCTGTCATAGAATAACGGTGCAACTTCCACAAGAACATTCCGTTTTGAGGCAAGAACAACTCACTGAAATCGAACACCTTTGTTAGTGGATTAATACTGGTGATAAAAAAATTATATTTATTACCAATTCGTTTCGGTCCTAGTTGAAGAAATTAGAAAATACTGGTAAAAATACAAAATATAAACCAAGAAACAACAAATAGCGCATTATTTCAACATTGTAATAAAATAAACAGAACCAACATAAAATGACGGCATAAAAACATATTTTAATTTTGGTCTTAAAACTTAGAACTGATAAATTTTTCATGCTATTATGTTCAAATTTATGTGTAAGATCACCTTTAGTGATAATGTAGTTTACATGCTTAGGTAATGTGTGATTATTCAATAGTAAAATAATCAATTTGTTTACAGTAATTTGGTGAGTTATTCAGTTTTTTTAATGGTTCATGAAATTATTCGATATCAAGATGATACGCTTTAAAAACTGGTGAGATTCATACCGTACTGTGTATCTAAATTGTTAATTTCATACATAATTTACATTCTCTGTTCACTTATGAAGTGAATATCATAATGATTTTTAAAAATGTGTATGCAATATGTATAAATTTCCAAACATATAATATTTATTTTCATTTTCTTTCAGATGAAATTCATTTATGTTTTACTTATTTACTTTTCCTTTGTCAACGTCTATAATTGTTTTTCGTTTTTGCTTTCATCAAGCTTTAATAGATGTTTATTACGTGAAATGAATAGAATGTATGTTCTACGAACTTTTACTTGAATATTCTAAAAGAATGTCTATGTTCGATAGCAATATAAAACAAGGAAATATTTCTACCTACTGTTGAAACGTATTAAGTTTTAGTTGTTTATTATTGAGCATTCGTTTACATCGTTATTCAATGAAATATATTGAATTCAAAATGTTGGAATCAGTTCGTTGACAAGAGGCCCTCAAAATGTCTTCACTATTTAACACAATGGCACCATTTGCAGGAGTTGAGAGGTATAGCAGCTGACATTTTCTGAATTATTATTTCGGGTAGACGATTCTTTTAAAACTCCTATTGCGTTCTTTTTCGTGCAAGCGACCATGTTGAAAGAAAGAATGTGCCTAGAAATTAAAAAGTATATCCTTTATTTCAATGTTCTCTATATGTACCCATAAACCCTGTTGTAAAAATTATAATGAAGCTTTTCAGATGTTCACTCTTTATCTATGCATCTGTGTTAGTGGTTTTAAATGTGTGGGAAAAAATTAAATTATCTACCCTCAACTAGCACCGTTATAGAAGGTGCTTTTGGTGTTAAACTAAAGTAGACGGCATTTGTTGTACATATGCATAATTAGATATACAGTTATCAAGTGTGACGTTGATATCTAACCCATTCAATGTTTGGATGTCAATTCTCAAAAAATGGCTTGTTGTTCATTTATATGAATACACAAATCTTGAGCAACACCTTTCGAGGAATAGATGTGTTTGGGAGAAAAAACGGACTTAATTTCAAGATTCATAGCTCATTTTTGCGTGAAAAAAACGCGAGAAAGAAATTTTAGTGTTAAAGTTACGATTAATATCGTTGGTTTCCAAATATGCAGCCGCACACATTACAAGTAGTTTAGTTATCACGTCTGGGTACCAACATCTAGGGGTACTCAAACTCATCGATTAGATTCATATGCGATTAAAAAGCCTTTTTCTGGATGCGTGCATAACCTACTTCCAAGAATGACGACATTCTTTCGTCAGCAAGCGCTTTTAGCAGCTGATTTCAACAAAATTTTCTTGTTCGAAGCCTGCATTTCGAAGACGAAAATTGTTGGAAATAGTGTACTCAGTTTATGAAATACTCTTTTTCTTGACTCAAATATGACGTCACTTTCGAATAGGCTATCGAGAGCATTTAGAATACAGCTGTAAGTCTTTTTATTGAGTCTTTGTACATTTTCGGAAAATCCGGAAAAAGTGTAAAAATGTATATTGTTTTTAATTGATATTTTTTGCGTACTTGGACCAAATCTGAAAGGTGCATGTAAAGTTGTATAACACTCCTCTCACTTCAAAATAAATTTAAAGCGTCTCGCGCTGCGATATTATTAGAAAAATGATTTTTATTTTTATCATTTTTTTATGTTATGTACTCACGAACATAATAGTACGGAGGTGGAAAAGGATTATTTGAAAATATATTTAAAACCTACTTTGATTTATTTTTTCTTGAAGAATTATCCCTTTTTTATACGAATAAACACCATGAGGAATCTTTAACAAGCATGACTTGATGACGCAAAAGGTGGCACCATTTTGGTTCCACTTATTGCCGTAGTACGAAAAACGCTAAGTTAGTTCGATACAAATATTCCACCAAAATAATCAACTGCTTTGAAGTAAGCAAACCTGAAGTAAACTGTTCGAATACCTGTGTTACTTGAAATTACGATTTTAAAATTTGAACGTCGAAAACGATTTGCTGTGAAGTCAATAAACAATGATTAATTAAAATGCCAACTAAACTTTTACTATCGCCAATTTGACAGGATTGCAATTGTTAAAAGATTCCTCAAAAATTGTTACAAGAAAACGATTGCTTGTATAAAAAGTGTTTATCTGCCTATTTATTTATACAATGCTTCTCATTAATAATTACGATTTGGTTAAATACTTGCGGAAACAAAACGGCGCAAATTGCAAGGCAAATGTAGATAATTGCGGATCTAAGAAGAAAATATTTGCATTTCGTATTAATCTTTGAGCAGGCACTTAAAACTAAGCATGCACTTTGTATATAGAAATTATGCTTCGGTTATTTCTCGCAGTCTATAGACAAGATTATGAATTCGTTTTTAGCCCCTTTTCGAAGTTGTATTGATAAATTCTTTACACAGCGATGCTTCGATCCTATGCAAAAAAAGAACAAAAAGAAAGAAACCTCGAAATTGATTCTAATTGTTTTACCAGGGAAATGACAAGAAGGGGTACTGCAATCTTTACTTCAGCTAGAAATTTGGATCAAATATAAATATGACTATATAACACACAGATTAAGGTAGTTTACAAAAACTTCTGAAAAAATTATTAACCTTTCTCTTAAACTTGAGTAGCATTTCTTTTTTAGCTTAAATACTGCTCTAAAACTAGGATAGCTCAAAAAAATAAATAAATAAATACATAAATGAAAAAAAAGATTACCTTTAAATTGTATCATTTATCAGCATATCTACATCATAAATAGCTACATAATTTGTTTTCTTAAAGAGCTAAACAAAGATGCGGTTTAAATTTGCATTTCAGTTCAAATTAGGTCTCTGGCAACATTCTCAAAAATCTGCTTTTTTAATTTAATAATCGAAAACGTAATTGGCGTTTTAAAAGAACTTACATTTTGAAACAATCTTCCAATCATACGTTTCATTCTTTTTAACCGAATTCACATTCAGAAGATATTATTTTCGTAATGAAAGCAAATTTTATATTTAAATACACTATAAATATTTCTATACATTGAGGAAAAATTTTATAGGAATCAAACATACACACCATCTTTTTCTTACATCAACTAAATTTGTCGCTTTCTTACTTTATATTTTGCATTTTAATTAACTGTTCACCGCGTATCGGAAAGTTCCTTCAATAATTTTCGAACTTGTGTTATTCTTGCTATTAACACTTCTTGATATTTTTTTTTCTTCGGTACGAGACAATGTTTTTGATAATATTCGACGTAGTATGTAGTTTAATCGAAGCATCGCTAAACAAAAGAACCGTGAAACTATCAGTGTCATATACTGTACATAGAATTATATAAGATATTTAAATAAATCATGTGAACTTTTCCTCTCTACGTGTTGTGAAAAAAATTTGATCTATTGCATTTGTAAGAAAAAAAAAATAACAAAATTTTTTTGTCCGTTTTTCACTGCTTAGTCAAACACTTTCTAGACAATAGTTTATCAATATAATTGCTCATCCTACTGCTTACGGCAAGATAAATAAATATGTCAATACACGATATGTGCATAAATATATATTTGAAACGCATCTGTAAGATGATCACTGTCTGTTAAACATTCCAATTGTCGGGCGATTTTCTTTATTTGCTCTTCAATTTCATATTCTTTGCACTAATATGTAATGCATTTTAAGTAGTATGGTGTTGTGTTTTATCTTCATCATCGGTAACTTCAAATTTAAGTTCCGAATGTGATACAATGGTGAAAGATTTAATTGGTACGCTCCCCTTGTTTTCATGTGCAAATAATAAACGTAAAAAAAACATGTCTATCTGAAAAACCTTTCTGAATAATATGCAAAGAAACCTGTAAACCATTATATTTTACGAGCGATAATGAATTGACATATCAAAGAAAGTTAAAAAAAAAAAAAATAAATGCATTTATGTAGTTTAAATTTTAAGTCAGCAAGGTGTCACGAAGTAAAAATTCATAGTAGCTCTCAAAAGAAAAAACAATTACAAAATCTTAAAAATAATTCCTTTAAGCTTTAAAATCTTAAAATGTTTGTGATACACACGAAATTTTCAGCTAAAATGATTCAAATTAATCAAAATGTTTTAAAAGTAAAAGAAAAAAATCTATAATCATAAAAAAGTAAATTAAAGGTGCATTGTTTAAACCTTATGTTTTACTAGAATATTGTTCAAATACCGAAAGCTATTCTGCAAAAATATTGCTTGATACTTAAACTAAACTGTATGTCAATTTCATGGCTATTTTCTAAAAAGGTTTTTAGGGGTATTATCTAATAAATTGTTTCAAAATTAAAAAAAAAAATTATTGCTTCTTATATTTTGATTCGCGTGTTTGAAGCAAAGAACATTTTTCAACTGCATTGAACGAGGAGAGCTATTGTGAAAGCATAAAGGTCGATTTTCTGTGATAGGTTTAAGTGGTAATCATCTACAAAGTATTATATCATTGTTTTTAGTTTAGATAGAATATGACAGTGTGATACAAAGTAATAACACTTATAAATGCTAATAAAAGCTGTTTGATTAGCAATTCGTTTTGCACAGCAAATGCTAAGGAGAGCAAATAAGAATAATTTATTTGAAGTAAAAGTTTTCGTGGTTAATGATAATATACACACAACTGCAAGCTCAAAACATTTCAATACTTGCAGAACCGGTATTTGCACAAAGAACTTCCATGTTTGATTCCTGTCCTCAATTTTCAAAAAGATTTTAAATGTCAATTTCTGTTGCAAATAATCAATTTTAATTACTCACAGAAAAAAGGTTCCATGCAAGTTAGCATATTTTAAAATCCAAATATGGAAGAGAAGTTTGAATCAATTTTATTTATTTATTTATTTTATAAATACGCCAGAAAGGCAAATTTAAAAGACCCATCTTTTATCACTCAATTCATAGTATTGGAAAGTCTTATTTTAATAAGTAATTTTTTATTTCGCGTTAAAATATTCTTAAATAGATGCCTTTTCTCTGAGGGGTGAGGAAGGAGGGTGGGATACATTGTCTGTTAGGAATCGCATTCTAGAATTTAAAAAACAATTGTGGGAAATTTATTTCTGAATTTTAATGTATTCGAAATAAAAAATGATGATTACAAAAAAAAAAAAAAAAAAACTCTCCTTCGCATTTCTACGCCATTTCGTTCAAACATTTTCATTGTGATATTAACATTATTTTTTAAAGTGTCAATTCTTACTTGTGTAAATATTAGAAAAAGGTTAACGTGGATTTGTACGTGCGAATGACTCTCGGATGCTAAAGAATATTGTAAAAATGCATATTTTCAATTTGCTATTTTCGTAGGCACTGAATATATTTTAAATATTAATTCAAGTCCATTTGAACTCGCCTATGGTGTTCTACCTTACACTAGAAAAGAAAAGGAAAATGGACATATGTATTTGAAAAACCAGACGTTAATGTTTTCAAATTTTATTAACTTTTTCACGTATTTTGACAATTTATCGAACAATTAAATATTTAATTAAATCAGTTGTGTCTGTTCTAAATTCAAATTTTGTAACAAATGCTGTTTGACTCTTTGTTCAAGTAACCTTTCGAAACTATTATCCGTCGAAAATTTTTACTAAATGTTCAACAGGTACTTAAAAATTTTAAATGCAACAGTTCAAATTAACATAGCTATATAATAATGGCACTAACTATTTACATCATTAAACTAATGAGGTAAATACTTTCATCACTAATTTGACATAATTATATAAGGAAAACTGAACTTTTATTACATATTGCAACAGTATTAACATTGAGTACAAAATAATGCGGAAAACGTCATACATCGGTTTAAAATAAAATAATAATTTAAGGGCCAAGCAAATAAATATATATTTATGAGACTCCATTTTGCGTACATTTAACCCAAAAATCAAATTATTAAAATTGCACAATATTAAAAGAATTCATTTTTTCCAAAATAAATTTTAGATGTTTTTATCCCCCTATAATGTAACCAAGAATGCTAATGTAAGCATGAGTTGGAAAAACGAAGGTGATGTAGTTTTTACAGAAAACGCAGTTGCTCACAAAAATAGCTAACTAGATTGCATAAAAGAAAGATATTATATAATGTATTTTGTTTTTCTTTTTCTGTCTGTGCACTTTTTGAATCATTTGCACTGTTTTATCCTCAGAGTTTTTAAATATTTAAATTTTATATAGCATCGATAAGGTTGAAAATTGCTGATTTTAGAAAGCCTTGAGTTGAAGTACTAATTCTAGTGTGTACATAAGTTATTTTATTTGCAAATATTGCTGAGTTCATACTACAGATTTATTTCATAGTACTGTTAAATCATTTCTGTACATAATTTTGTTCCTCAATAAAGATAATTTTTGAAATGTTTGATGCCTGATACGTTCTCTATTTATGAGCTTGCAAGAAGTAAACTTTTCTTTCTGAAAACGAATCTCAAATACAGAACGGAAGGATAATACAGAATGCTATTTATTTTTGTAAATAACTTTACTGGGTTTTCGTATAAAATTCCCCAGATCACCATCAGCACAAGTTATACACTATCTGTAATGAAGATTAAAAATTAAACATAATTTACAAAGAGAGATTTTAAATGCCACACCAAATGTACACAAAATATTTTGATTGAATTTAAATAAGTGGCGCTTATTTTGTTATATAGGGTACGCAGACTAAACTGTATTCAGTGAATAAACAGCTATCTATAACAATACTCTTTAAAAAAGGTTTCACTGTTTTTTTTTTTTTTTTAAAGAATTGATAATCTTAGCTTTTATCTGCACATTTCCAAAAATAAATAAATAAATAAATAAACAGAAAATTCGACACTTGTCCACTGGTTGTGGGTGTTCATCCACTGGGTGGGCTGGTGCACGTTTTTCCATTCTAAACCATAGAAAACTAAAAGTACTGCCATTGAAAAAAAAAAAACCATAACAATATATATATATATATATATATATATATATATATATTAGAGATGGAACGAAGCTTCGGCCGGGCCGAAGCTTCGGCCATTTTGCCGAAGCTTCGGTCTAGCCGAAGCATGAGTTGTGATTCGGCCGCTTCGGCCTGAAATTTATGCAGCAAATTTTCTGTTACAATTGTTATCATATAAGATAGTCTTTTTAACTCAAAATTGTTTCTCATGATAAAGCATAATAGAAATTTATATTCAATTAAAAATATGTGTGTATTGAACATTTGAAGCCAGAATGCATTCAATAATTAATAAAATATTTATTAACAATATGTTCTTTTAAATATTACATTTCGTTATATTTGTTCAAAAAAACTTTAGTTTTAAAATAAAAGCTATATAAATGTACTGCATTGAGTCTGATTTTTATTTCCCCCTCAAGTAAAGATACTTCTTTTCCAAAAGAAGAAAAAAAAAACTATTAGTCTGTGGAGTTAGCGACAAAAACAGCCGAAATATTTCACTTCCGGATACCAGTAAGAAATTTGGTACAGAGCTTAGGTACATATATAAGAACAAAAAACCGCCGGGAGACACTTGATCAGGGGTCAGGAACTCCCGTGATGACGTCATCAAGATGGCCGCTTTTACAGGTAATACATTCGTTTAATTGCTTAAAACTCCATCATAGATTAAAATATTGCAAAACTCAAATTTATCATCTGAAAGCTCTTTAAAAGAGCTATTTAGAAATATTTAATTTTTCTTTCTGAGGTCAAGGGCCCACCTGTAATGACGTCATCAAAATGGCCGCTTTTACAGGTAAATACGTTTATTTAACTCCCCCTAAAACTCCATCATAGATTTAAATATTTCAAAACTCAACTATATCATCTGAAAGCGCTTGAAAAGATCTATTTATAAAGAATTAATTTTTCTTTCTGAGGTCAAGGGCTCACCTGTGAAGACGTCATCAAAATGGCAGCTTTTACAAGTAAATACGTTCGTTTAACTGCTTAAAACTCCATCATAGATTCAAATATTGCAAAACTTAAATCCATCGTCTGAAAACTCTTTAAAGGAGCTATTTAAAAAGATTTATTTTTTCTTTCTAAGGTCAAGGACCCACCTGTGATGACGTCATCAAAATGGCCGCTTTTACAGGTAAATACGTTTGTTTAACTCCCCCTAAAACTCCATCATAGATTCAAATATTGCAAAACTCAAATATATCATCTAAAAGCTCTTTAAAAGAGCTATCTAGAAAGATTTAATTTTTCTTTCTAAGGTCAAGGGCCCACCTGTGATGACGTCATTTGAGGCCATTTTGATGACGTCATTACAGGTGGGACCTTGACCTCAGAAAGAAAAATTAAATCTTTCTAAATAGCTCTTTTAAGGAGCTTTCAGATGATATATTTGAGTTTTGGAATAATTGAATCTATGATGGAGTTTTAATGGGAGTTAAACAAACGTATTTACCTGTAAAAGTGGCCATTTTGATGACGTCATCACAGGTGGGCCCTTAAAATTAGAAAGAAAAATTAAATCTTTCTAGATAGCTCTTTTAAAGAGCTTTTAGATGATATATTTGAGTTTTGCGATATTTGAATCTATGATGGAGTTTAGGGGGAGTTAAACAAACGTATTTGCCTGTAAAAGCGGCCATTTTGATGACGTCATTACAGGTGGGCCCTTGAACTCAGAAAGAAAAATTAAATCTTTCTAGATAGCTCTTTTAAAGAGCTTTTAGATGATACATTTGAGTTTTGCAATAATTGAAGCTATGATGGAGTTTTAGGGGGAGTTAAACAAACGTATTTACCTGCAAAAGCGACCATTTTGATGACGTCATCACAGGTGGGCCCTTAAAATTAGAAAGAAAAATTAAATCTTCCTAGATAGCTCTTTTAAAGAGCTTTTAGATGATATATTTGAGTTTTGCAATAATTGAATCTGTGATGGAGTTTTAGGGGGAGTTAAACAAACGTATTTACCTGTAAAAGCGGCCATTTTGATGACGTCATCAAAGGTGAACCCTTGACCTCAGAAAGAAAAATTATATCTTTATAAATAGATCTTTTAAAGCGCTTTCAGATGATATAGTTGAGTTTTGAAATATTTAAATATATGATGGAGTTTTAGGGGGAGTTAAACAAACGTATTTACCTGTAAAAGCGGCCATTTTTATGACGTCATTACAGATGGGCCCTTGACCTCAGAAAGAAAAATTAATTTTTTATAAATAGCTCTTTTAAAGGGCTTTCAGATGATATATTTGAGTTTTGCAATATTTGAATCTATGATGGAGTTTTAGGGGGAGTTAAACGAACGTATTTACTTGTAAAAGCGGCCATTTTGATGACGTCATCACAGGTGAGCCCTTGACCTCAGAAAGAAAAAATAAATCTTTTTAAATAGCTCTTTTAAAGAACTTTCAGATGATATATTTGAGTTTTGCAATATTTGAATCTATGATGGAGTTTTAGGGGGAGTAAAACAATCGTATTTACCTGTAAAAGCGGCCATTTTGATGACGTCATTACAGGTGAGAAATTGACCTCAGAAAGAAAAATTAAATCTTTCTAAATAGCTCTTTTAAAGAGCTTTCAAATGATATATTTAATTTTTGCAATATTTCAATCTATGATGGAGTTTTAAGCAGTTAAACGAACGTATTTACCTGTAAAAGCGGCCATTTTGATGACGTCATTACAGATGGGCCCTTGACCTCAGAAAGAAAAATTAATTTTTTATAAATAGCTCTTTTAAAGGGCTTTCAGATGATATATTTGAGTTTTGCAATATTTGAATCTATGATGGAGTTTTAAGGGGAGTTAAACGAACGTATTTACTTGTAAAGCGGTCATTTTGATGACGTCATCACAGGTGAGCCCTTGACCTCAGAAAGAAAAAATAAATCTTTTTAAATAGCTCTTTTAAAGAACTTTCAGATGATATATTTGAGTTTTGCAATATTTGAATCTATGAAGGAGTTTTAGGGGGAGTAAAACAATCGTATTTACCTGTAAAAGCGGCCATTTTGATGACGTCATTACAGGTGAGAACTTGACCTCAGAAAGAAAAATTAAATCTTTCTAAATAGCTCTTTTAAAGAGCTTTCAAATGATATATTTGATTTTTGCAATATTTCAATCTATGATGGAGTTTTAAGCAGTTAAACGAACGTATTTACCTGTAAAAGCGGCCATTTTGATGACGTCATCACGGAATGACCTTGACCCCCGATCAAGTGTCTCCTGGCGTTTTTTTGTCCTCCTATGTGAATTTAAGCCCCACATAAAATTTCAGACTGGTATCCGGAAGTGAAATATGTTTGCACTAACTCCACGGACTATATTGTATACTAAAGTTTACAAATAGCTTTGTGCTATTGATGTAGTTTAGAAAATATCAACGTAAATAAGGCACAAATAAGCAGAGATACTGCAGACACATGTTTCGGCGTTACAAGGAACGCCTTTATCAGTGCAAAAATGTTGAGCTTATGGATGCACAGACATCCGACAAAATCAACGGAAACAGAAGCGAACAGCTTAAAAAGCAAACATATCGGATTACCCGAACACCAATAACACCCCTTTCGCCAATTTGGCTTAAAATTTCCGTTGCTTTTGTCGGATGTCTGTGCATCTATAAGCTCAACATTTTTGCATTGATAAAGGCGTTCCTTGTAACGCCGAAACACGTGTCTGCAGTATCTGTGCTTATTTGTGCCTATTTTACGTTGATATTTTCTAAACTACATATTGTATCCTCTTTGTTCGTAAAAAAAAGAAAACAAACAGGCAAACAAATAAAAAATAAATAAATACAAAATAATCCTGGCGCCTGGACACATACATACCTGCAAAATATCCCTTGAAAGAATAAATCCTTTCCTCCGCCTTGTCTAGACATTCTTTTATGCAATGGCACTTTACTTTATTTTTGTTCATAGGTGTAAAGAAAAAAAACCTCCCTCCCCCCCCTTTTTTTTTGACAATACTCAACCTTGGAATGAATAGTTTCTTTGAACTTGTGACATTATTAAATAATCCTCTTAAAAAAATACCAAAATGAAAGACAAGTAAAAAAGAATGCATGATACTATTTTTTCGAATTCACCAAAAACTGAAGCATTTTGCATTAAGAATATTAAGATATTTCTAATATATAACACAACGTATATAAATAGTAATAGATTGGGTAGTTCTATGGTATATTACATGATCATATCAGTTGTTTTATTATAAAACATCAACTGAACTGCAGACTGAGCTTTTCATGTTCCAAGTAGAGCTTCCTACTACTAATTTACAATACAAAAATAGTAATGTCGTCTTTTCTTGTACGAGCAGTACAAAGCAAAACAAAACAAGAAAACTTTTAATTTGTGAAATTAATTTAAGAATAACTCAGTAAGCTGAAAATGTTGTGTAATACTAAGAACATTAAAATAAAAACAACCAAAATAAAAATAAACGTTAATTAATGAAATCAATTTAAGGATGCCACAGTAAGCTGAAAATATTGTGTAACGCTAAGAATTAAGAATATTAAAACATATGGAGAAAAGTATAAAACTCTACGCATTTATTATGCATTTAATCCAAAAACTTCAATATGTGTGCCAGCCGAAGCTTCGGCCATTAGTTGGCCGAAGCTTCGGTATTCGGCGCTTCGGCCAAATGCCGCTTCGTTCCATCTCTAATATATATATATATATATATATATATATATATATATATATATATATATATACATACACACACACACACATACATACACCTTCTTTCTTTTTTTAATTTAATTAATAGGAGCTCTTTTGTATTTTGTGCCACTGTATTTTTCTTACACCTTAATGAAACCCCAAATTACCCCAAATGATAAAATTTTGAAACCCACCTTACAAAGAAGATGTCATGAGTTACTTTGAATCCCTCAATCTAAAAACCCAGGGACGTCATTTTAAGTTTTTCCGGGGGGGGGGGGGGGCAAAGGGTCCAAACACAATGCAATTTCATCGGAAAACATCAAAAGCCACGCCCACTTATAGGTAAATAGATTAATTTCTCAAAGTCAGGGGGGAGGGCCAATTGACCCCCCCTGCCACCCCCCCCCTAAATGATGGGCCTGTAAAAACCAGTTTTGTCTTACTAACTAATTATGATTTAAAATTATGTATTTTAACTAGGGATGGACCGGATATCCGGTAACTATCCGGTATCCGGCCTATCCGGCTGATATTTTAAGTATCCGGTACTTCCGGATATCCGATCCGACTGACCGCCACGGATACGGATATCCGGAAGATTTTTGCAGGATATCCGGCTAAGTATCCGGTATTGATGTGGGGAATATCCGGAATTGATGTGAGGGTTATCCGGTATGATGTGAGGACCTAATTAAATATTTTCTTT
>JAXGGA010000706.1:0-195975 GCA_038373865.1 Uloborus plumipes | reverse complement strand
GTTCAGATGGCCACTATACAAGCTTTGTTCTGACCTTGTATAACGTTGGAAGCATTATTGGAACTCCAATATATGGCTCCCTGTCTGACAGGTAAATTCATCTGTGTGAATATTTAGTGTTCATAGGTGCAGTGTGCTTGCTAAGGTTAAGAATAAATGTAACGGTAATTTTTAATGTGCAAGGTTTTCAAACAGAAATTGATATAAAGGATGCCTTCAATAGAAACATCTGCTTTTTGGCGCCAATCGCTCAAGATGAGAGTGGATATAATCAAACTGTTTCCTTGTTTAACATGATTGCTATATCACGAAAGGCAATACAAATATTCAAGAAAAAAAATTGACATACAGTTGAACTTCAACTGGAACTATTTGTTTTGGGGTCCCTTTCCTGGAATTTGTTTTAATTTGCTGTTTTAAAGACGCACTCGTAAGCCGTCTTTAATGACGGTGGGAGAAAGAATGGGATTTGGAGCACTCCCCCACCCCCACCACACGTTTGAACTTCAGTTTGAACTTCTGAAAACGAAATTTCAAATCGTCTTTAATGATGGAAGTGAGAGGGGAGATTTGTAAACTTTCCTTAATAAATGCTTTCGAACTTAATGGCTAAAATCGCAATTGCAGGTCATTATTGATGACGTTGAATGAAGTTCAATACTTTCCCCCTGAATTTTTCAGAAATTGAAGTGTATAAAACGTGATTTCAGACTATCAGGTTGTTATGGGGAGTGGGCTTTGAGGAATCTCCCTCAGAATATCTCCCTTTTTACTTGAAATTTTAATATGGTCGGGCATTCATAATTAAAATATAAGGCGCTGACCCCTAATGTCACCCCTTGGCTATGGCCCTGCGCCTGACTTCCAATCTTAGAATATTTCTTAGAGCCAGGTCATACCAAAGTCTCGACATGTCTGTCCACCGTATCACTCATTTCACCTTATTTTCTCTCTCACATCACAGACACACGCACTCTCTCACTTTTTAGCTATTATGTCGTTTCAAAGTGAGAGAACCCTTTCTATAACACCCTCTTCAAAGTTCTTGAATTTAGTATTTGTCTGTTCTAAGCGATCCGTTTGGTGATACAGTTATCAAATACATAATTCAAAAAACTGATTTGTCGTGCGACCCTGGGAGACTATCTCAATCATGAAGTTTTCCATTACATACGGTGTAACTTCGAGCTCTAGTGGTGTTAATCCAGCAACAGATGTATGTGGCTTGCACTTTAGCTAACGTGTGCCCATTTATTACCCACCATGTGCAGTTCCAGGTGTGGGAAAATATGTCTTCAAGAATTAGAACTCCTCGCTCACATAACTGACACATGCCCATCGAGTTTAAGTGTTGAAGTAAAACTTACTAGTGCTATGCCGTACCGTGGCATGTAGCAATTACAGTGAACTCTCACTTATGCGACGGTCCAAGGGAACAACAGAAAAAGGCGCAGAAGTGAGAGAGACGTATAAGTGAACAGACGTATTTTTAAGGACTAAAACGCAACATAGTTTCTAATGAGAGAATGAATAAGAATATTTCTATAGAAAATGGACATATTACCACGGTTTGGCAATTACTGTAATGTAACTACAATGGTAAAGAGAAAACAAAAACTGTAGCATACCTAATTATAAACTGTTCCCTTTAAAACGATGCATAATAGGTAATTGTCCCTCTCCGAACTCTAGTTCATGCAGAAAAAATGCCTTCCCTGAGCAAAAACGGCGAAAGATTATAGAGGAAAGTGAAGAAAAATGCTCATTTTTTAAAGAAAATGAATTATAATTTTGACATTTTACGGATAATTCGGCGCATAAGTGAAATATTTATCTTTCGAGCGACGCATAAACGAATGTTACTATTATTATTTTGCTATGGAATGTGCTGGGACCATTCAAAATCGTCATATAAGTGAAAAAGGTGCATAAATGAGGCGGTGTATAAGTGAGAGTTCACTTTATAATAAAATTGAGCAAACACAAGTTGACTACTGTTATAGTCTGTTTCTGTAAAATTAGCGCATCAAGACCATAAATGTTGTGTTGTCTGCAAACGTCGTCTGCTTGCGTCGTCGTTGAAACTGCTGAGGTAATTCATAAAATTTTAGGTTTATCGAGTTGGGAATATTCTTGGTGTTGAAGAACATTTATCGTACCGTCCGAAATACCGCATTGGTATTTCGGAACTGCAGGCTTTTCAATTACCGCGACTGATTCCGAATAAACAGCAACTATCGCTTCCGGTGCTACTTTAGCAGTTCCTTTTCCCTTCCGACCTTAGTAGGGTAGACTCGGGGCACATTTACGCGGATTTTTTTAATTTTCTAATTTTTATGTTTTAATTTAGGAAATTTCTGATGTTATGGTTTTCTAAAGCAGTTAATAAAGTTGAAGTTTGTGCATTCAGTTTTTTCCCTGTTTGAGTATTTAAGCGTTAAAAAATAATTTTTAAGTCAATGTCTGTTTCATTAACGTGCCCCGTGTACAGAGCACGTTTACATAATCTCACTTATTAATAAGGCAGATAATATTATGGAGAACAGCACATATAAAAAACCTGACAGCCTGTTTCAAGATCTGCGTAAAAGCCTGGTACAATGACTTTCTCCGTGCAAGTGAAATGGTGTTTGAGGGATATCGAACGAGTTTGGATAGTTATACCCCGTAATACTTCGGATAGAACCAACATAAGTTGGATATCCTTCATCGTAATGTTCTTGAACAGGAGGTTTATGTTCTTGATCACTTGGTTCGGAAACAATTTAGTTGTAAGTCGAACTTCTGACAGGCTGAAGTTTTTTTCCTGTCCCGCTAGATTCGAATTGTTCCTAATTGACTGTATTTATACAAGTGTAAGTATGCATTTTGTTGTAAATTTTTAAGATAATGTCTTTAAAGTACCCTTTTCCCTAGAGGATTGTTTAAGTAATGGGTCAGCTAAGACCAATAAACTGAAATGTCTTTCTTTCTTCCAGAATAGGTCGGAAGCTAGTGTTCTTCATCACCATCATAGTCACTGCAGTCACAGCAATTTCATCTGTTCTCATGACCGACTTCACAGCATTTGTAGTCATCAAAACCATCAATGGGAGCCTTATGCCCTCCGTATTCCAGCTTCCATATATCATCAGTGAGTGGTCTGTTTTTTCTATTGGTGTATGAAGCTGCTTGATATTCATTCAGTCTATGCGTTGAAAACGCTGGATCAATCGTTTTAAGTATCAGCATTTTGAAAATCAATAATTTAAGGAATAATACAGTAGCAGTAGCAATAATCTACCAGTAATTCCCGGACCTTTTGTGAATGACTTAGTAAAGACAGAAAAAAATCTTAAATCATTTTCTATTTTATTATAATTATGTTTTTCAGAAGTATTTTCCATTTATGAATTTATTTATTTTTCGTTTAGTCCTAAATCCCTAGAAATGGTTAGAAAAAGTTTTTCAATAATTTATGGCTTTAATCAAGAAATGTTTCAAAATAAGTGTATTTGAAAAGTTTCAAAAGCCCCAAACCTTTATGAGCCTTGAAATTAAGTTATCAACTTAATTAGCAATAAACTTTAGAACTAAGCTAATAGTAGGGTAAAACCACTCGCTATGACGGTATTTCCTAGTATAAAGTATCTACAGTGAAGCACCGTTTATGCCTTTCTCAAGGGACCGTGAGAAAAAAAACGTATAAATGAAAATTACAAAAAAATAAGAAAAAACGAATATTTGTGGTTGAAAGTAACTTAAGGGTTATAAGAAAAATAAATTAATGAAATACAATGAAATGAAGCATGTAATACTAACCTTTTAATTCCAGCATTAATTTACATCTACTACTTCTCATATTCATCCGGACTGAGGTTCATTTCGTTATTTTAGACTGTAGGGCTCTTTTGGAATGCACAGAAAAAAGATCTTTGTTCATAGTTAAAAGTGCCATTTTAACATTATCATTTAACTCAGTACTAATGAGATAGTCTTGCCTGGTGTTAAAACCCTCTAAAGCTTGCTGAAAACTTAGCAGTGGCTTTTCCGAACAATTATCCTGTTCTTCGCTGCTGGATTCTTCATTATCGATCATTTCATCGATTGTTAAAAGTGAACATGTCGCAAGTTCTGAATCGCAGTTAACAAAGTCATGAAATGAAGAAACTTCATTTACATTTGAGCAGTTTTCAGGGGGAGCAAAATCAGTAACTTCGGTGATTTCAATAGGGTCATCCACTGAAGACAAAAATCCTCCAATGGTGAAGTAGTTTTTTTTTTATCGTTTTCGGTAAAACATCTAGTCCGGCGGCATAGCGAAAGGATTATTCATTTTGAGGTAAAAGCAAAATTTTTTGTTAATTATGTTTTTGGGTCAATAAAGATCATTTTAAGCCACGGAGGCATTCGCTAAGTTACTTGGATCATATTTTATAGCGTCTCAAACTTATTTTACGCGCGCATAGGACTTACAGTCCAGTCATATTAGACATTAAATTCGCACATCATGTTGTAGTTCTAATTTTTTAATATGTTGTTTGGGTCACCTAGGGTAGTGTAAATCTAAGTTTGCAGTTTTCTAAAACTTGTGCTCGCCGCGTAACTTGCGAAAAACTACGAAATTTTCCGACTTTTTTCAGTTTTCCCCTTATAACTCCTAAACTATGCAACTTTTGAATAAGCATGTGGCTACCCATTTTAAAGAACACTAAATTTCGAAGAATTTAAGCTCACGTGGTGCTCTGTGAGCCTAATAGTTTAGGAGATATCGTATTTCAAAGATGGTCATTTTTTGGGAAAAACGCAAAAAAAACATGCTTTAATCACATTTCGGACCATATATCGACATAAATTCCTACGCTACAAGCAAAAATTGTACATTAAGTTACAGTACATTTAATTGGTTTATTTAAGGCAAAATTGAAGTCTGTAAGTTGAATAGTTCTTTTATAATCTCGAAACAACAAATATTTGTATTTGCGAAAAACCTTCGAAATTTTCCGACTTTTTTCAGTGTTTCCTTTGTAACTCTAGCTTTATGCAACTTATGAAAATACATGTGGCTACCTGTTTTAAAGAACACCAAATTTCGCAGAATTTAAGCTCACGTGGTGCTCTGTAAGACGAATAGTTTAGGAAATATCGTTATTCGAAAATGTGTCATTTTTTGCAACAAATGAAAAAAAAAAAAAAAAAAAAAACACGCTTTAATCATATTTCGGGCCGTATAGCAACAGAAATTTCTACTCTACTGGTAAAAAATGGACATTGAGTTGCAGTACATTTAATTGGCTTTCATTTAAGGCAAAATTGAAGTCTGTAAGTTGGATAGTTCTTTTATAATCGCGAAGCAACAAATATTTGTTTTTGCGAAAAACTGCTTAATTTTCCGACTTTTTTCAGTGTTTCCTTTGGTACTCTAACTTTATGCAACTTACGAAAATACATGTGCATACCCATTTTAAAGAACACTAAATTTGCAACAGTTTAAGTTCTAGTATCGCTCTGTAAGACGAATAGTGTCGGAAATATCATACTTTGAAAATAGGTCATTTTTTGCGAAATTAAAAAAAAAAATGCTTCAATCGTATTTAGGACCAGATATCAACATAAATTCCAACTCTACAAGTGAAAAATGGACGTTGAGTAACAGTAAACTTAATTGACTTTCATTTAAGGCAAAAAGTAAGTCTGTAAGTTCAATAGTCCTTATACAATCGCGAAAAAAACAATCATTTGCTCTTGCGAAAAACTGCAAAATTTTCCGAATTTTTTCGGTGTTTCCTTTATAACTCCTAAACTACGCAACTTTTGATAGTACATGTGCTTACCCAATTTAAAAAACATTAAATTTGTAACAATTTAAGCTCTAGTGACGCTCTTTAAGACTAATAGTATAGGAGTTATGAATGAAACACTGAAAGAAGTCGGAACATTTAGCAGTTTTTCGCGAAAACAAAGTGACGATATTGAAAGTACTTTTGAACTTACAGAATTCTTAACTTTTCTGAAAACAGACTTAAAATTTAAAATGTTTTAATTTGTTAACAATCTGGTGTTTTTATTACAAAAGCAGGATTTGAACATTTTGAGGGTTCATCTCAGCGGGTCTCGTCATTTTCACAACCCCCATTTTTGCACAAAGAAGTGCAAGGGAGACCAGCTTTTCCACAACCGCATCGAGATGTACGACACTTCGTCCTGCAGGCACACGAGATTATTTCCTGACAGGCTACGGAAGCAGGGGGAATCGAAGTCCATTTAACCTGAAAATAATTAGATTTTAGTTGTATTACTACAATAAAACGTTTAAGTCAACGTAAAGTTATAATAAAAGAAAAGAAGGTAGGAATACCTTCCAAGTCACAGGAGATTCGCTAGATTTTATCCAGCCATACTCTTGAGGGTCAGGCAGCACAGGAGTTACCTGCAGACTCTTCTTCCATACATGCCCAGCTCGAAATGACGTTCGAAGAGCATGCTGTATTAGTGCGTCCTGAGTTGGGGAAATATTTTCGATTTCCCTTCCTTTAGAGAAGAATCAAGTTTTCCGCACGGCGTTGACGGTATCATCTTCACTGCATCTATCATATAATACTACGACTTACTTTTTCAGCCCAGGAACCATACGCAGTATTTCTGCTGGAGTAAGGGGTTGCGAAAGAGATTTAAATACTTCGTTAAGCGCAGGTAAAGATTGCCATGCTGACCAAGCCGATCGTTTTCATTTGTTTCTAAAAGACGAAGTTGTGTCACAACCTGTAAAAGCGTGGAACACTTCAAGTCCTGAACACTTTTCTGGACCAAGTCGTTTAGCAATGTCGCAGATATCAAAGATTCGGTACGATTTTCCTGTACCTAACTGGCACCAACCACAGCTGATCACATCCCTGGAGGTCTTGAAGAAGCGCAGTGGCCAAGACGACAACATCGGTGTCCACTGTCCTGATGAAAATTCGACTGCAACCATCCCAAGTAGCATACTTCGTTTTTTAAAGGTTGTAAAATGGTTATTAACGTTGTAACAACCGATTAAAAACGTTTATAAAACGTTTAAACGTTTTTTGTGCTTCCTAGGATGTGATGCACATGTATTTTCATAAGTTGCATCAAGTTAGTTACAAAGGAAACTGAAAAAATTAGGAAAATTTAGCAGTTTTTCGCAAAAACAAATATTTGTTGCTTCGCGATTATAAAAGAACTATCCAACTTACAGACTTCAATTTTGCCTTAAATGAAAGCCAAATAAGTGTACTGAAACTCAATGTCCATTTTTTTATTTGTAGAGTAGGAATTTCTGTTGCTATTCGGTCCGAAATGTGATTAAAGCGTGTTTTTTTTTTTTTTTTTTCATTTTTTGCAAAAAATGACACATTTTAGAAGTACGATATTTCCTCAACTATTCGTCTTACAGAGCACCACGTGAGCTTAAATTCTGCGAAATTTAGTGTTCTTTAAAATGGGTAGCCACATGTATTTTCATAAGTTGCATAAAGTTAGAGTTACAAAGGAAAAACTGAAAAAAGTCGGAAAATTTCGAGGTTTTTCGCAAAAACAAATATTTGTTGTTTCGAGATTATAAAAGAACTATTCAACTTACAGACTTCAATTTTGCCTTAAATGAAAGCCAATTAAATATACTGTAACTTAATGTACAATTTTTACTTGTAGAGTAGGAATTTATGTCGGTATTTGTTCCGAAATGTGATTAAAGCATGTTTTTTTTTTGCGCTTTTCGCAAAAAATGACCCTTTCTGAAATACGATATCTCCTAAACTATTCGGCTCACAGAGCACCACGTGAGCTTAAATTCTTCGAAATTTAGTGTTCTTTAAAATGGGTAGCCACATGTATTTCATAAGTTGCACAAAGTTAGAGTTACAAAGGAAACACTGAAAAAAGTCGGAAAATTTCGAGGTTTTTCGCAAAAACAAATATTTGGTATTTCGAGATTATAAAAGAACTATTCAACTTACAGACTTCAATTTTGCCTTAAATGAAAGCCAATGAAATGTACTGTAACTTAATGTACAATTTTTTACTTGTAGAGTAGGAATTTATGTCGATATATGGTCCAATTTTTTTTTTGCGTTTTTCGCAAAAAATGACCCTCTTTGAAATACAATATCTCCTAAACTATTCGGCTCACAGAGCACCACGTGAGCTTAAATTCTTTGAAATTTAGTGTTCTTTAAAATGGGTAGCCACAGGCTTAGTCAAAAGTTGCATAGTTTAGGAGTTATAAGGGGAAAACTGAAAAAAGTCGGAAAATTTCGTAGTTTTTCGCGAGTTACGCGGCGAGCACAAGTTTTAGAAAACTGCAAACTTAGATTTACACTACCCTAGGTGACCCAAACAACATATTAAAAAATTAGAACTACAACATGATGTGCGAATTTAATGTCTAATATGACTGGACTGCAAGTCCTATGCGCGCGTAAAATAACTTTGAGACGCTATAAAAAATGATCCAAGTAACTTAGCGAATGCCTCCGTGCCTAAAAACGTTTAAAAAAGGTCCCAAAACAAGAATCTGAAAAAAAATTGCTTTTACCTCGAAGTGCACAATTCGGCCAAAATTTGGCTTTATGCCGCTCTACTAATCTGCCCACGCCCATTCTCGCTCTTTTTGACTCAGATTTTAAAAAAACGTATAAATGAAAACTGCGATTTCAGGAAAGCGTATAAAAGAAACTTTTTAACATTAATATGGGTATTGGACTCTGCCAGGACCGAGAGTAAAAACGTATAAATGATAAAAACGTATAAAAGAGAAACGTATAAATGGTGCTTCACTGTATGTTTTATTGTTTTTCATTTTAATATAGTACTTGCATTTCCCATCTACGTAGAATGTCGAAAGAGATGATTTTTTAAAACAATAATGACGTCTGTGTTGTCGTTTGGAAACACGCAGGACTGTAAGAATATATTCTTTATGCACTAAGTTATGCATGCCCATAAACCAGGATAAAGGCAGCACTATAAGCAAATGTACCCACTATTCAGTCATGACATACTGAAACTATACAGTTTCGTCCTTTTTAGGAACTCGTGGTTTTGCGAGCTGTGGGTAAATTTGCTTATGGCTACCTAGTCTTCACTCACTTTGAATGCAGTTTAAAAAATTATCAGCTATGTGGTAATCAGACGTCTTTAACCCTCGTGGGTCCCTCCCATTTCAGTTACACTCAAGACCCTTGGGGTCATAAATGACCCCAATGCTTCCTTTAATTAATTTATTATGTTCCTTTAATTAATTTATTAATTTACTGAATGTTACATGCATTATTTAAGTTCACACACCTTTTAATACTAAAAAAATAAAAATAAAATGACACAATCAAAGTAAAATTTAGTTTATGCATTAAAAATTAAAATTTTAGAGCAAAACTTACAATAACTGTAGATTTATTTACAACTGTTACAGACCTGAAAAAACATGATTTTTTGCAAGCGAATTTCAAACACTTATGACATTTTTGATGCATTTTCTGTCCAGTTCTTTTGGACAAAAGTTGCAACGTCCTATTTTTTTGGCATTCTGGGGAAGTGACCCCAAGGGTCTTGTGTGCAAAAAATGCAATTCGGGAAAAATAAAACACAATAATAGCATTATTTTGAATAGAAAACTAGAAGAATAAAAGCCACAAAATGCCATTAAAAACAAATGGTTGATTAACAAAATATATTAAACAGAAATTGCATTGGGGTCACATATGACCCCAAGGAACCCACGAGGGTTAACCTATAGGACGCCCTGGGCACATAGGTTCATGATATCCTATGACCTTAACAGAGCAAACAATTTTATTAGAATAGAAAAAGAGAAAATATGTTATCGAGGTTTCAGATTTCTTTCTGTTTCCTTAAAGCCACATTAAATGGCAATTTAAATACAATTCTCCGGTATGCCACTTCTTTTTTATGCTGAGATAATAAGTATGTATCTGAAACTAGGACCCTTATAGACTGTGGGGCCCCTAGGCACGTGAGAAAGAAATGCCTGGTGGTAATCGTTTGTTTTCGTCTATCCCATGTTACCTCAACTGTAACTAATAATGTTTTTTGCTTTTCAGTTTTGGAAATTGTGGGGCCTGAGATGCGTACTCGCATGAATGGTATAGTGAACTGTTCTTGGACATTCGGACTTTGCTTCCTACCTCTGATTGCCTATTTGTCGAGGAGCTGGGTGACGCTCGGTCTCGTTACATCCTCGGTGACACTCATTTTCTTCCTCTACTGGACGTAAGCAACTCTAACTACTGTTCTTACATTGATTGTACACTTGCTGAAGGAAAAAAATTTCAGAAATACACAAAAAGTTGAAGTGCGTAAAATGTGCTAAGTTGTATTTCATTATTAAACTGCGCACTGCTCCAGCCCCAGTTCGTTCTTTCAAATGAAAAAACGACTGAAATCTTGATTTTCGAGTAAAACATTGAACAACTTTAGTTTAAATTAAAATAAACTACCATTATGAATTAAACTTGGAATGATCATTTTTTTCAGTAATGTTTTCACACGAAGCTGAAAAGCCATCGACTCCATCCATACTTGACGATGCTTGTCAATAAATACAATGATGCTTTATTTCAATTTTAGTTTAATTTTAGATTTTGCAGATGTGATCTTTCCTTTTGAAACAGTACATCTGACCCTCTTTTTCTAAGATCGATGCCAATGACTTCAGATTCGCATGTACTTCAAAGACAATAGAGCTATTATTAACTCCTCTTATAATGATGTTTAACTGGGATACATTGTCCGTGAATTAATCCACAGCTATAGAAAAGAAAGTACACGATTAGTCAAGGTCTTCCAAAAGTTGAGATGAATCAAGAGAGAAATATTCAATAGCCCTCAAACTGCCTACTTTGATGGATTGCTTTCTTCTGCTTTTCTTTTAACCTCTTTATAACCGAGATCGCGTGCAAATATTTGAAGATACGGTTTAACAACTGCTATGGCTCAGAAAACGGCGATCAAGTAGGTTCGACATGTCTAATTATTTCCTCAAACACAATGACGTCCAACATAAAAAGAAAGTTTATGTCTGAGTTCATACACAAACGCTTTCTTTTAGATTTAACATTTTACGTATTTTCAGTTCAATTGGGAATATGCTTCTATTATGGGATTAAGTAATTTATGATAATGGGGAGAAAACTTAGAAACATATCTGGAATATCTTTAACTTCACTTTGAATTGAAATATTTGTTGTGGTTTAGTTACATGACATTCAAATTTTCTTTAAATTTCTAGAAACGGCTGCTATTCTCTCCCCTTCCCTTTTTAGCCTACTTTCCCGTTAAAAATAAAAGAAAGACGAAAAAAGTATTAAAAGTAGCTTAATGCATCTAAAAAATATCGCCAAGTCCAAAAAAAATCGCCAAGTTAAAAAAAATATCGCCAAGTCCAAAAAATATCGCCAAGTTAAAAAAATAAAGAGGTAAAATGAATATCGAAAAATTAAAAATTTGAAAGTAGGGTATTGAGATGGGGAATTTGTGTGTCGGTCGGTCTGTCGGTCTGTCTGTCCCCCCCCCCCTAATAACTTTTGAATGAACATTCCGATTTGGACAAACTTTTTTTTGTTGGAAAGATCTCGGCGAGTACAGCTCATTCCCATATTTGATTTTTTGATTTGAACAATTTTTGGTTTAACTTTGAGCCGTTCAAATAACCGGTCCCGCGATACTAACTTTTGAATGAACAGTCCGATTTGAACAAACTCTTTTTTTTTTTTGTTCGAAAGATCTTTTCAATGATACTTCATTCCCGTATCTACATTTTTGATTTGAACAATTTTTCGTTCAACATTGAACCGTTCAAACAAGCTGTCATCCCTAATAACTTTTGAGTGAACAGTCCGATTTAAACACACTTTTTTTTGTTCGAAGCATCTCAACAAAGATACTTTATTACCGTTTTTAAATTTGAACATTTTTGGTTCAACATTGAACCGTTCAAGAAACCTTTCTCCACCTAATAACTTTTAAGTGAACCGTCTGAATTGAATAAACTTTTTTTGTTCGAAAGATCTCGGAGAGACTCGTTCCCATATTTCACTTTTCAATTTGAACCATTTTTCGTTCAATGATGAACCGTTCAGAAAAATTTTTAACATGAGCGCCTACTGGGAAATTTAAATTGAATGTTGATTCTAAACTTAAAGGCGGATTTCCTTCAAACTAACTTTGTAAGAAAACAGTTTTGATAAAAAATGTATGTTAAGTACTTTTCTGAAAAATCTTCTGTGAGGACTCTGATTCCGACTCCGACTCCGCAAACATGGCGGAAATGCAGGCTCAGAAAAAAATGACTGACTGGGCAGACGATTTTTTGTTTATTTATTCATTTTTTTGTTTAATTTATTATTATTATTATTTATTTATTTATTTTTTTTTGGCAGACGATATTTTTTTTATTACAAAAATTGTTCATTCACGAGAGCATTTTATTCTTTACTTGTATTTAACAACTGGCAACGGATTAAAAATAAAATGCGAGATATTTTATTAACGAACGAGGTTTTTTTTTTCTTTCTTCGATAAAATGTGTTTTGATGTTCTTTGTACTTTTATTTTATTTTATTTTTGTTTTCATTTGAAAACGATTGTGAAATTTCTCTACGGAAGAACTATAGCAGTTACATTCTTTAAAAGGTGCGACAAAACTTTATTTACTCGTTTATTTACTTTTTACGAGTCCTTACCATCTGATGAGAGGGGTATATTTTGCTTTTAGAAATCAGCTTTAAGTGTTATAAAGGTATGTTTGACATAATTTTCAGTTTTAGATATTCAAGAAAATATTGATTAGATGCTAGATTGCCGATGTCGATGTACGGGAAAGTAGGCTCGTTTAGTTCTTGACAGAATTTCTTGTTTTATTTTAATGTATAAGAAATGAAGTTTGAAAAATTAACCATTTATTGCTTTTCCCGAACACTATTCGGGTGCTACAAAAGGGCAATTTTTTTGTTTTTCGGCACTCCGTTTGGGCAGTGTATATGTATCAGATAACAAATCTGAATTTTATAGAAATAATTCTTGTAGTCCTTTCTATGTTCATGTTTTGAAAGAAACTATACCAAAGCTGAATTTTAAAAAGAAGTAAATATGTAAGTGTTCAAAAAATATGTTTTCCCGTCTTCCATTATCCCCTGTAAAACGTTCTTTCTAGTTCTATGACTTCTTCGGAAAAAAGCCAACTTTAAGTAAAAACGCTTAATTTTCGCCATAATTAAAAGTTATCACAAGTTAATAAATGCAATTCTCATAACATTGTTGATTCCTGGTTACAATTTATGGAATCAACTACATTACGAAATCGTTTAAAAAAAAAACACAATTAGCTTCGGTCGCTATATGGCAGGAAAATAAATAGTTAAGCGGTTACTGTAGCAGGCAATACATAATAAAATTATTTATTGTTCAATAAGCAAAAGAGTTTAGCTTAAATATTTTTCCATCAAACGGATTATTACTAAAGTGTGCCGCTGCTTACATAAATCACGTTTGTTTGAACCAGTTTTGATTCAATAAAGCTGGATTTTGTTCTGTTTTGACGGTTTGATTCATTAAAGCCGCCGATTCAATTAACCACTGGTTCAATTAACCGGCGGCCACGGCACTTAACGCGGCTTAAAATTGGTTTCTAAACTCGTATTTCACACATTATGTTCAGTCTGTACTATTTATTATTTTTAGCACACCAGTAAGACTGAAAAATATGGAAGCTAACACTTATTCGAAATCACATTAAAAGTATACATAATATTTATTAGCGACTAAGAGTATTTTCATGCAGTATTAAAAAGCAAGCTGAAACCAGCAAAATAAATGGCAAGTTTGCAGTATTTAACCAAAACGAGATAAAAATGATACAAGTTAAAAAATAAATATTTAAAAATCACCTGCTTATTAATTTTGGATGCAACTGAGAGAGTTGATTACTTTATTTTTGAATTAATCTACAACACTATTCACAGGTTTCTTCCCGAGTCTCCACGTTGGCTAGTCTCCCAGGAAAGGTATGAAGAAGCAACTGTTATCATGAGCAAAATAGCGGAGAAAAACGGGAAACCTCACGACTACAAAGAACTTCTCTCGAAACTTCAGGTACGTTTTGAGTATATCAAGCATTTAAGTTCATTCTTATATCTTCACTTCACTTCACATACTCCAGCTCTCCCCCCCCCCCGTACCTACCACAACTCGTGGTTTAACCGGGATAGGGCCCTGAAGCGTGCTCGGTTAATTTGAACATTCTTATATCTAGTAACGTACGGACATTAATGAAGTGAAAAGGCTGGAAAAACTGATATTGATTCTCAGAGGCATAAATTTGGATTAAATTTGCACGCAGAAAACATATGGAGGCTTTTTTGCCATTCATCTCTAACCTATACCTTTGAACAGAAACAACCAATATCAGAGTTGAGCAATTTAGTGTTATTGACGAAACATTTTGGGAACAGTCTCCAATTCAAACATAAGTCTTCGGCATTGAAAAAAAGGTTCCCTGCAACCCCGAAACAACCCCCGAACTACTGATTTCTCTTCTGAATACCCATCGCCCCTTAAGAATTTACCACCCCTTTGCGGAGTCAAATCGCCCCTTTGGAGGCGATCTTCCCCCTGGTTGGGAACCACTGATATAGAATACAAGGTTGCGAAAATAAAGGTCATGATGAAGTTAAAACGGAACACCCTGTATACCATCCGTTACATTCGGGAAATAGGAAATTAAACCCTTTTTTAAGGGTAACAAATTACTAGAAGGAGGGGCAAGGCAGATTAAGCGACATAATAAAAAGTAGCTTCAAACGAAACAGATTTTAATTGTCGTTCTTTCTTCATTGACAGAAATTGGGAGAAAAAATCAAAAAAGAGAAAAAAGTGGATGGTGTGGAAAATTCTTCCGCTGATCTCCTTCGATATCCACAGCTCCGCAAAAAATTTCTAATCATCACTTTTTGCTGGTACGTATGAGATCCTACTAATAACAATTCATTTTCTTTGATAATAATTCGCTTTTAAAAAAGCAGTCTATTTGTCTTCATTTTACATATACATAGGGCTGTTCAATAAAGAATGATCACAAATTAATAAAACATGTTGTTTAATTTAAACCACTTCAGACGTTAAACAATGCTGTTGAATAACAAGGAATAGTTTTTCGCGTCAGATGAAAATCTTACATTTACCGAACTAGTTCAATCTTGATAATGCTTTTGAATTTTAAAAACACTTTGAGGTATCAGATGACAGTTTGAATTTCAGAAAATAGTTTTAGACGTGAGGAAAAATCCATAGAATTTTAGAATATGAAGTCAACACAAAAAAAGAACCATTTTTTTTTTAATTAAAACACTAAAACTCTTTTGTTTAACAAGATAAATTCTAACTTTCAAATAGTAAAATTATCTTGCTTGAGAAGAAAATATTAGATAACGTGGGATAAGTAATTCAATAACTTATTGTCAAACCACTTCAGCTATGAAACACGATCATTCTAAACTTTCAGGAATGCGTTGTAATTGTAATGGCAGAAATATAGTCAAGGTAACTTGAAATTCAAGTTCCATTTTGGAACAAAACGTGATCAGCTGAAATGAAGAAGGAATACATTGATTGTTTAAAAGTGAAATCGAACGTAGATTATGAAGAAAGTATCAAAAAGATGCTTCATTATATCTGTACCTCAGAACCAGACTAACGTAAGTCCATTTTCGTCATTTTTCAGTAGAGGGAAAAAACGATGTATTCGACAATCGTTTTTTCCTCTACCGAAAAATGACGAAAATGGACTTACGTTAGTCTGGTTCTGAGGTACAGATATATCGTAAGATATCTAATGAATGTAATTAAGAATAAATTTTCCGATTTAATTGGAAGTACTGAAATAGCACTCCTTTTAATTCATTGTTTGTAAAAAAAATCAGTTAAATTTCATTCACGAAAGTGGACCCAAATTTTACGTTTGTAAATTTTCTTTGAAAACATTATTTTCTCGTTCTTAATCTAGGATGGCAGACATCATGGCTTATTATGGTTTGCAGCTGAATGTCACTAACTTGGCTGGAAACGAATTCATCAATTTTTTCTTGCTGGCTCTCGTAGAAGTTCCCGGATATTTGACTTGTTGGGTTGTCATGGAGAAGTTTGGAAGAAGGTGGTGTTCTGTCGCGGGATTTTTGCTGACGGGTATCGCATGCATGTTGCCATCAATAGGTAATAGTGGTTCTCCATACATCAATATATATATATATACACTGAAGTGACAAAAGTCATGGGATACCTCTTAATATCGTGTCGGCCCTCCTTTTGCCCGGCGAAGTGCAACAACTCGACGTGGCATGGACTCAACAAGTCGTTGAAAGTCTTCTGCAGGAATATTGAGCCATGCTGTCTCGATAGACGTCCATAATTGTGAAAGCGTTGATGGGGCAGGATTTTGGGCACGAACAGACCTCTCGATGGTGTCCCATAAATGCTCAATGGGATTCATGTCGGGCGATCTAGGTGGCCAAATCATTCGTTGGAATTGTCCAGAATTTTCTTCAAACCAATTGCGAACAGTTGTGGCCCGGTGACATGGCGCATTGTCATCCATAAAAATCCCATCGTTGTTTGGGTACATGAAGTCCATGAATGGCTGCAAGTGATCTCCAAGTAGCTGCACATAAGCATTTCCAGTCAATGTTCGGTCCAGTCGCACTAGAGGACCAAGTCCATGCCATGAAAAAACAGCCCACACCATTACGGAGCCACCACCAGCTTGAACAGTGCCTTGCTGACAGTTTGGGTCCATGGCTTCGTGGGGTCTGCGCCACACTCGAACCCTACCATCGGCTCTTACCAGCTGAAATCGTGACTCATCGGACCAGGCCACGGTTTTCTATTCATCTAGGGACCAACCGATATGCTCACGTGCCCACGAGAGTCGCTGCAAGCGATGTCGTTCTGTCAGTAAAGGCACTCGAGTCGGTCTTCTGCTGGAATAGCCCAAGAAATCCAAATTTCTCCGCACAGTTCTAGCAGACACCTCCATTGTACGTCCCACATTGATTTCTACGGTGATTTGACGCAGTGTTGCTTGTCTGTTAGAATTTACGACTCTTTGCAGACGTCGCCGGTCTCGATCTTTAAGTGCAGGCGGTCGACCACTGCGCTGTCCATGGTGGAATGTTATGCCTGAAATTTCATACTCTCGGCACACTCTTGACACAGTGGATCTGGGAATGTTGAATTCTCTAACGATTTCCGAAATGGCATGACCCATGCGTCTAGCTCCAACTAACATTCCGCGTTCAAAGTCTGTTAATTCACGTCGTGCGGTCATCATCACGTTAAAACCTCTTCACATGAATAACTTGAACAGAAATGAAAGCTCTGTAAAAGCACTGCGCATTTATACCTGTTCTATGCGATGCTACTGCCATCTGAAAATTTGCATATTGCTATCCCATGACTTTTGTCACTTCAGTGTATATATATATATATATATTAGATAGATAGACAGATATTGATATATATATAACGAGGCGTATTTTTAAAATAAGTAGTACCTTTTTTGGAATAAATTTAAAACAAGCAAAGATATCGTTATAGATATTTATTTTTACATAAAAGCCCATACCTAGAATTACTTTTCTACATAACTGCCACCATTGGAAAGACACTTATCATATCGTAAAATCAGTTTTTGAAGTCATCTTCAAAGAAATATGCCGCCCCTGCATTGCAATCATCCTAACATCACCTTCCTTGTCGTGGCACTACACTGCGATGCAAAAGTTTAGACAAAATGCAAATATGTGAATAAAAAGAAAACATTTCAACAAAATGCTTTCAAATTTCTACTGCAGGTACACAATATGGTCCCAAATAGGTGTCTGGAGCTCTTATAACTAGAACTGGAATCAAATTTTGGATAGTACAAAATACATTTTTTTACATTGTTGCAAAAGTTTAGACAATAGTCAGATTTTATGCAAATATCCCTTGAAATGTGATTGGTGGAGGAAATGCGGGACTGTATTATTCATTTATAAAGTGCGGAGATTGCTGAATAAATAATCAAAATCTCAAAAGCTCTTTAGTTCTCGTGTAAAGAAGATGAGAAAGTTTGGAAGCCGAAATTTGAAAATGAACCTACTTTATTATTTTTTTGTCTTTTAAATCGGCTCTAGTATGGTAGTACATTGTTTTTTACTTTGTGGAGAGCAAATTCAGACATGCGTATCGATCAAAAAGTCCAAGAAAAATTATATTTCTTAAGGATGAAGGAAATTGAAAAAACGGCTCAGACTGACGATTCGCCCATTAATCCTACAAAACTTCTACTTGGATCAAAAACAGCACGTGACAGCATAAGTAGATGAACAACTGAATCGGAATGCCTAAAAAAAAACAAAGAATTGTGCCTGAGCCTTTTCGGACAGAGTGTCCCAAATAAGCCAGATTTTAATGTGAAAAGCAGCATATGTATCATCGTGATTAAAAAAATGAATGGTACTTTCTTTGATAAAAATTATTAAAATTGGGATGGCCTTGATGGATTATAGTTCTTTTCGCGGGACTTGAGAAATATCCAATGATCATATGCTGTGCTGCTTTTACCAATAAAATCTGGCTTAATTGGGACACTCTGTCCAAAAAGGCTCAAGCACAATTCTTTGTTTTTTTATGCATTCCGATTCAGTTGTTCATCTACTTATGCTGTCACGTGCTGCTTTTGACCCATGTTGAAGTTTTGTAGGATTTAGGAGCGAATCGTCAGTCTAAGCCGTTTTTTCAATTTCTTTCATCCTTAAGAACTATAATTTTTCTTGGATTTTTGATTGATACGCATGTCTGAATTTGCTCTCCACAAAGTAAAAAACAATGTACTACCATACTAGAGCCGATTTAAAAGACAAAAAATTAATAAAGTAGGTTCAATTTCAAATTTTGGCTTCCAAACTTTCTCATCTTCTTTACACGAGAACTAAAGAGCTTTTGAGATTTTGATTATTTATTCAGCAATCTCTGCACTTTATAAATGAATAATACAGTCCCGCATTTCCTCCACCAATCACATTTCAAGGGATATTTGCATAAAATCTGACTTTTGTCTAAACTTTTGCAACAATGTAAAAAAATGTATTTTGTACTATCCAAAATTTGATTCCAGTTATAGTTATAAGAACTCCAGACACGTATTTAGGACCATATTGTGTACCTTCAGTAGAAATTTGAAAGCATTTCGTTGAATAGTTTTCTTTTTATTCACATATTTGCATTTTGTCTAAACTTTTGCATCGCAGTGTAGCTAGCTGCCGAGGTGCTGCTCCAGATGCAAAAACAGGTCGTAGTCACTGGATGCTCTATCTGGGCAGCTTTTGCACGAAATCTTTCTTAATGAAGGAAGGTCGATCACTCTGTCCCTCGGTGTGCACATTAGTGACCATCTTTGAACGCTCGGACCCAAATCTTAAATATTCCATTGCTTATAATTGAAGGGTTAAATAAATGAAGGGGTTATGTGAGAAAACAGAGATTGCGAGTAATTAAAGTTCAAGTTTTATAGTTGCAGCCGTTTTGTTTTCTGGTTTTGTCGTTAGTGTGCGTATGAAATTGGTCTAACGACATCTACTGTTTGACGTACCAAGTTTTATTTGCTTACCTGTATCCATTGCTTTCTCTTGTCCTGAGTGTTCATTTTTACTTCCTTTTACGTAGTAAAGGAAGCATTGTGATCGCGAAAAAAAAAATCACTCTAATTTGAGTCTAAATTTTGATTTTGCTCATCCCCGAATGAATGTTCAGTAGTTTTTTCGACCTGTCAGCACCTGCATATGTACCTACCAATATATATAAGCAGCCGAAAAATCTTTTCAACCACCCCCGAGTTAATTACGACGAGTTTTCTCGTGACGTCTGTATGTGCATATGTATGTATGTGGGTCGCATAACTCAAAAACTATATGCCGTAGAAACTTCTAGCTTGGTATGTAGGCTCTGAGGATGGTCTAGTTGGGCACCTCCCCTTGTGGTTGCATTCGAATGCTCCCAAGGGGGTGTTTTACAACTTTTTTTGGGTAAATCAGTGTTAATTTCAATGCAGATGAATTGGCACGACCACTTGGCGATATATCGCCAAGCTTTTGGTCACCAAGTGTTTGGCGCCAACTTGGCGGTATATCTCCAGGTTGGCGACAAATTTGGGGGAAAAAATGTTTTGAATTTGGGTTCAATTTGGCGCTATTGGCGATATTTTGCGAAAAATCCACTGAATGATGTTAAAATCGGCGATATTTAGAAAATGAATCATTGTAAAACATTTGTTCTGCATTGTTTCGTGGCAAACTATGGGTGTGAATGTTCGAATTGCTATCTTGCTCACTCCTAGCACTATTTTAACACTAAGGCATTTACAAAGAAATTTACACGTAAAAGGAAATAGTGTGGGACCCGTACCAGATTTTTTTTAAATGTAACATAGCCCCTTCATCCTCCAAGCTCTTCAATTGTTTCACCATATACTGAAGAAATCTCGCGATGAGTATCGACAGCCTTTACGAATTACAGCACGTACCTCACAGTCGGTGGCATTCTCAATCGATGGACGCTTTTTGAAGATGATTGTACGATATAACTGCCTCACATTTAGTGGCAATTATGTAGAAAAGTAGTTTAAGGAATGAGCTTTCATGTATACAATTGCATGGATATTTCTGTCTGTTTTTCATTTACGTCAAAAAGGTACTTTAAAAATACGTCTCTTATATGTATGTATGTATTATGTATGTACATAATCATCACCACCGAGGAAGTAGTCAAAGATTTTTGAGGATAATATTGCTTTCGCTTCTTTTTCTTCCAAAATTCTGGCAAACTATTTTACATGAGGGTAATTCCATGTAAATGTCAACCTAGACATGGTTTTTTCATCTTTCAATACATATATCTTGTGATACATCATTTTAAATATAATTTTTCAAATTTTTAGAATTCAACATAAGTTTTCACAAAATATTACTCCAAACCCCTGAAAAATGGCTGTAAAGATCACATATGCAGTTACCCAAAACATCGCATATTTTTCTAACTTTTCACATTCATATACAAATAAAAAAAAAATGCAAATAATGATGAATTTTTTTTTAATTATTGAAGAATGATTCTTTTGCTTTACAGAAATGTATATATTTTTTTGTTTTGTCATAAAATGAATATTGCAAAGTTAATGGGTATTCAGTCTGGTTTACTTGTTATGTTAGTCACAAAAACATGAATTAATTCAGTTATTCCCTTCTAGAAAGAAATTTTTTTTACATTTTTTCCCCTGATCTCTTCTATGGGATGGGTACAGTTAGATTGATAAGATTGTTCATAAAGAATTTCCTTTTTTCTGGCCATAGGACTTGTGACTAACATAACATCACTGTGTGTGACTAACATAACACGACTCTTTAAGAAATACTTAAATCTTAAGTAAACAATTTATTTTAGAAACAAATTAATTTATCGAACATCTTATTTTAAAGAAATTAGTGTGACCATATATACTACAGTAATTTATTTTAAAAACAGTTCTTTTAATAGTAAACTTGGAGTCGAAATTTTAGGTTGTAATTTGCGACGCAAGTAAGCACTCGGCACACGAAGTCAACATCTTCAATGAAATAATTTTAAATTATTTTATAGCTATATGCGGGATCGCCGTGCAATTAGTTTTTCTATGAACATATGGAGCTGCTGCTCACTTTAAAAACATATATGACTCTAACTGCCTCCAGCATCAACAGGTCATGGAGTTTTATGAAATTAGATCACGGAAAGTGCCCACATGTATAGCACAACGTGTGGAGCAGCGTTTTACATGGGCAAACTTTGGAAATTATGCAAAGAAATTACTTCAGTAATAAAAAAAAAACAAGAATTGAAGATAAACTGCTTATTTTTGAGTGAAAGTGACAAGGCTGAAAAGAAAGAGCTAGACTTGTTGTTTGAAAATGGGAATCCCCATATAAGATTATGAAATTAGATCATGGAAAGTGCCCACATGTATAGCACAACGTGTGGAGCAGCGTTTTACATGGGCAAACTTTGGAAATTATGCAAAGAAATTACTTCAGTAATAAAAAAAAAACAAGAATTGAAGATAAACTGCTTATTTTTGAGTGAAAGTGACAAGGCTGAAAAGAAAGAGCTAGACTTGTTGTTTGAAAATGGGAATCCCCATATAAGTTTTTCGGTAATAATGATATGCTGTAAATATGGAGAAATTTAAAATTTGTTTATAAAAAATACAGGGAATGATATCCCAAGAAAAGAAAAAAATTTTTTTTTAAAGAAATTGTGTAGAAGACGAAGCTGCTGATGATTTTGAAGTAGATTCTCCCGGACTGTTCCGAGATACAAAAACTAAGACAGTGGGTAATTTTATTGTGGTGGTATTTACCTCTTGTAAGGTTAAAAAGAAACATGGTAGGCAGGTTTTAAACATGAATAAAAATGATTATAAAGTTCTCTTCGAGAGAAAAAGCTCTGAGGCAACCTTTGTGTTTCCCACAAATGAGAACAAATTTTGGATTTAAGGAATTCAAATTTCGAAAGTCTTGTCGCAAACATCTGTAAATTCCCCTAGATATTATTACTTTAAATACAAAATTGAACTGGAAATTTTGTTTACAGGTAAACATGCGTGTTAATCTTCAATAAAATCTTGTTTGCATTCTAATATTTGTATTAATATTACCTGTAATACACTTAAAGTTAAATGTGTAACCGTGTGTTATGTTAGTCACGTTATGTTAGTCACAGGCAAGTTTTATTAAAGTACTACTTTTTGCAATATTATTTAAAATATATGTCAAATTTAAAATTATTAATGTGAAAACAACATTTCACATAGATACTATCACGGGAAAAATAACAATTTTATGGTTTAGTTTTAGAGAATTGTGTTGATGAATTTGGTACAAAATTTTGAGGGTTGCAAATCTGTTATGTTAGTCACGTTGATCAAAATGTCCCCTAATTCCCAAAAATGAAAGTAATAATATTATTTTTTTTATATTAACTTGAACAACTCATCTATGCGGAGAAGAATAACACCTTGTTTTTGGTATTGTAACAAAAATAAGGCTCACACACAGAAAATAAGATAAAAAATTTATTCTAATTGTTATGTTAGTCACGATGGAATTACCCATGACGATTTTCAGATAGGTCATCATTTTCATTTTCACGTTAGGACATCGAAGGTTTGTCCCAGAAAGTTTCAAACTGTTTAAAAAACTATTTTGCGTCGTGTCTTTTAAGTCTAAATTTTATGTACATTGATGAAAAGATTGGACTTTGAATAATTACTGTATGTTATTTTTATTTTGCTTTGAACTTTATATGAATACTAGCGGTACCCGCACGGCTTTGCCCGTGGTATAAAATTAAAAGTTTATTCGTAAAATAATTGGTATAGCAGAAAAAAATGCTTTATTTTAGTTGTAATTCAACTATAATTCCTTCAAAGTATATGATATAAAAATCTGGTATGGACCCCACGCTACTTCCTTTTACTTGTAAATTTCTTAGTAGATGACTCAAGTGCTAAACTAGTGCTTGGAGTGATCAAGATAACAATTCAAACATTTATATCCCTAGTTTGCCACGAAACAATGCAAAAAAAATGTTTTACAATGATTAATCTCCTAAATATCGCCGATTTTAACATCATTCAATGGATTTTTCGCAAAATATCGCCAATAGCGCCAAATTAACCCCCCCCCCCCCAAAAAAATAAATAAAAATCGCCAAATTGACGACAAATACTTGGCGACCGAAGGCTTGGCGATATATCGCCAAGTGGTCGCGCCAATTCATATCATTTGTGTCTGCATTGAAATGAACACTGATTGATTTACTCCATAAAAGGGGTAAAACATCCCCTTGGGACATTCGAATGCAACCCCAAGGGGAGATGCACAAAAATAAGCCAAAAGAGAAAATAAGAACAATTTTGTTGCTCACAGAAACCAACAGAAATCTTACCAAAATTTGAAAGAAGAAAGTTTCCTTTCCTAGCTTTAAAAACAAAACAATACATTTGCCGAAATGAAACAATTTAAAAAGAACGATGCAATGTCGCAATTTATACGATATTTGGATAATCTTTGTGCTTTGGGTACCCCTTTCTCGCTAAATGGGCGATAGATATTGCTGAAATGCAAAATCTATGAAAGTGAAAAAAAAAAAAAAATCCGCCGAATCTTTTAAATAAGTCATTAGTATATTAGAAACAGGGTGGCCAGAAAAATACTACGCTCCTTATTTGGGCCGAAAAAATACTCCCATAGTATCAAAAATACTACGTCTGGCAACGCTGGAAAAAGAACGAAACAGAAATAAGTATGAACACGTAACCATGGTAACAACATGAAAAGTTGATTTCCGTTGATAAAATAATTCATTTCATCTCTATTTTCAAACAAATTTTATTCTCGAGCTTAACCATTTTAGAATCGTTTGGCGTGCTTTACTGAAGGTAAGCCTTGAATTCCGGTAAAAACAATTGTTACAGCTCTCCTGATGATCGTAGAAACTTCGAAAAAACTTTGTGTGCAGAACAAACTATTTTGTGCAGAAAATTTCAAGCTTTCGAATGACATAAGACTTGAAAATGTGTATGAAATGTTTCTTCCCTATTTTATCGAATTTCCGCTAAGAATTCGAATAGAAAAAAAACGAAATGGAATTTTTGAAAAATCGCTTCGAGGTGCAAAACTACATGCTACAAACTAATTTTGTGCCAAGTGTCATGAAAATCGACCGAACGGTTTTGGCGCTACGCGCGTAACAGACAGAAAGAAGGAAAGACAGACCCACCTTCAGCTTTATTCTTAGTAGAGAAGAGATAGAGAAAATAACATCAAAACGTGAAGAAGTAGGATCCAAAATTTTTCTCGATCGGCTCGAAAGCAAATTTTAGTGTGATAGCAATTGTGATTCTAACAAAATCTTTTACTTTAATAATAATCAATTGTAGCAATAAAAATACGAGCAACCAATCAAGATCTGGGCAAAACTTTCTGTCACAAGGCTTATCTTTATAGATACAACTAGAATTTTTTTCAAGGTGTGTAGGAAAAAAATCCTGGACTCTTCTAGAAGAGTGAAATGTTACCTGCTCAAAAACAGTCTCTTTTTGAAATATTACAATGTTTTTCTAGTTTTGCGATGTATCGCCCAACGGTTGCCAGCGGGGTCCCCCCCCCCCCCCCCCAACACACAAGATCAATTGCGCAGCCTCTAACTACAACGAAGATCTTTCAAAAACTAGTGCCTCAAGAAACCCTAACTTGTGTCTCTAAAACCAACTCCAGTTAAATATATATTTCTATGAACCCCCCCCCCCTCACCATTTGAGCACCTCTTTCTGAGAGTGAATATTTGCAAGAGGCTTGTAAAAAGTCACACGACTCGCGTTTCTTTCGTTAAATTCTGTATTTCAGAAGAAGCGCGCTCTAAACCCTTTGACAATTGAAATATTTAAAACAAATTGCCTTTCATTCAAAACTGACAAAATGAGTTCACGGACGAGAAGTGGTTGACCCACCCTTCTGATTTTGTAATCGGTTTCAAATATTGCGCCACAAATATACCTTCGCCCGTGGCTGGGGAAAGGTTTAACCTCCTTTTTTACGAAGCATCTGTCATGTATGATGTCGTATGTCAGAGAACGCTTAATGAAAATTAATTCAACGGTCCCGCGTAATATTTTATGGGTAAGGGACAAATTGCATTTTAACGATTCTTTTCTTTGTTTTTAAGCCATTCTCTTTGTCGTGGACATGTGTTTCGAGGTAAGAAAATAATAACCGAGATAGTTTTTCTCTTTAACGAATTTGCTCTAAAATTACAAAAACTTGAATTATCATTTCACTAAAAAAATAAAAGTAAAGACATTAACTTGAATTTTGACATCTCGACTTCAAATTATGTTTTTTGCAATGACACATTGCGATAAGTGTGCGGCGTACGTCCCAGAGCACATGACTCAACTTTGCCCCGAGCCTTAAAGTCCTTTTGGCTCAGTGTGTGAACTACTGAGCTACCATCACCAAGGATCCCTGATCGGGCCTCACTAGGCGACACACATGCGTACGCCGCACTGATTTCCCGACAACTCAACAGATGGCGCCAGCACCGCACCATACAATCCTGCATGGTGGAATATGGAAAACAAATACTGGTGGACGCGAGACGCTGGCAAACTACCAATGTAAAAGCCTACACGACGTTTAAGGTGCGAAAAGAAAACATATAGCAATTTGTCATTGCTAAAAAAAAAAAAAAAAGAAGAAGAAGAAATCAGTTCTGAAACAACTTTAATTTTATTTTCTGCTGCCCGCTTGAGAGAAGAATTGCTTTTAAGTTTACTTATTTACTGCGTCCATCAGAAATTAGAACCAACATTTTGGTTTAAAATCTTGTCCCAGTTAAGTTGGTACACTTGAGTATTTTTGTACTAAACAATGAAAGTGAAACTGATATTTATGATTTTATTTGGACATTTTCCAAATATTTCAGGGTTCCATACTGCCAATAAGCAAAATTTATTTACCAAGCATTCTCGCCGTAAATCTGCCGAATTAGTTTCGCAGTTATTAAGGCTTCAGTATCAATCAGGACAAAAATATTCAAATGTAGCTACTCATTTGGGACGGGAAGGTGTAGTAATTTTATAAACGTATTGCAAAACAACGATTCAAAATTTTGTTGAAATTACGCTGCCGTTAATCATCCGAAGTCAACTGAAAAAATTAAAAGGAAATTTGAAGGGAGAAAAATGAATTTCCTAACGCATTTCGATTTCGGTTGGCTAAAGGAAGATATCATCCGTTCTTAAACTCTTGTATAAAATGGTCTTTCAGGGTCAAGTAAGCGTAAAATTTATTATTTTATCAACATAAATCCAGTGGATCATAAATATGAATGCGAAATTGAGATTACTATCTGTAAAACTGCAGCACATGCGAAGGTAGGGATCATTAAGAGATATTTTGGTTATAATTTTTTACCTAGAATCTAGGAATGGTAAATCTGATAGCAGTTCCTTCCTTTTTTATCTCTCGTTCAAGTAAAGAAATCTATTTTAAAAGCTAAAAAGCGTTTGTTTAAGGTAACCTTTGAGTCAAATTTCAACATTGCACAATAATCAGTTGAGTTTTCAACATATAGCTGCTAATCTGCATATGAAAAGATTGATTGTTTTTATTTATTCATTTATTTACTCTTATTTTTATTTATTTATTAATTTTGAAAATAATCTGAGAAGCTTTTCAATGCTTAGATTACTTAGATGTTTACTCGGATGCTTTAAATACTACATAGCAGTAAAACATTTCTCAAACGTAAAGTAAACGTTTTTTGCGGAAAAGAGTTTAGAACAGAAATACTTTCAGTAAATATTCACCCTTAAAGTGAAAAACTATATTCTAAATTTAATTTTGGCAAAGGTAATTGTGCTTCTGGAAAAAGGAGAAAAAAAAATGCTCCTTTTTTTTTCTCTCTCTCTTAATCACGATCCGGAAGTTTTAGGATATCCAAGTAACTTAAGTCAAGCCCCATTTTGTAAATATTCCTCCACCAGAATACCAGAAAGATCAGTTTGCTTTCTGATGAATTCATGATTCATTAGCTGAAAGATAATTTTATGCGATTATAAAAGCTTAAAAGCGCGATACAATTTTCCCTCTCTATCTTAGCAAATTTATGTAAAAGTTTTTAAAATTTGATTCTTTAAAAATATATATAACGTCAAATGAAACGTTTTAAAGTGATTTTATTCCAAGATTATTACTCAAATTCATTTATAGGTGAAGTATTAAAGCAATCACAAGCATCATAAATAATTTCACTCTTTCAAAAATTAAATATTTGCGGGACTGACGACCGTACCCAGCTAACTGTCATCACTCAAAAGTTAAAAATTGCCTTTTGATTCGGCAAGCTTTTTATCAAGTGCATGTAACTGTGATGGGGGTAAATGAGGTATAACAAATGCCAGAAAATAAACAAATGCAAACAGAAAATGAAGGGTGTTCTAAAGTTGTTGAAAGGGCGTTATTTTCTACTGTAAAGAACAAAGAGAAAGTGAGAACTGTGAGAAAAGCAATCGACCTCCATTTGATCTTTCTGTGCCATGAATATTAATTTCGCATGGAAGTTTGCAAGTCTGTTGAAACTCTAACTCGAAACTAATGAAATTAAACGTTTGAATGTTATCAACGATGTGGCTAGGTGAGAATAAAAACAACAAATTATGTTTTCCTCTTTCGTTATATTGTAAACTATTAAACTGTCTTAATTAGAACTAACTTTCTATTTAAGTGCAGGCTGGTTTTTTCTAACTCATCTGTTGCAATTGATTTGCGGTAGAATTTTTACCGCTTTTTATTGCTGCAATAAAAATTTTGTTCTCTATTTATACCGCGTTCGAATGACACAGTTTCAGTTTTTCATTTCATTGGAAATTGTGAAATAATTTCTAATTACGCTGCTAAACTGATTATACTACCACAAAAGCTTTTATCTAGAATGTTCCACATAGAATATTATAAACCATCTGGAATTTGTCCATCCAAATTTCGCCTAATTTTAATTCCATCAATGTATGTTTTTATGTAAATGGTGAAGCTAAAAGAATAAATTTTGTGCATTTCTTGAAAAAATCATTGAATTCATCTAGCATGACCGTTGCTAATTCTTAATATGACCACAACTAAGCAACCGGGACCATAACTGGGAAAAACAGTGTATTTCAATTCATTTCAAAAAATCTCCATGTATTATTTCTCTAAGCCGAATCCTATACCCGGTCGAAACTCGCTCATTTCTTTATCGAATTGCAAGAAAATTTATGATTTTGAAGCTTATCCCGCGGGCTATTGACGAAAATTAGACCCACCCTATAAAAAGTGTCGGTTCGTTTTTTATTCGAACTTCAATTTTTGGGCACAAAATTGACTCTATCGAGCGAAATAATTGTCGTATCGTCTCCATTTTGATTTCATTCGAAAGATTAAAAAAAATGCGTTCTTTAGAACGTTTCTCCGCTAGCGCCGCGTAACGAGAATCTCGAAAATCCACGTTTAAGCGACTTATAAGCGATTGAAGTTTGAAAAAGTTAAAAAAATTTGGCTCAACTGTCAAAATCGTTACATTGTTGTTCAAATCAATTTTAAATGCGACATTTCAAGTCAAGGCTTAGCTCGGTAAACCTTAATTGTAACTTTTATGGTTTCAAAATACTATGGTAGTTTTGCGATAACGTTAGTATTTAGTTTAGTAGTAGCCTTGGGTATTTGATTTTAATACAGGGTATCACTTTTGTAGTAGTTGTAAAAGTGAACGTGTTTTTGATCTCTTTGAAAAGTTGTCAGAACGACGGCAGTAGATAGCGATGTTGTGCAAATGAAGCCAATAAAAATTGTCGTATTAAATTTTAAGTTTAGAGTTTTTTTTTTTTTTTTTTTGCGGAATTCCGCACGGGTCACCTAGTAGATGTGAATAACAATTGAAAAATAATGAACACACCACAGCTATAAAAGTACAATTTTTGAATTTAATATCGTTAAAAGCTCTGCCGTCATAATTTAAAATAAGGATGCACCGATAAGCAAATTGGCCGATTACCGATTAATCGGCAGTTAACAATCGGCCGATTAATCGGCAGTTGACAATCGGCCGATTAATCAGCTGAGTCGATTAATGATGAGGATGATTGTTTTCAATTTTACCATCAGTGTTTTTTCTCTCTTATACAATTCGAAGTTAGAAATAATAAGTAATTTATTTCCGAGAGAAGATTTTTTTCCATTTTCGTAGTTTTCAAAAAATAATTTCAATATTTTATCAAACATCATAGAACCAATTTTCATATTATTGTCAATAATAGTATTGACACATTGTTAGAGTTATTTTAATTGGACATAAAAATTCAAAAAAGGGGGAGGGGGAGTCTGTGGTGAGCACTCCAATTTAGGAGTACTTTTAATTCATACTTTTAATAATTAGTAGCCTTTAATTCAATACTTTTATTCTTTGAAAATTAGAGGTTAACTAAAAACACTGTGCCAAGAGAAAACTCTCGCCACATGAAAAATATTGCAACATTGTCTATGTATATTTATTCAAAGTAGGACAATTAATTAAAAAAAAACTTAATATCAACTGTTAGGATTATTATTACTGTTAATAAAATTATTCATCATAGTTTCTTAGTAAAGGTATACTTTAAAGAATAATATTTGAAAAATATTTTTTCCGCCGATTAATCGGCCCGATTTTGCCGATTATTAATAATCGGCAAAGTGGCCGATTAATCGGTGCATCCCTAATTTAAAATTCCCTAAATCCAGATTTTGCTGCAATTCATTTTTACAATTTTTTTGTTTGTTAAAAGATATAGCCATCAAAAAATTTTAAAATTTTGTTCCTGCAGGTTCCTACTTATGAGCTTAAACATCTTTTAAAAAATATATAAAGCATATACTGGAAACTCTCACTTATGCGCTGGCCCAAGGGACCACCAGAAAAAGGCACATAAGTGAGAGAGACGAATAAGTGAACAAGCTTATTTAAAGGTCTAAAACGCAACATAAGTTCTAATGAGAGCATGAATATGAATGTTTCTATAAAAAAGGAACATACAGTCAACCCTCGTTATAACGACCACACGTTATAAAGACCATCCTAATATAACGACCGGTGAGAAAACCCCCAACTGTATCCCAATATACTCTATGCTCTACCTCTCACAGCGACCACTCGTTATACAAATACAAATACAAATGTGACGACCAGCAACAGGCTCTGGGCCCAACTGGGCTGGTCCTAGTCAAATTATAGATCCCAATGAAGATCAATGGCCCTCTTAAAACTATCTACTCCCTTGCTCCTCACCGCCTCTTCCGGTAAACTATTCCAAGTTCCCACTACTCTGCTAAAATAGTAATTTTTCCGAATTTCCAGGTTAGCCTGAGATTTAAACAGCTTATAACAATGACCCCTTGTCCTGCTTTCCGTGCAAAAATTTAACCCTATAACATCTTTCATTTTGATAAATTTAAACAACTGAATCATGTCCCCTCTGGTTCTCCTTTGCTCAAGACTATACATATTAAGCATTCTAAGTCTGGAATCATAGTCTAAATTAGAAAGTCCTTTCACTAACTTTGTAGCTCTCCTTTGTACCCTTTCCAATAAATTAATATCTTTCTTAAGATATGGAGACCAAAACTGAACAGCATACTCTAAATGAGGTCTTACCAAACTTCTATATAAAGGCAGAAGAACCTTCTTAGATTTGTTTGAAATAGATCTATTTATAAACCCAAGCATCCTATTGGCTTTGTTACTAGCTATGCTGCACTGTTGACTAAACTTGAAGTCTTGATTTATTAAGACACCTAGATCCATAACATTTTCTGCCTTACTAATGACTGAACCCTGTAAATAATAGCTTGTATGCTTATTCCCATGACCTAAATGCAGCACTTGACATTTCCCAACATTTACTGCCATGCCCCACTTGTCTGCCCACTTAGTAATATGATCCAAATCCTCTTGCAGCTGATTTACTTGTTCATCATTTTCTACAACCCCCATAACTTTGACATCATCAGCAAAACAATTCATATTTCCAGAAACATTTTCATGAATATCATTCATAAAAATAATAAACAAAAGTGGACCTAAAACTGATCCTTGGGGAACCCCACTTAAAACCTCACTCCATTTAGAATGATTACCCCTTACAACTACTCTTTGTTTCCTTCCTGTCAGCCAATTCCTAACCCAAACTAAAATTTTACCTCCAATTCCTATATCAGCTAATTTACTGAGTAGTGCAACATGCGGTACCTTATCGAAAGCTTTTTGAAAATCAATGTAAACAATATCTACACACTTTTTGTTATCTAAAGCCATGGTGACCTTGTCATAAAAATGTAATAAATTAGTAGCACACGATTTACCTTTCCTGAAACCATACTGCAAACTAGTCAACAGACTATTATTTTCTAAGAAATCCATAATCTTAATTTTTAATAAAGTTTCAAAAATTTTGCAAACCACTGAAGTAAGACTGACAGGTCTATAATTTCCTGCATTACCTCTAGACCCTTTCTTGAAGAGTGGCGTAATGTTAGCCAATTTCCAGTCCTCTGGCACTGTCCCTGAGTTATACGAAGCATTGAAAATTTTTACAATAGTATCTACTAATTCCTCAGCACATTCAACTAGAATTTTTGGGTAAATATTATCTGGTCCCGGAGCTTTAGTTGTTTTAATTTTTTTCAAATGAAGTAAAACGTCCTCCCTAGAAAAAACAAAATCCTCAAGCTGTAGAGTAGCTTGTGTCTTACTTGTGTCAACTGTTGAGATACAGTTATCGTTAAAAACACTGGAAAAAAAGTCATTTAGAACATTAGCAATATCCCCATCATTCTGAATTAAATTTCCATGCTCATCAACCAGTGGCCCAATTTGACTATTTCGAACTTTCCCAGAATTTGCGTAAGCAAAAAACCCCTTTGGGTTCCTGTCAATATTATCTGCAAGCTTTTGTTCCAATTCTCTTTTCTGAAACCGTACCAAATACTTAAAACTACGCCTAGCCTCACAATACTGTAGCCTATCTGCGCTGTGACCAGTTTCTTTTAATCGACGAAAAGCAGCTTGCTTACGGTTTAGAGTATCCTTAGTTTCACTAGTGAACCACATGGGCCAAATTTTTGTGTTTACCCCTTTTCTCCTAAAAGGAACATAATCCCCAACTGTTTTTGCTAGTTTTTCCTTAAACTCAGTCCACTGCAGATTTACCTCGCTATTGTCCAAACCTGATGAAAAAACAGTTTTCAAACTCTGCCTGAGTGCGACAAAATCAGTATTTCTGAAATTAGGCACAATCCTAAAATTTTTGTCTTTGTGCATATCAAACTTAATCCCAAACCTAATACTGTTGTGGTCACTATCCCCAATATGCTCCCCTACACATAATGCCTGAACAGAACCTTCAACATTGCAGAAAACTAGATCCAAAACAGCATCCTGCCGTGTTCCCCCAGAAACAACTTGATCTAAGAAACAGTCACCAATTACTTTTAGAAATTCCTCTTCTTTACTATTATTGGGGTAAGAATTATTCCAATTAATGCCCGGAAAATTGAAATCCCCCATTATAATTACCGGTCCCTTACTCGACATGTCTCTAATAATACGATACATCTCTTCATCTTGACCCTGGCTTAGATTAGGTGGCCTGTAAATGTTACCCAAACGCAATTTTTTACCCTTACTGCTCATCAGTTCTAGCCAAACCATGTCAATATCATTAGGTTTGTCATTTATTGCAAATTCATTGCAAATTAAAGTATCCCTAACATAAAACAAAACCCCACCACCTCTTTTACCTGCTCTATCTTGTCTAAACAAATTATACCCAGCAATACACAATAAATCATCATCATTTTTGGTAGCCCATGTCTCGGTAACTCCAATAATATCCAACTTCTCATCTATAATTATGCTTTTCAATTCTTCCATCTTATTCCTAATACTGCGAGCATTGGTATAGAAAACCTTAAGCATGCTCAACTTGCTTTTATTCAACCCCTTGCGATTTCTTGAATCGAAATTGTTAAAATGACTGCTCTTATTCGTCTCCCATTACTATTTCTAATAAAACCTAAAGAGTTTGCATTCTTTTGAAAACTGCTCCTTGAACCATGCCCCCCATTCCAACTTAGTTTTTTGACTCAGAAGCCTCTAAAACCAAACCACTAACCATTTTGACCCCTATAGAACTCAAATGCAGGCCATCCCTACCAATCCAATCACGCTTGCAATGACTCCACACATCAACAAACCTGACACCGCGCTTTTGGCAAATTTCTTTTAGTAACAGGTTCATGCACCTAGCCCGCTGATTCAACCAGCTCCTGTGCACTCCATACCTGGGAAGCAAACCAACCACTTGGACACTGGTCGAACAGTTAGTTGCTTTGTCCAACAGGGAATTCCATTCTTTCCTAAACTCCTCATTATTACTATGGCCTACATCGTTGGTTCCCACCCACAAAGTAACTATATCCTCCTTATGAAATGTCCCCTTCTTCTCTGCAACCTTATTTACATCCTTCACCCGAGCCCCTGATAAACAACACCTAGCCACTTATAAAGACCGTTTTCTGTAGGACGGAGACGGTCGTTATATCGAGCGTCGACTGTATTACTACGGTTGGGCAATTACTGTAACGTAACTACAATGATAAAGAGAAAACAAAAATTGTAGCATACCTAATCACAATCTGTTTCCTTTAAAAACGATCCATAATATTTAATTGTCTCTCTCCGAACTCTAGTTCATGCGGAAAAAATGCCTTCCTTGAGCAATAAAGGCGAAAGATTAATGTGGAAAGTAAAGAAACATGCTTATTTTTTTGAAAAAAGAAATTAAATTTTCTACATTTTACGAAAAATTCGGCACATAAATGAAATATTTATCTTCAGAGCGACGCATAAACGAATGATATTATCATCATTTTGCTATGGAATGTGCTGGGACTATTGAAAATCGTCCTTTAAGTGAAAAAGGCGCATAAATGAGGCGGTGGAAAAGTGAGAGTTCACTGTATGAATATTAAAAATATTTGTCTTCCAGTTTTTCCCAACACTTTCTTCAATTGATTATATAGGACTTTCTTTTTTATGACGGCAGAATTGGAATTTTCCATGAACTGAAACTAAAACTTTTGTATCCAAAAAAAAAAAAAAAAAAAATCTTAAAGCATGCTCACAACTAGTCATTTACCCTACGTGAATTACAAAGCAGTTTTACTTGCACTTCCTGTGAAGTCGTTGAACAGATCTATAATCCGCACACAATAATCCGGAAAACAATGCGGATTAGTGTTAACTTGTAGATAATATAGAGTAAGTTCTCTATTTTAACTTGTGGCTGGCAATTACTGTTTAAATGTATTTCCATGTCAAAACAAAGTGCTCAGTGGCAATTTCTAGATTAAGTGAATCGAGAAAAAAATTGTGAAATTGCTGATTTAATCCGCTTTTCCCGATATTATCAACATACACTGGCGGAAAAAAAAATCCCAACACCAAGAAAGACTTGTGTTAGATAAACGAAATTTGGTAGGCGTGTTTATACAACTGAAAGATGACATCGATTGAAATTTCGCGCTCCGTGCATAAGTGTGGCGCAGCTGGCGTCACTCAGAACATGCAAATAGGGCTTGTTTTAAAAGCGTGTTGTGAAGCTCGTGAGTATTATTTTTCCGTGAAATTTGACTAATTGCGTTCATTTTAGCCAGGATTGCCTTTAGGAAGACGAAGAAGCCATTATCAACAGCTCTCCGAGTTTGAACGAGGTCGTACAATTTGGCTACGAGAAGGTGGATTTTCATTTCGCGATATTGCAGAAAAATTTGGGTGGGAATGTTTCCACCATGCATGATTATTAGAAGCTATGGTCAAGGGATGGTACTACCTCAAGAAGATCGAGTTCCGAGCTGCCACGTGGCATGACTGAGAAGGAAGATCGCCGAATCTTGCGTACGGCTGCGGCGCATCGTACTGCATCTGCGGCTGAAATTCGAGCTGCAGTTGGTACCGTCGTGACCCAAGGAACGATAAGAAACTGTTTATTTCAAAGACAGCTCCGAGCCAGGCAGCCTGTAGCCGGCATTCCAATGACTGCAAACCATTGCCGTTTCCGACGACAGTGGTGCCAAGATAGAGCTCACTGGAGGTCGGAGTGGAGATCGGTTGTAATTTTTGACGAAAACAGATTCTGCCTTAGTGCCAGTGGTGGCTGTATATTGGTCAGAAGAAGGCCAAGGGACCGCCTGCATCCAAGCGCTCTACGGCCTAGACACACGGAACCCACACCTGTAGTTATAGTCTCTGGAGCAATTTCCTACGACAGCAGGGGCACTCTTGTGGTTATCCCAAACTCACTGACTGAAAATTTGTCGTCAGTCTGGTAATTTAACCAGTAGTACAGCCCTTCATGAGTAGCATTCAAGGGGGAGTTTTCTAACAGGATAACGCTCGCCCTCACATCGCTGCTGTAACGCAATGTGCTCTACAGAGTGCTGACATGTTACCATGACCTGCAAAAACACCAGGTCTGTCTTCAATTGATAACGTATGGGATATCATTGGACGGCACCTCGAGCATCATCCACAGTCAACAATGACGGTCCTTATATTGACACAACAAGTGCAACAAGAATGGCACTCCATACCACAAAGTGACATTCGGCACCTGTATGACATAATGCATGCACGCTTGCAGGCTTGCCTTCAAAATTATGGAGGTAACACCCTCTATTAAATTAGCATAATTTCACATTTGCACAGCATTTTCTTGAGCTTAAATTAGCCAGTGATCTTGTACATTTAATCAATTAAACATGTTAACTAGACAATTACATTACCCAAATTTTGTTACTCTACAGTAATTTTTTCTTGGTGTTGGGATTTTTTTTTCCGCCAGTGTATAATAAAACAAATACGGAAATTCGTAAAAATCAAGTATTTACAGGAACTGAATGCGCTGTCAACAAACATAAATACTAATGATAAAATGTGTCGAAGTAAATAGTTACCTAATTTTTGGTTGTTTTGTGTTTCTTTAAGGAGGCAGCAGTTTATGTTATAAATTGTTGCTGGGTCATTTTCACCATATACTTTTATTTCAGAATTTTTAAGTAATTTTTTTAACTTGCTATTTTCTTTTAGAATGACTAACAGATGTTTTGTCACATATTTTAGGTGTGTGAAAAAGTAATTGGTTGTACACTTTGATGCATAATTAAGTATTCAAATGCTGTTGTAAAACTTTAAGTTGCGAGGAAAATTGTCGCACGTTAACATACAAAAAATCAATATGAAATCTCACTTTTAAACTATATCATAGTGCCTAGAACCAACTTCATTTGAAATTATTTGCGTCCCTGAAGCTTAAAACGATGTTTGTGATTATTAAAATATTGATCAAAACTGTATGGTAACGGACTTGACATTTGGTAACGGATTTGACCAGTAACGGACTTGACATTTCAACCAAAATGTCAAATTATGGCTAGGTTGTGGAATTTAGAAAATGAACAACAATATTCATTTTTCTTAGAGTTGTATAATAAACAATATTTCGGGGTAAAAGTTGAGAAAAAGTAAAAATTAATGCTAAAATCTTTGGTAACAGACTTGACAAAGAATAAAAATACGCACCTCGAAGAAATCTTGTGCGAAACGCCAGAGCAATACTTCTCGACTCAGGAAAACAAAATGGTACGAAATAGTTACGTCACTAGTTTGTTAACTTAACTCAGGGGTGGCCAACCCGCGGCACGCGTGCCACAATGTGGCACGGCATAGCAGTAACAGTGGCACGCGAAAACTTTTTAAAAAATTCCAAAATTGAGAAAAAAATGTCAATCTCAAAAATATTGATAAAAACTAAAACCCTTAAACTATTAAATATAATGATATTATGACGATTAAGTGTCAGGAGGCTGGCTTACAGATTGTTTTTATGTTTACAGGTTTTATCTTTATAATAATTTAGATTTCAATTACTCAGATTTACGAGAAAAAATGTTGCATTTGAGTAAGAATTACATAGTCAGCCAACCTAAAATATATTTTTAACTTTTTAAAAATGTTCAGTTTGTTGGAAAAATACAATGTGGCGCGCTGAGCTTTTTCTCTCCAGATAGTGGCACTCTCCCTAAAAAGGTTGGCCACCCCTGACTTAACTGAATACCTGTTACCATCTTTTGACTGCAATAAATACCTTTTTTAGCTAAAATAATCTTAGGGTAACGGACTTGACAAGAACTGCCGGACAAAATATATTCATACATTTCTTAATGAAAAAAATTACTATTGTCAATATTTATTCTGAATATCATACTAATTGTCAATATATGAAAATAATTTGTTGTATATACTTTTTTATACAATTATATAAAAAAAAACACAGTTGAACTTGCGAAAATTGAAATGGAGAATTGCTTTGGACAAATTGCCTTGATTCTCATCTTTAAAGACTTACATAAAAATAAATAAATAAATTTTAATAATTTTTTGAGTGATAGAATTTTTTTGGGGGTATTTCTTGCAGAAAATAATTGTTCGCATTGAATTAAAAATGTAATTTATGCTTCAAAATCGCCTTTTTAACCTCCGGACAGCAAATGTAAGCAAATTTCGAAAATGACCCTGTTCTCAAAGGTGTAATGAAAGTAGGGGAATGCGGAGCAAAGTTAAATAGTTTAGATAGCTTACCTTTTTTAAAATTGGAAGTTTAATATGAAAACTACAGTACATATAGAAATAATAATGTATTTTATAACAAAACATGAATTGAAATATTATTTTTCACTTTTGACAGTAAATTTATACCAATAAAAAAACCGGAAATTTTTCGTTTTAAAAATAAATGAGGTAGAGTGAAAAATGAAATATTTTTCAGATTAAATCCCTTCTATTTCGTTTTTACAAGTATTTTTCTTCGGATGAATGGATAAATAAACGAATAAATGGTTTAATGAATGAATGATAAAGCAATAAACGAAGAAATAAATGAATTAATAAGAAAAAAACACAAATCGGCGAATATAATAGTGAATAAATAAGAAAATAAGGCAATGAATCTCTACATGGTATAAAATGAAGTCTCTAAAAGCGTCTGTGTGTTTGAACGCGCAAAACTCGAGAACTACCCGGCCGATTCTGCTTAAAATTTCAGTGTTTGTTATTTTTCGCTTTGGAACGGTTTGGGTACCAGTTCTAAAAAATAAAAAAAAACGATTGACAATTCGTTTTTTATTCCGATTGAAGACCATTTTCACGCAAATAGCCGAATATCGGGGTTAAAAATTACTTGCACATATGAATGTTATACGTCGTTGGAAAGAGAAAATTTTACTGCGTTCGATGCAATTTGTTCTAATTCTTTATATTGAATACAGCGCGAGTTATTTGCGTTTGAAATTTCCTGTTTTTAGGCGTTTTTTGCGTCTTGTTTCCTGTTTTTTGCGTTTAAAATTTCCTGTCTTTCAAATTCTCTGTTGTTTCTTCTTTCTAATTTTAATTTCTGAAACGTGTTTCATTTTATAGCGGTGATTTTGAATGATTTTAAAGCGCATTCAAATTACATGACCTGTTTTTTTTTTTTTTTTTTTTTTTTTTTTTTTTTTTTTTTTTTTTTTTTTTAAACCTATATAGCACGAGCAAAGTCGTGCAGGTATAACGAGTGAATAAATAATTGAAACTGGAAAACAGGGATCTTAAACCTCTTTTACTCGAGGGTCACATTGTAAATTTTTGGAGGCGAGGTATGTCGATAGCACAACAATATTTCAGTTCAGATGGTCAAAATAACGCCAGCCTCCTTCCTTTATGCATCCACGATTTTTTTTTTTTTTTAAATAAAACGCTCAGTGGTGATTCTTGCGATTTTCTGGACTTGGTTTTCTCTAAAATGGAGGAAAAGAAATACAGTGAACTCTCACTTATACGCCGCCTCATTTGTGCGTCTTTTTGACTTAAGGCCCGGTTTCCTAGGAGTGAAATCGTCGATCTCTGGCGAGGCGACAGACGCCGCCGCCTTCTGCGCATGCGCCTGCTGAACCGCAGATTGACGTCGCTTCACGCCACGCTCCAATCAAACTGGTTCTGATTCCAGCGTGCGTCGCGCTCGGCGTTGGCGACGATTCTAGGAAACCAGCAGAGCCTGATTACCGCAGGGGCACACGGGGCACAAGCCCCTCTGCTTAGAGTTAAGGGGGCCCCAAAATCCCCTTACTTTATCCAACGCATCCTAAATGCTAAATGCCAACTGTATATTTTACTATTAATAGTAAATGCGTTCTGTGTACGTCGACATATATATTTTTGTAATAATAATTTGATAACATTATTGTAATTATTTTTTTAAGTTTTATCTTAGCACAAAACTTTTATTTCATTCTGGTATTGTAAGAATTTTTTTACTCGTCACACGTAACTGATATGAGAAGGGGGCGGGGGCCCTGAAATAGATATGTGCCCCATGTCCAACGTCAGAATTATCGGGCTCTGGAAACCAGCCTTTTATACGACGATTTTAAATGGTCCCAGCACATTCCATAGCAAAATAATGATAATATCATTCGTTTATGCTTTGCTGTATAGAAAAATATTTCACATATGCGCCGAATTTTCCCTAAAATTTAATGATTTTTATTTATTTTCTTTAAGAAATAAGCATTTTTCTTTACTTTTCTCTTAAATCTTTCGCCTTTATTGCTCACGGAAGGCATTTTTTCCGCATGAACTAGAGTTTGGAGAGGGACAATTATCCATTATGCATCGTTTTAGAGGGAACAGCTTGTAATTAGGTATGCTACAAATTTTGTTTTCTCTTTTTCATTGTAGTTACGTTACAGTCATTGCCAAAGCGTACTAATATGTCCCTTTTGAAAAGAAACTTCTTATTCATTCTCTCATTAGAACCTGTGTTGCGTTTTAGTCCTGTAAATAGGCTTGTTCGCTTATGCGTCTCTCTCCCTTGTGCGCCTTTTTCTATTGGTCCCTTGGGCCGGCGCATAAGTGAGAGTTCACTGTACGTTGTCAAATTATTTGTATATAGACTAAGATGCGAGGGAGCGCATCTTAGTCTATGTTGTACGCTACTGGCCAGCGAGCAACATGTTAGAGACCTCGGTACATAAATGAATGAATGTAAATAAATTAATTTATATAAATGAATAGCCAAACGAAAAAACATTTTATTTCACCCCGTGCGTAGATGACAGATTGTATTGAACATTTAAAATGAAAACATGTCTAATATTAAGTACATAAATACTGCGCTGGACATTAGTTGATACTTGAAATATATATTTCAAAAGCTCACTTTATAATAGTAAAAATTATTTTTGATAAATCACAAAATATTACAATAGGAGTAGCTCCGGAAAGATACATTAATGCTCTATTACAAGCATGCATATATATAAATTTTATTTTTTAACCTTAATTGAAGGGCTTGGAGGATGAAAGGGCTAAGTTACATTTTAAAAAATGAACACTCTGTACAATGGTAAGCATTGGATACAGGTAAGCAAATAAAACTTGCTACTTCAAACAGTAGATGTCATTCGACCAATTTCATACGCACACTAATGACAAAATAAGAAGGCAAAAAAGTTGCAACAATAAAACTTTGAACTTTAACTACTCGCAATTTCTGTTTTGTCACATAACCCCTCCATCTCCCAAGCCCTACAATTCGTCGCTTTGGAAGAATAACGCTGCAACTCAAAAGAGCCCATTTTTCAGGAGAGCAATTTTTAACTTTTCAGAAACTTCTATCGCGCTTGTGCTCAAAATTATTGCGACTATTTTAATGAAACTAGCATTAAAAAAAACCCCATTTTAATCTATTTTCTAATGTAGCATGATTGACTTCAATGGCTTTTAACTCATGACGTCATTTTAAAAAGAGTGAAGGTAGTTTGAGTTACATCAGTGTTCTCCAAAAATTGCTCCCTAGCGGATATTTTTGACACTTTTGAGTTGTTACCTTGTTCATCATAAAGAGCGATTTTTTCTGAGCAAAATGATATAAAAATGTCATTTTTCGATTTTTTTTTTGAGTTGCAGCGTTATTCAAGCGACGAATTATATTTTCGAATGTAACTTGAGAAGTGTGTTTCTGTCCCGTAGATCTGGGGTGCGACTCTGACTGCGCAATACGCAATGTTTCCTTTTTTTTTTTTTTTTTTTTTTCAAAATTTATTTTACAACATGAAATTGCTCATGGGAGTGAGTGCGATACTCTGATTATGCACTGAAAAATAAACGAAGAAAGTGTGAAACAAAACCCTAGAAAAAGAAAAAAAAAGATCGTTTTGGATGATGTTGTTATATATTAAGCTGGATACCCCGCTAAGTGCCCCTCCTTGCTACAAATGTTCATGTTTCAGAACGTTTCAGCTCTCTAACCTCTCAGAAGAATGCTGACGATTAACACCAGGGCGGATCCAGCTTGGTCATCTTAGGAAAGGGGGGGGGGGTACAAGTGCAATTTTGGTGCAAAAATGGGGGTTTTGGCAATTTTTCGTAATATAAGTTCCAAAAATGCAATTTTTTGCTACATTTGGTCGGTTAAAGGGGGGGGGAGTCATGACCCCTCCCCCGTCTGGATTCGAGCCTGGATTAATATAACACTCTCGTCCCCTCTAAATAAAAATAATGGCTCCAAAACTCACAAAGTGGAAAAATTGGATTCAAGAGGTCATAAGAATCAGCAAGAATGGTATCTGCAGCATTTTGAAAGTTTATTTATTTATTCATTTTTATTGTTTTTATTTATTACATTTTTATTTTATTTTTTCATTTATTTTTTGTAAACTATATTGCCACACAGTGTGATTGTTACAATTCATGTTGATTAAATGACCTTGTTTATTTTTCTTTCTTTCTTTTAGAGTTCCAGTATGGCGATGTGATTTGCTCTCTGATAGGCAAGTTCTTCGCGGCAGGGACCTTCATGGCCACCTATCAGCAGAGTTCAGAACTCTATCCGACAGTCGTGAGGTCCCTCGGCATGGGCATGAGCAGCACCGTCGCATTCGTGGCCACCCTCATAGTGCCCTATCTGGTGTGGTTGGTAAGTTTTGTTCACTTTTAACCCTTCACTGCACGGTGTGCCAGATCTGGCACAAACCAAATAAACCCTCATATATTCCTATGATTTTTAAATGCAGTTAAACTGAGCTTTGTGCCCCTTCTGGAACATTGCTATAACAGTTTAGTGTGATTTTTATGCATTAGTTAGTTGCACTAGTCTAGGTATTACAGTTCTTGCTTTTTAAAGAAAGAGTGTCTGCATTTCCGTTAGAAGTGTGCTTAGTCATTATTTCCTTTGTTCTAAAAATGTTTAAATACACTTAGTGGAAAGTTTGTTTATACCACTTATGGCACAAAACACATTGTAGATTACTACACGTATCGGTATACAAAGCATATGCTATGTGCTTTGTGCCATATATAGAACAAACAATTAAAACATCATTTTTGGTGCAAATTTTAAGGATTATTTTTTTTTTCATTTTTCCTGAACTCGGGGCTATTTAAAGGTAACAAATGATTGTTTTCATGAAAATATAAAAAACCGTGCAGTGAAGGGTTAAACTCAGTAGTACCTGGCGACCGAGGTTTGTAAAATAGCGTTTTTTCTTAAGTTCGAAGTACTTATTTAGATAAACTTGAAAAACATTTTTAAGCCCTTGGGTGCAATTACGCATTTAAAACAGCCGTAATTTATTTTAAAAAACACAACCTTTATTTGGACAAGACATCATCATCATCACAGCCGTATTTAAACGATGCTCACCGTAAAAACACATCATAATAGGTTCTGGTGGGGGGAAAGTGAGTCTAAAATCGAGCTTTTTTTCGAAACGGCCTCAAAATTATATGATTCAATTCATTTTAAGGAAACTTTTGATGCATTTTATAAACATTGGATTCATATAGATGAAATATGCTGCAGAACCATTTTGTTTTGTTATTGTTTTCTCTCAGTGATACATTTAAAACATCATGTATTGTTAGCCTCACTTTCCCCCATCATGGTGGGGTAAGGTGGATCTAGTTCAGAAATTAGTGTACATTTAAACAAAAATACATTAATATTGTTTTGACACAAGTATACAATGAAATTAAAATACATTAATTTCATTTGAAAGGTACAAATGCGCTAAAAGTTTTTTAACCTGTTTTTAACAAATGGAACAATGTCATCAGTCAAATTCTTTTTCTGTGATACACAATTCTAGAACAATCTGCAACTTTCAAAAATGTTTGAAAACGCGCCAAATGTCGCAAAGCTTGGCGACATTTAGTAATTTTTCGTCAAATTTGGCGATAAAATAAATCCCCAAAAGTGTTGCCAACTTGGCAATATCCTGTCAATTTCTCGCCAAGCCCATTGACTGACTCCAATGTTAAACTGATGGCAAAGCAGGGAAAACAGAAAGCAAGTAAAAAAGTTTAAAACTTAGTATGAAAATAATGTGCTAGAATGCAGTGGAGTAGCGAGAAATTTTTCATGGAGGGGGGGGGGAGGTCATCTCAAATTTTTCGAAATTAAAGTCCAAAAAACGCAATTTTAGACCCTTGCATGTGTTTTTATGCACATACTCTTGTTGTTTCATGGGGGGAGGGTCTATGATCCCCTATCCTCCTCCTTGCCTACGTCACTGGTAGGATGAGTCAAAAGCCATTGGAGTTCGTTGATTTATCAAAACAAATTCTGGGACTAGCTTATGGTAATTTTTTCACCATTTTAATGTGAATTTAATAATATTTTGTTATTCATATAGCCTTCAAAATAATATATATTAATGTCCTAATTAAACAACCGGGTCATGCCATAGAAATGTCAACCTCAGCCGAAGAAAAAAAAATACCGAAGTGAAAAAAGTATAACAAAAAATATATATAAATAAATAAATAAATAAATAAATAAATAAAAATCATACAACATAAGAAGTCTTAAAAAATTGAAAAAGTATTGTAATTATCACTGATATTAGCCATAATAAATAGTTTGTAGTTTGTTTACTGCTTGTTATTCGATGGTTACGTTAGTTACGTTACGTTAGTCACACTCCATCTTGAGTAAAAGTGACACTTAAGACTAAAAAAAATTAAGATTTAATAAACGTGTTTTACATTTTTAAAAGCCAACTTTACACATTTTTCAAATGTATCCTTCAATTTTTAACACTTGCTTAACTTTGAGAAATTTTTGCCTCACAACATGAGCATTAGTTTTCAGGGTTGCAAAAATGTTACGTCAGTCACGCTGCTATTTTGGTTGAAAAAATATCTACTGTCAGAAATTTTGTTTTAAATTCTTAGCAGAAATGATACATAGATATCATGTACATTGTAAATCCACCAGCATAACTGAAAAATATTTTTTATCCTTTAAGTTACAAGTTAAAACAGTTACAAAATCAGCTCTGAATGTTACGTCACTATGGAATGACCCAACCTGTTGCAGTGCTGTTTGGTCCACAGAAACTTCCCCATTTGCACGTCATATGTAACGTGCTGCCGCTGCGTTATAGCCTACCTCGAACTTATAAAGTGAAAATTTTTCAATTAATTTAGTTTGGCTGCCCATTTTTTACTTATAGGCTTCACGTGCCTCATAATGGAGCTCCGTGGTGTTGTGATAAGTACAAGCATAAATAGTCGCTTATTTTAGGACTTTCCGTCGTAAGCGTTAAAATTAAGTTTAATTAATTAAAACCAATAAATCTTATGTTTTGAAATATTTTTTAAGTGAATTCAATTTACTTCTTTTCGTGTAAAAAATTAACCCTCACGATTTACATATTATTTAAAATTTTTATAATTCATAATTAAGTCGTTTATATCAGAGAACCGTCAAGTGCACTTTTTGAAACACTACTCGGAAAACTAAAAGACACTTCCCAAATAAAGGTTTTGGCTCAAAAAAAAAAAAAAAAAAATCAAGATGTTTCTTTTTGTGTTGTAAAAATAAATAGGGCTTGAGGTTAACTTTTTTTTATTTTATTTATTTTATTTTCAAGCCAAAACCTTTACTTGGGAAATATTTTTTTAGTTTTCTAAAAATTTCAAATAGTGCATTGACGGGTTTCTGAAATAAACGATTCAATTGTCGTATCAAACGTTCAAACTATATAGTGCTAAAAATGGACAAAAAAAATCTTTCGCAAAAAAATATCTTTTCCGAAAGCAGTCGCCACAAAGTGAAAAAGAAAGTGCGTTATTAAAATATGCGAAAATAGCACACAAAGATTTATTAGCAGACACGGAAAAATATGTTTTATCAATTCTGGAATTTTTATGCATTTAAATATTCCGCTGCATTGAAAACAATCGTCTGTTTTTGTAAAAGAACTGAACGCAGCACGTTGTGTAAAGGAAACAATAAGTAATCTTTGAATACTAGAAAAAAAGGAAAAGGAACAGCGAGGTCATTTCATTTAAGGTTTAAACGTAATTCAATAGATGGCAGCACGAGTTATTTATTCTCAGCGTCATTCCATGCTGTTCCTAGCAGGAAGTTCCTACCAGGGCTGCGGAGTCGGAGTCGGAGTCGAAGAGTCGGAGTCGGACTGATTTTGGACCAAAGGAGTCGGAGTCGGAGTCGCTGAAAAACATGTCGACTCCGACTCCGACCACCTCCGATTTGGATGAAATTTTATAGAGGTGAAAACATATCTTTGAAACTAACAGATACAAATTTTCAGCGTCCAATATCGAAATCCTAAGCATCTAGGATCATTAAAAAGGGCTTCAAATGACGGGTCTTTGCAGCAAAAATGCAATGTGTTAAAATAAAGTCTGGCCATTAAACAAGAAAAGGATTAGTTTTGTACGGAGTCAAATGACAAGAGCGGCACTTGTCTATTGCTCTGGAGAAAATGAACTTTTTGGGAGGTCACAGTGACCTCCGAAAATTGAGATAAATGTGGTGAAATTACCTGCGAGAATTCTTGAGAAAATTGAACTTTTTGGGAGGTCACAATGACCTCTCATGACCTCCAACTGGGATGCCCCAGCTTGCTATCCCCCACCCCCCCTAAAGTGAGTCCTGGCTGCGACCATGAATAAAAATGAAACTTTTTAAAATGGACTTAATATTTCAACTTTTGTTTAGGGTTTTTCCATCTTCATATTTGGGTAAAAAAATAATTAAAAAAAAACAGGAGTCGGGAGTCGGAGTCGGAGTCGAAAGTTTTAAAATCCCGGAGTCGGAGTCGGAGTCGACCATTTTTCCTCCGACTCCGCAGCCCTGATTCCTACTACTGTCGTTCTCACTTAATCGGGTAACGGATAAACGAATACCCCGCTTATACGAATAAAATATCTCGGAACCGATGCCATAGACGTGATGTCAAAGATCCCCGCTTAATCGAATACCCCGTTAAATCAAATAATATTTCTTGGAACCGGCAGTATACCTTTAAGCGGGTCCGACAGTATTTAAGTTATATCTTTTCTATTCACTCAAAGAATCAATAGAAATGAAAGTATTGCGTTGACAAGCGTTTATCTCAACTTAAAATTTCTACAAATTGAAAGAAAAGTTTTCTCATAGAAATTGAAATTGTGGCTGTCCCGCGTCTAGCCCAGGAGCGCCCGATGGGTCACGGGAGGTCAGGTATTCGGCACATTTTGCTGTCGATTCGGCAATTTAAAGACAATATTGCAACAGTGAGATTATTTGTTCTTTTTCGTTTTTTAGAATTGTTTTTCAACTGATGCCTATAATGTTTTTTTCTCACTAAATGTTATGTATGTACGACATGTGTGCATTAGGGTGGGGCGAAAAATAAAAAGTTTTTCAGATCAACTTCTAATAGTTGCCAAAAGTTGTCTTTGGTGATGGTTAGCTTTTGTGCAAAATTTGAGAAAAATCGGTTAATATCTTCAGGGGGCGCTGCGATCTCAAAATTTTACCATAGCTTTGTTATGGATTTTATGGTTAAAATATCAAAAAGAATGCCTTTAGCTAGTCTCTTTGCGTTTTTTTTACTCAAAAGATGTTTTCATGCATTAAAAGCATATGAAAGGACTCACAAACATTATTTTATATGATATATTTATATTTCAAAAAAATCACTTTTTTCACGTGTTTGTTTTTTTAAATGCTTGAAATGTAAATATATCATATAAAATAATTTTTTGTGAGTTATTTCATATGCTTTGAATGCATGAATATATCTTATGAGTAAAAAAAATGCAATGAGATTAGCTAACGGCATTGTTTTTCATATTTTAACCATAAAATCCCGATAAAAGCTATGATAAAACTTTGCGATCGCAGCGCCCCCTGAAGATATTAACCGATTTTTCTCAAATTTTGCACAAAAGCTAACTATCACCAAAGACAACTTTTGGCAACTATTAGAAGTTGATCTGAAAAACTTTTTATTTTTCGCCCCACCCTAGTGTGCATGCCTGTATTTTATCATTCGGTAAAATTGGAACTTCGTTCCACAAATTGATGATTTTCCCCCTCCCAGACATTTTAGTTCGGGGCGCCCCTGGTCGAGCATAGCACATACCAGTTTTGAAATTTAGTACGAAATTACTCCTGGATAGAACTTCTGTAATTTTGAGGAAGCTTCTTTGATCCAGTGGTCGGAAGTAGCGCGCTACAAGTAGCGGATCTACTGTAGTAGCTACATTTTTTAGTAGTTTGTAGTGTAGCGCACTACTTTAAAAAAAAAAAAAATAGAGTAATGAGTAGCGCGATGCAAAAAAATTGTAGTTTGTAGCGATTTCTGGAAACTACTTTGAAATTTGTTTAAAAATAAATAAATAAATGAAGAAATTTTAAAAAGAGTGAAAGAAAGAAGGAAGCAAGGTTTGATCGAATTCTGTCGTGCAAATCTTTCACGACCACACCAACGGACGCAAGAAATAAGAACCATAAAAATATGAGCTGATCTTAGATACATCATTTTGACGCTGTACATTCTATTTGTTTGATGTCATTGGTTTATTTGGCATCATAATTTTCATATTCCTAAACATTAACTGATAATAAATCATTCAAAATTTGAAGGTTGAATTCTTTCAATCTTTTAACTCTTGAATCCTTTCTTGAGGCAAATATTCGTAAAAATTGTGAAAAATTTTGAAAGGACAAATTGGTGCAAAAAAAAAAAAAAAATAAATAAATAAATAAATAAAATAAAAGAGAGAGAGAAAAAACACAAATAGGAAAAGAAACAGATAATAGACAATTCCTCGTAATATTCCATGTCAAATAAGTTAGTTTGTTATTCTAAACCACTTTTCGATTTTTTTCGGTCAATCTTCAAAAAGTGTATGCTTTTTATTTATGTATTTTTTAAAAAGTAGCGAAGTAGCGACTACAATTCAAAAGTAGTTTGTAGTCGCTACATTTATAACAAAGTAGTTGTATAGTTGCAGTTAACTACATTTATAACAAAGTAGTTGTAGTTAACTACATTTATAATAAAGTAGTTGTAGTTGTAGTTCGCTACAAAAGAAATGTAGTTTTTCCAACCAGTGCTTTGATCTAATTCTCCCTAGCAGACAATTCAAATCTTTGTGAACTGAATAAGATTGTGAAGCAACATTTGGGGTTGATGAGGGGCCATAGAGCAGGCGGCGGAGCTACTTAGTAGTATGCAAAAATAATATTAAATGCAACAATTCAATGAATAAAAGAAACGAGAATCTAATTAAACAAACAAAAAAAATTATAAAGAGCTATAATATGAACTATCAAAGAGGAACTTTGATAAGTTCTAACTGTTTCTCAAAACAAATGGAAACTAGACTATGCCATTGTTTTTATAAACATCACCGCGAAGTTCAAGGAAAAAGTTTAATAAGTAATAGAGAACCAATTATCCGGGATGTTCGGGACCATCGCTATCCCGGATAACTGAATTTCCCGGTTTTCTGAATCGATAAGAAGCAATGTTTGCCAATGGTTTTTAGAACCCAGATTGCTATAATAAATAGTAAGGCTTCTTAAAATAAGAAGAAAGCGATTCAGAACTGCTTATAAATATCAGAATATTAAAAAATACTAGTGAAAGAATAATTTAAAACCCAAAAATTTAGTTATTCACAAGACATAAAACCATCACATTCAAAAAAAAAAGGGGGGGGCACACTTTTCGAAAATGTTTTAAAAAGAAAGAAAATTAAGGAAATCGCACATTTATGTTCAAATTTTTGAACTGTGCGATTTTTCTACTAGTGCATTATATAAATTCGTTACTATGAACGAGTTTTTTTTTTTTTTTCCTTTTCCTTTTTTATAAAGGTTTTGTTTTTGCGATTAAGGTAGTTATTGTTAATTGTCGCTTTTGCATTGCATTAATATAAATATAAATTTATTTCTTAAGTTCTTGCATCCTTATTACAGTCTTACGTTCGATCTCTAAATTCCAGGATCAACTATTCAGATAATCTGGTTTTCGGCGTTTGAAGCAGTTTTCGCGTTCGTCACTTACACTTTAAATGGCTTTAATTTAGGGTCATTCAATATTAAAAATTGCATTAGAATGTGACAATATTTATTTCTTCAGTTTTTAGCTGTAATAAAATAGAAAAATGTTTTATTTACGAGTGTACTGCTTAATTCAAGAAAATACTTTGGAAATTTTGCCCCGCGTGACCCTTCAACTTCAGCTTTAAAATATGTTTTTGTAACAAATTTCTAAGCAATATGGTATGTTAAAAGAAACTATTCATATTCATTCAGGTGTTTCAAAAAAAATGAACTTTCTTTTTTAAAAAGTGTCAAAAATGCGGATTTTTTAAATGGCGGAAAAATCGGCAAAATTTCCCGGTTTTCTGGTTTCCCGGTTTTTTGGTTCCCGGATAAAAGGTTCTGTACTGTACCAGTATAAGCGAAAAATTTTAACAAAATAGCCCACAATTATGTAATTCAAAATTTGAACAAGCATAAAATAATACGAATTATGTAAATCATTGCTTAAACAATTAATTTTAGCTCTAAAAAGAGGGTGAGGGGAAGGGTGGTAATGGCACCATTTCCTTTTTTCTGGGGGAAATTTCCTTAACAAATGGCTTGTATAAGAAAAGTGAAACAATTTAGCTTATCTATTTTTTTATTTATTTTAATTATGAGCACGAGGTAATTAGCATAACAAATAACCAACATGAAAAATGAATTAAATTGAAATATTTTCCTAGTTATTTGTCTTTTTATTGTTTTACTTTTATACTTTTAATAAATTATGAGATACAAGAACATTTTTTTTTTAATCCGCTCAAACTCTCTTTTCTTAAACTTTTAAATGTTTTTTCAGAGTGTTTACGGCAAGGCCATCCCGTTTATCATCATCGGATCTTCTTGCCTGATAGCCGGAGTACTAGCGTCATTCCTTCCGGAGACGTTGAACGAAAACCTGCCGCAAACCATATTCGACGCTGAAGAATTTGGCAGACGTCAGAAATTCTTCTCTTGCAATAGGTAACACCCCTCCCCCCTCATTATCTTTGTTGTATTGATTGGAGGATCTAACAGGATTTCGCTCATAAAAGTCAGACTTGACTCGACAAACGTACAATAAAAAGTCAAATTAAAATTTGCAGAAAATAAAAGCATAAAAGCAATAGCAGTGAATGGAAATGGGAAGTAAAAAGATGTGGTAGAAGCATACTCAAAACCTATATTCCCTTACTTTATCTACAAGATATTGTTAAGAGACTTACAAAATACAGAAATTCTCCATCGCCCAATTTTAAAATACATTGATTGATTTTTAATGAATTTTTAAAACACCCACGCGTAAAAAAGCGCGGCATGAGAAACGAAACCAGTGATGTAGTATGACTGTATCTTTCAGTCGTTTACACACAAAATTGTATTGCAGCTGTACTATCTCTTCATTGCGGAGCTTTTTTCTTCCTAGCGATATCAACTAGTTCAAGTCTATTAATTCACTAGGAAGATTGGGCTCGTTTAAGGGCAATCCAATAACATGCCACTGGTGTCAGCGATGATTGTTTTAAACTTTTGCGGCGAAAACCATGTTCGGGTGAATATCAGGAAAAGTGCTAAATCTCAAATGAATTTCTCAAGCACTTCCAAATAAAAACCAAAAATTTTTCTTTTTCCATAGAGTAAACTGCGTCGCACATTCAATCCATGACAAAATTTTCAGGTTTTACTTTAATTTGTGACAATAGAACTCTTTTTATTGCCTCGATGTCATGTCGGCAGCGCGTCACACATTCGAATCGCAAAGTTCAAAAAAATCCTGTGGATTATAAAACAACGCAGCAGAAACAAATTCTAAAGGAAATGACGTGTTTTATGTTTATGACGATTAACTCTTGTGTTTTAAATAAAATGAATTTAGATCGATAAAAGATAAGCAATTTCTGCTTGTCACAAGTTTTCATAACATGCGGAGTGAGCCAACTTTCGAAATGGTAAAATCTAGACAAAACATTTTTTGGAGCCAAAAAATTACGCTGGGTGAAGCTCTAATATGTGATGTTTCAGTTCCGATCGAAAATTTTCACTTCGGCTGCATTAAATTACAGTTAAGATTTTTTCAATCTTGACTTTTCTGTTTCTACCAAATAAAGTGTCATGTCGGCAGCGGAAATTAAGACACAAAAATAAAGCAATTTTTCAATTAATTTTTGCATAATGGAAAAGAAACCTGTTGTCATGGACATAATAAGGTGTTTTTTTTTCGAATCTTTAATTAGGGATGTTCAGCTATCATATTGCTGGAAATTTGTCATGTCGGTAGCGCGGAAGTAGAAGGTATTTGTTACGAAACTGATGCGTGCGTTACCGATGTTTTTTCGCAATTTTTTCGTCGTGTAATGAATTTGTTGAGTTTTAAAGTACACAGATAGATTCAAGTGCATCGTTTTTCCTGTCAAAATTTCCCATTTGAGTAGTTTATTCATTGTTTTTTAAATGCTTCAAAAACATGAATTTTTCCGCAAAATTTGAGTTTTCAAACAAAATTATTGCCTTTTTCACCCTCTTTTCTTTTACATCAATATTCCGAAATTCGTTCGTAACTACTGCACCCAAAAATATAATTTTGTTTTAAAATGGAAAACTTACGAACATTTTAGTGAAAATCACCCTCCCCCGCCACACTCTGGCTGTCCTGACTTAATTTCGTTTTTTAAGATTGTGTTAAGAGTTTTATTTTATTTGATTTTTAACTATTAACATATTTATCTGTTTGAAACAAACTTTGTCGCACTTATTTAGACTTTAACTAACTTTTAATTAGTCTCTAATTTTATTTATAAAACAAAAAACCGTTCAGGCTCTGAAAATATTATTATATTCTAAGTAATAATTATTTTATTTTTGAACATAAAAGGTGGTGAAAGTGATTACTTTTATACACTAAGTGTAAAATCTGTAATATTTGTCAGTTCGGTAGCATTCTCATCATGTCGGTAACGCTCAAAGAGAACCCCCCCCCTAAAAGGGGGGTAAATGTTCACCTTGACCATGCCCCTATTTTTTTAAAAATATTGTTACTAATGTGTATTTGAAATATCCTATTAATTTAATATTTTCTGAGTATCTTCAAAAATTGAAAATTTCCATGGTCAAATTGGCACTTTTCCTGATATTCACCCGAAAATTACTTTAAAAATTACTTTAAAAAAACTACTTGTCGTACCGCATTTTTTTCCTTTGATGTTGTTCATGGATGTTTTGTTATCACATAAAAATAAAATTTAAGAATCGAAACTTCCGAATTTAACATTTTTAATACGCTTTTATTAGTTTCACATGTGGGTTTGTATGATTGTATGTATGTATGAAACTCTGAATAAAAGATAAAATTCACGTTCTTTACAAATATAAAACTAATATATTTAATACTATTATTAGTAGGTACTAAAGGCTAAACTATATATTATTACATGATGATGTATTATAAGTGTTTCAGTTCTTTGTATCTAACACTGAATAAAGGATAAAATTCACGCTCTTTGCAAATATAAAAATAATATTTTTAATAATATCATTAATACTAAAGGCTATATTACATGCTGTTGCAATTTATAAGTACATACTAACTTATAATGCATCAATGTTTAAAGCTTTTTAGTTTGATTAACTTTAAAATCGAAATTTCAGTTTTTTAAACGATAATTGAATTATTTTATGCTTATATTTCTTTGTTGATTTCTCCCCAGGCGCAGACGTTCCCTGAGCCGTGAGCGTGCCTCTTCTTTCGGCCTGAAAGCCAAAGCGCTGGAGATCTTCGCGACAAATGAGTCCAGCGAAGTCAACCCGAGGAGAGCCTCGCAGATCCTCCAGAACAGCGACTTCGTTCCCGACAGAAAACCATCGGCCGAACCCGAGAAAAAAATCAACGGGGAACTCAGGAAAAGAAATGCTACTGACACCTCTTCAGACGCTGAAGTCCCTAAAGCACCAGGAAGTGAAGTCCCTGAAGCACCAGGTGTAGAAGTCCCTAAAGCACCAGGTGTTGAAGTCCCTACATCAACACAAGCAGCAGCCGCGCAAAACGAAAGTGACATTCACGAACCAGAAGCCAAATCTGTGGATTTAAATGAGCCTCGGGTTCCCTCAGATCTCGGAAATAACAGACTTCCCGACACCGAAGACGTGTCCGTTCCAAATGAGATTAAAGAGAAAGATTACGCGTATGTGAATCTCGTTTTTGATGACAAAAACGAGGCTCATCACGTCGTAAATGGCATTGAAAGCAAAAATAGCTCGTAGTAGAAATTGAAAGAACTGCTAATGGGCCATTCCACGAAAAAGCCGCCATCTTGTCCTGCACGTGACGCTTGTGTATTGGGCCATGGCGAGGGCGCCAGGTTCGATCAGGATCTGCTTACTTAATAGGCCAACCAGGCCGCGATCTAGGGCTCCAAATGGCTAAAATTGTTGTAGTCAGTGCCTAAATTTGTTTTACCCTGTGCCTAAAATTGTAAAGCCTCAGTACAGGAGGCCCAAAAAAAGTATTTAGCCTATGGCACCGTGATATCTTAATCGGGCCAAAGGGTTCCATCCCAGCCAATCAAAGATCCACCATCTTCACTAACGGTGGCGGAGCGACGAAGAAGGGTCGTGGTCATAAAGTCCTCCGAGTGAAACGGTACATCTGGGGGTACTGGACCAGGGGCTGGCTCGGCTGGTCTGGGTCAAAAGAACAGAGCTCTTCAGGGCCCCATCCCGGAAAAACTAAGAGTTGTGGTGGGCACTGGGGACCCTGGAGTGTGAAGTGAAGCGATGCTCGTGTATTTCATTGGAAAGTAGTGATTTTAAAGGATAATTAACGAAATTTTGTTGGTTGAGAAATCACAAACTAATGTGGGTCGGTTCTTCTTAGGCCAAAAAGAAAAAAGGAAAAAAAACTTCGTTCATCATCTTTTAAAATGACTGCTTTTTGCTGAAATATATGAGCCTAACGCGCGGGACAAAATGGCGGCGTTTCGTGGAATGTCCCTGATGAATTTTGAATAACCATGCTTTGAAATATATGCTCATGAGGTATTTGATAGTGTAATCTCAGTTTTTATTTGAGCTTAAACATTTCCACGTGTTTCACTGTGAGGCTAATACTATGGTGACCCGAGATTTCATTCCTCAACGTAGGAAAGTTCATTTTTGTTTGAAAAGCATACTTAGGTTTCTATAATATTTTACAGTTTATGTATAGTAATTTTTAAACAAAATGCAGAAATGAACGAGTGAAATTCTTCAAAGAAATATTCAACCGCGACGAGATGGCCGGTGTCAATCAAATGAGAAAATGAGTCCATTCCTTAAAATAGGTAGAGAAGGAAGAAACACCAGTGTGCCATATTTGCAAGTTTAGCGACATTTTGGCGAAGTGATAAATTTTATGAAATATTAAATAATTCTTCGAACTTTATAGCAAACCATTTGAAATTTATCGTCTGTAACATTTATTGCACTTACTTACACTATTTAATGCAGCCACAACTGCATTTGGCGAGGAAGTCTTTGCTTTCTTTATTGCAACCCTAATGTTACCATCTTGTTTTTAAATTTAAATGAATAGTTGGAGGCGTTGCAGTCAATGACCAATGGCTGCGGAAATACAGGGTGTCCACTCCTATCGTGGACCAATAGCTAATTTCTAAACCGTTAGAGATAAGTATATAGTTGATTTCGGAAAAAATCTCCAAATTACGAAAGGAATTTTGGGTCTATTCAATGTTTTTCAAAAAATCAAATTTTGAAAGAGTTACGAAATTTAAATTTTTATACAGCCCCCCAGTCCTATCAATCATATTTAGTAAAACATTCTTGACACTGTAGCGTTTAAAACTAAAAAAAAATCACTGTTCTGCCACAAAAATTGACCGAGTTATGACGTTTTGAAAAATCAAGATTTTGCATTATTTCATGACATCATCGGTGGAGCGATCTCTCGATGACGTCATGAAACAATGCAAAATCTTGATTTTTCAAAACGTCATAACTCGGTCAATTTTTGTGATAGAAGAGTGATTTTTTTTTAATTTTAAACGTTACAGTGTCAAGAATGTTTTACTAAGTATAATTGATAGGACTGGGGGGCTGTATAAAAATTTAAATTTCGTAACTCTTTCAAAATTTGATTTTTTGAAAAACATTGAATAGACCCAAAATTCCTTTCGTAATTTGGAGATTTTTTCCTAAATCAACTATATACTTATCTCTAACGGTTTAGAAATTAGCTATTGGTCCACGATAGGAGTGGACACCCTGTATATAAAACCAAGACCCACCTACTTCCTTGTATCCAATGAGAAATCTTTCTCGATTGTGCAAAAATTAAAATATTTTCCTCTTTGGCTAATTTCTCAAATTGGGAGACCAATTAAAGGTAAGCAAGGTGACGTATTCAAGCTTTATAACCAATGCCGCAATTGTGAATCCCATTCCTCAATTTTCATCTGCGTATCACCCCTTCCTAAAAATGGACAATCCTGAAAAAAAGGAGGAGTCATAGGCCATCTCTGCGAAGTTGAATTATACTTTCTCTTCTATGCAGGTCCGTCATTTAGGGGGTGGGGGGGGGTCAATTGCCCCCCCTGACTTTGAGAAATCAATATATTTGCATATAAGTGGGCGTGGCTTTTGTTGTTTTCCGGTGAAATTGCATTGTGTTTGGACCCTTTGCCCCCCCCCCCCCTGGAAAAACTTCAAATGACGTCCCTGCTTCCATGTTACTCTTTTTAAAAAGGCAATACACGTAACTTTGTTTCCTCTGGGTTATATATATTTTCTTTCAAAAAACAAAATACGTAACTTTCTCCTCTAGGTTACTGTCTTTCATAAAACAAGACGTGTTACTTTCTCCTCTATGTTACTTCTCTCTCAAAAAACAAGACACGTTACTTTTCTCTCTAGATTAAAAATAAGACACGTAACTTTCTCCACCGAGTTACTCTTTTTCAAAAAAACAAGACACATCTCCACAACGAATCAATCCACACAATCGAACACAAGCTGTGTTAGAGGACGAGATATTCTGTTTTACAACAGGACGTATGGTCGTTTTACGTATAGCCTTTATTTTATTTTTTAATGCAGGAAAATATTTTGTATTTTATTTGGGAGATTTGGCATAAAGAGAAGTGCTGTCTGATTGCGTATTGTGCGCCTGGTTGCCACGAACGCTTCCATTTGAAAAAGGGGAGATGGGTTTAGGATGAGCACTTCCCGATGCCTTCAGTTTCTGTTCGCTTGCTACTTCCTCGTTGCATTTCCCCTCTATTTCGAGAGAGTCAGAAGAGACTTGGCGCGTGCGCAGATTCGACGGAGGTCTCGCGAAAACTTTTTAGACAGTATGCCGGTTTTTATGTTTAAAATATTTTGTTAATGTTAAAATATTTTTACAAACCCCTAATCGTTGTTATACGATCCTCATCTATCATATATTTTTTCGTTCATTAGTGCTTTATACGATTATGTTTTTCCTCATGAATACAAAACAATACTTTCTGGAACGATTCATTTTGCATTTATGTAAAACATTTTTTTAAACTGCTGCCCATCTTGAAGTATAAAGCGGCATTTTCTAGTTAGAATTCATTTTTTCCCCTTTTTTGCAATCATTTATAGTTTTTATTTAAAATATTTTTTCTTGAAATGATAAAAAAAGAATCATAAGATATGATAGTTATTGTAATTTTTTAAGGTGCGTCATTTTTCTATTCATTATATCGAATTGATATAACTGTTTTTAATGAAAATATTACATTTGCACAATATTTTTATAATGTGAAATTAAAATGTACTGTTTTCAGTATGTGTGTTATTTGTTATTATTTTGTACATACCTTATACAAACAAAGAAAAAAATAATTAGTGAAAGAGCATTATGTCGTGTCGGCTGCGCTATACTCTCGAAGTTCCATTATTTTTCATCTTTCTTCATTTCTTCTTTTAACGTATAAATCTGGTCAAACATGAATCCGCTTATAATGACCAACTAACAATTTGTAGATTTTCTTCTGGGAAAAATTTTAAACAGTAATTATTTATTCAGTTGGGATACCACAGCTTACACTTCAGACGATAAGCGCCAGTTTACTGTATTTATATCACGATAATAATTGTTTTATCCGTTGAATTAAACTTTTGAACTTAATTGGAAATTGAGATGATAGGATTTTTTGGATGAGGACTAAATCGTTTTAAAAACATTGAAAACTTCCTATTTCGTCATTACTTCCTTTTTTTTTTTCATTAAAAAAAAAATTTCTCAGGTTGTCGTTATCTAGGATTTTGATATCTAAGGTTATGGACCTCTTTGTAGTACATTGCGTCTGAAAACAAAGACTTATTTTATTTCGAAACAAATCGCAGATAAGCACTACAGAATTGTTTTTCCACGACTATGAAAAAGCAAAACCACATTATTCTAATATCACAGCAGAATCTGCTTAACAGTAGCTGATATTAGGGGACCCAGGGCCCCGTGCCCCTTTCAAAGAGGAAAAAAATTAACAATACTATCATCTATTTTTAATTTAATTCTTCATGACATAGGTAAAACTTTTTAATCTACAGTAACCCCTCGTTATATCGCTCATTCGGATATCCAGTAAAACCTCTTCTATCAGCCACCTCTAAGTGGTGACCCCTCTTTATGACCAATATTTCGTCTGACGGATTTTTTGCCCCAGCCACTTGACGTAAAAATTCAGAGGAGTTGAAAGGCCCTACAGCAGCGGCCTCCTAATCCCTCTGAATGGTCCCGAATGGGTTTATTATTTCAATTAAAAAAAATATATATATTCGCTTCCTGTTTGTAATCTTCAGCCTTGCGGCTCAAGATCAGCTTAGGGGAGGTCTTTTTGGCTGCTAATAGGTTGCGATAATTTCTGAGTAAGAATTTTATCCAGATTTGTTCATTTGTTGGAGGGTGATCTGATTGCAACAATCTCAAAAAGAAAAAAGTTTTAAAAATCTCAAGCAGCTCAATGAAACTTCTGTGCCAATAGGAGAACGGCAAATCAGAGAGAGAGTTAATATACAGGGTGTCCTCTCCAATCGTGGACCAATAGCTAATTTCTAAACCGTTAGAGATAAGCATAGAGTTTATTTAGGAAAAAATCTCCAAATTACGAAAGGAATTTTGGGTCCATTCAATGTTTTTCAAAAAATCAAATTTTGAAAGAGTTACGAAATTTAAATTTTTATACAGCCCCCCAGTCCTATCAATCATATTTAGTAAAACATTCTTGACACTGTAACGTTTAAAACTAAAAAAAAATCACTCTTCTACCACAAAAATTGACCGAGTTATGACGTTTTGAAAAATCAAGATTTTGAAGGATTTCGCATACGGTCCCTTAAGTGATCTCTCGATGACGTCATGAAATAATGCAAAATCTTGATTTTTCAAAACGTCATAACTCGGTCAATTTTTGTGGTAGAGGAGTGATTTTTTTTTAGTTTTAAACGTTACAGTGTCAAGAATGTTTTACTAAATATGATTGATAGGACTGGGGGGCTGTATAAAAATTTAAATTTCGTAACTCTTTCAAAATTTGATTTTTTGAAAAACATTGAATAGACCCAAAATTCCTTTCATAATTTGGAGATTTTTTCCTAAATAAACTATATGCGTATCTCTAACGGTTTAGAAATTAGCTATTGGGCCACGATTGGAGTGGACACCCTGTAGACCAGCGTTTCCCAAACTTTTTTGCCTCACGTACTATTTGTTTATGCATCATGCTAAATTATACCACTTCGAAAAATTGTTGCGCAGTACATTTCGTTAAATTTGTTATTGCGATTGTGAGTCTGTTTATTTGTATGTATATCGTAAAAAGAGACAAATTCTGTTGAAAAGCACCTAACGTCATGCCGTACGAACTCACTTATGTATGTAACAGGGACGTGCCGTCTGGGTAGGCAGGGTCAAAGAAAATAGACCAAACTTTTAACTTCATTCAATGGCATTGAATGCGTTGATTGGAAAAAAATATTCAGGTATTACGCAGCGAGTACAGCCAAAAAGAAAACAAAATGGAATTCTTCTATTTTTGAAAATTGAAAAGCATTGGCCGTCCCTGCTTTTCGGTCTCCGTATCTTTTCAAAGCATAGCATGAAAAACACCTCCGCGTTTCTCCCCTTCGCGTCAGTCAAAGCGACGGCGAAGGCAGAATAAAATGTGCCTCTGGTGCTTAGAAGACGAGATCCTCGCTTCTGCGCAGTATTAAACTCGTAAGCTGCTCTGTGTCTCTGCTGGTCTCTTCGAAAATTAGGGACGTCATGTGCAGAGCGATGTGCGTTAGCGAATTTCTCAATGGTATCGGCGGCGCGATTCGTTTTTTCTGTGGTGTTTTGTTTTCTATCATATATTTTCGTAATTTTCGAATGTTCCGTTTTTTTATTTGTCGTATGGTTTCCCATGTTTAAGTTGAAACCGCAGAATAGTTGTTCCGTTTAAAGTTAAAAAAAAAAAGACTTATGAAGAAAATTTGCAAAAATATGGAAAAATTCATGTCATTAGTATATGAAAGTAAATTTCAAAAATAAGCTTTTGGAGTTGATAAGGATGCATTTACAGTAGGAACGAGTTTTTCGTAACAAATGTATAACAAATGTACTTGATTTTATTTTTGAAGAGTGAACTGAGCCAATTGTTTCCAGAAACTGAAGTTGTTGCAATTAATTTTGACTGTACTAGTCACAATCGTTTCTGCAGAGTGAATATTTTCGGCCATAAAAATAATTAAGAGCCACACAAGAAACAGAATGACAAATTATCGACTTTCATCTCTTGTTTTGACATTCATAGAAAAAGAAAGTAAACAAAAATTAAACAAGAACCCACTTTCAAACTTTATGAAAGTCACGAATATTTTCACTACGATAAAAGAAAGAAGAATGGATTTTCTATAGAATTAGATGATTATTTTTGTACATATGTTTATACAAGGGACTACGTAAATATCAATCATATTCATACTGTTTTATTTACGATTAACCCATTTATGCCCAGTAGCCTAAAAACGGGACGCTTGTTAGTTACTGCATACAAAAACCTGTAATGGGTCCCAAGCAGCACAAAGGCGTTCAAAACACGTTCTGCAACACGTACAGAGCGCACCAGCCGGCACGTTCAAAACACGTTCTCGCAGCACGTGTTGTCAACGTCTATGTGTCTCATCGATCGATGGTAATATGACACGTCGAAATCTGGTGTTGACCACCGCTTTTTGTCCCAGTTTTGAACGTGGAATGATAGGTTATATTTAGGTTCTGGAAATACGTTTGTTTTCAGTACTCCCCAGCTAAAAACATAAACTACGTATACCCCACTATCCGGGGCCGTGACGTGTTTTAACCGTGACGTAATTTTTGATCCGCCATTTTTGATCCATGATCGTCGCCATCTTGGTTTTAATTATTTAATTACTTAATTAATTTAATTTAATAATTATTGATTATTTAACTACTTTGAATTTTATATATTCATTCCACGGGATTCGAACGCGGGTCCCTAGCGCTTCCAGCTGGACACGCTAACCACTAGACGCTACTTGATCATATCGAGGGAGAAAAATAATACTTTTAAACAAATTTTTATGCAGGAGGCGCCATCTATGAAAGACTAAGGGCGTAAATCATATCATTTTATTAATATGAATATAATGTTTTTTTACTGAAATGCATGCAAATCTGATTAGGATCTTGGGAGAAAGAGTTGTTTAAGATAAAACTTAAAGTTTCTGCAGATATGATTCCTCCCCCCTTTCTAAAAAGCAGTAATTCACGACCTCAATTCTGAGAAATTAAGCACCTCCTTAAGCACTGAAATGACACCGTGATAATATTACTGTTTTTACACGTCAAACATCACGTTCTTTAAGTACTGAAATGACACCGTGATAATATTACTGTTTTTACACGTCAAATATCACGTTCCTTAAGCACTGAAATGACACCGTGATAATATTACTGTTTTTACACGTCAAACATCACGTTCTTTAAGTACTGAAATGACACCATGATAATATTACTGTTTTTACACGTCGAATATAACGTTCAAGGGACACTTAGCACCGTTATTTGATCAATAACACCATTTTTGCACCAAATTTGAACGTTCTGGTGCTGCTGGGGGTATATCCTTTTACTAAACTTATTTTTCACAAGTTAAATAGTCCTTCTTCTTGAGAAAACCAGATAGAACCACTAGTTGGACATCAGTATATTTATTGACTGCTATTTTCCGACAAATCACTCAATCAACGATCCAGCATGGGTATCCGCAGAAAATAAGTTTTTTTTTTTTTTTTTTTGCGAACTTATTTTTTATAAAATTAAACTATTTTAAAATGATTTGCTTAAAAATGATCACAGATGCCTTCTGTCATGTTACTTTGCACAAGTAAAGTCAAGTAAGGTCGTATTTTGCTCACATATCTGCAAAATATCCCATAAACAGGACGTTAAATAATTTAATAAATACGGCAACGGCGAACTATTTTAAGCCTAAAATGTATGTAAACCATTCCAAGTAAGAGTTTTCAGCAGATAAAAATTGAAAAAAAAATGTTAAAAAAGACTTGGGCATAAATGGGTTAACATTACATGCGTTTTCAACATACGTATTATTGTTCCACAAATCATCTCATCTGCCTACCGTGGGCATTCGTTCACGGCACGTGCCTGGTATGTAGGGGAGAGTGGTAATGAATGGGCCATGGTGATGAATGGGCCACTAACAAAATATGAAAAAGTATTTGCATGAATTTTTATTTGATGCCACCAATAGATGTAGCTATTTGTTCTACTAAACTCACCCAATTTTCATTCGTTTGCGCTGAGCCATTTTCAAACTAGAGTGGCATGGTCAAGAATCTGACTGAAAAGTAAGTTTTTCCCTTTTTAGTAAAACATTTCCTAGCTAAAATGTACCAAGTATTTCACTGCATACATGTGTATAAGCTAGTCTTTCCATATCTATAAACTAATCTTAAGATGTATTTTGATGTTATCTAAATTCAATGTACTCAAAAAACCTAAATGTATTCCAAAAGTATAGGTGGGGCTGAATGGGCCACTATGTCATGGTAATGAATGGGCCACCTAAATATTGTTTTTCTTCCTTTTCTTTGGATTTTCGCATTAATATGAAACACAACTGACTGTCATAGATAAAGATTACTGTCCTCAAAATAGGTTTGTAGTAACTTCTAAATATAATTTGCAGATCTATATTATATTCCTATAGTACAATAGACCTCTGGTCGCAGTGCATGGCTTGAAAAAGCCCCCCTCTCTCCTTCATATTATATTCCTCACAGTACAATTTCATTTTCTTTCTTGGTAACTAAGTTAGATATTTCTTATTCCCGATGTCTAGTAAATTTTAAAAAAATTTTTGAATTTCGACAAGTTTGAAAATGAAGATGAAGTTTTTGAAAGTAATTTTTAATATTATTTTTGAAATATATAAATTTTGTTAAATCATAGTGTGTATTATTTGTTATTGTTTTATATTTTTTATATATGATGTTATTTATTTCTTACAATCTCATTATTTAGTCATTTTTCTGCTACAATTGGTATGCATCAGTTTTATTTTAATTGCATCGGTTTTGATGTTTATATAATTTTAAAGCAGTATGATTTTGTATCATCATGTCAAGTGCCACATTTATTTTGTCATATTCAGCAAATGAAAGATTAAATCCACATGTTTTTATTGAATTCATTTAGTGGCCCATTCATTACCTTCGATGGCCCATTCAACCCCATAGGTGGGGTTGAATGGACCAAATTTCAAAATTTTTATTTTCTATTATAATTCACTATAGACAGGTGCTAATCCAACTTTTATGACTTTTTTAGATAGCCAGATAAGTAAAGTAACTAAAACACCAATTTAGAGTTAAAACAAAGTGTTAGAAAAAATTACGAAAATTCAAAACTAAAAAGTGGCCCATTCATTACCACTCTCCCCTACCTACAAACATATAAGCAGCCGAAAAATCTGTTTCAACCACCCCGAGTTAATTACGACGAGTTTTCTCGTGACGCCTGTATGTACGTATGTGCGGATGTATGTATGTGCCTCGCATAACTCAAAAACTATATGCCGTAGAAGCTACTAGCTTGGTATGTAGGCTCTGAGGATGGTCTATACTAAAATGCTTAGTATAGACCATCTTAATATAGACCAGAACTTAACTTGGCAGTGACGTCTCTACGGATGGAGCCAATAAGAGCTCACAAGCAGTCAGCGATCTCCTCTAATTCGCCAAATAGGCTGTGACGTTTTATCTAGCTCGTTTTTCATAGACTAACGTCACGCAAACGTCACGCTGACGTCACGATGTTTTTGCCAAGAAAGGTTGCATTGTAGTGCGCCTCTTAACACGACCACTCGGCGATATGTCGCCAAGCTTTTTGTCGCCAAGTGTTTTACGCCAACTTGGCGACATATCGCCAAAGGTAAGCACTCATTTTTTACTAAAAGTATTGAAAAAAAAAATATTTTTTCTTATTTTTCATCAAATATTTAGCCATCGAATATTTAGTTATTAAATTCATTACATCTTTATCTATTGTCAAACCAATGACTAAATAAATAGTAAGGTAGTTGCTTTGTGTTAAGTCCTCAGTTGGCTCACGCTTAAATTGAGAAGAGAAAACGTTTTTAGGAAAATAGATGTGGTTAGTATTCAAGATTATATGGTATATTTGGTGGTAAAAGTTATTGGTGCTTGAAAAATAGATTCATATATTTTTTGAATGATCTCTGACAGTTTTTTAACAGTTTCTATTTCATAAAATATTTACTTAGTTTTTGCTTTTTCACGATTTATGTGACAAACTTTCATACATTTTTATTATTTTCCTGCGACCCTTGAACAGTTCAATGAAAAAAATAATAGCTCGCACACACATTCAACTTCATGCAGCTTGTTATGAATTGAGCTAACTTATTTTTCCAAAAAGTATTTGTAGCATAATTTGCATGTAGTTAATCTCATTCGTCCTTCAGTTCTTGCAACAAGATCAAGCCAAACGGCAAACGTCACGAATATGCAAATTGCCGGCTCATATAAACTCCGGCACTTAGCTATATTCTCGCTCTTTCACTACTTTCGGCAGAGGTAGACTTGGTTATTTTCGGCGGCTCCGTCGTGAGTGCCGTTTTTCTTTTTGACGATAATTTCGGTAGCACTCTAAATAGTCATCCAATAAATAGTTTATTGCTTTAACTTCGACTCATTCATGTTGCCCGGAATATAAATTGGTCAATATAAATTCATTGAGGTTTAAATTTCCAGTTTAAATAAGCTGTGTTCACACTTACAGCTTAACACAGCTAATGGTTATCTTTTTCTCCTTGCAGACTCAAGTTCAAGCTCTGATTCAAATGAGAAATCTTTTGTTCTACTGCTGCAACTCACTTTTCGAACACTGCAGCATCTAAATTCGTTGCAGTAGAAGAGTCATCAGAGTCTCTTATTTTCGAGTCGGCTAAAAGAGAAAATGCAATTGCTTTGCCAGCAAAGTCGAATAAATCTCAAGAAAAACCACCAATAGTTACTAGCAAATGCCCGGAAAACCCCAATGTAAATGCTGTTGTTAAAGTCCTCTCCAAGTTCAAGCTCGGGGTCAGAGAGCAACCTTTTGGGTCAACTGCTGCAGCTACAACTCACTTTTCGACTACAGTAGTACCTAAATTTTTTGCAGCACTGGGAATTATATGAACACTGTCCTGAAATGGCTTCTGCAACACATCGACTATGTTAGATAACTGTCTAATGATAATTTCAATAGGTAGAATTCAGGCCTGGATTCAATAGACGAAACACAATCAGAGACAACTTAAATGTCTTCAAAAAAAACTCTAAAGTAAAGATTGAGAAGGTTTTGTTTCAGTTTCTCTTGTAGTCATACCAAGCAATTAAAGTTAAGAAATGCAAGTTGTTTCTTCTGCGTAATAGCTACTAATGAAATACATGGGGTATTTTGATGAAATACTCTAATTAAAATGTGTTTATATGACGGTACGCACTTTCCCTTTCTTTAAAGTAAGGTGGGAGTAAGTGCGTACCATTATGATGGGGCAAGTGCGTACCACTATCATGAGGCATATGCGTACTATTATGCGGAGCAAGTGCGTACTATTATGCGGAGCAAGTGAGTACCATTATGATGAGGCAAGTGTGTACCATTTACGTGGAAAATCCGACTCTCGTAATTCGCCTTTAATTTTGCTTATAACTCTTTTATATGCTGATTATAAATCGACGTCATTTCCATCAAGTATTTATATTTACATTGAATGCGGCATAATATTTCAATTTTATTCATTACCTCTGAAATATATTGGCTTTTAGATATCAGTTAGTAAATTTTTCGTTGAAAATAGCGATCATAAGCTATACTTAATTTAAACTAGAATGAAAAATGAAGCAATGAAATTAAGTGAAACACTAAATATGGAGCCAACTGATTCAAAAAACGAAGGTGGAGTAATGAATAAATTATATTTCAGAAAATTAAGAACACCTTGTGAAAAACTATTTCAATGTGCAAGAAAAAAAATGTAAAGTATCATATCATGATCAATTATTTTCTTTTTTTTTTTCTTTTTTGCTCTTTATTTTGTGTTTTTTCTTACTGCTGCTGATTCTAATAAGAAAAAATTTTTAGAACCATTTAGAAAAAAAACAAATTGTTCACTCAGGTCACCTAACGATCTACTATATAAATAGAATTAAAGAAAATCACAGGGGTACGCACTTACAACAACGCTATTGGACGCACATGTCTGTCTCATCTTACATTTAAGAAGGGGTAAGTGCGAACCCTGGCTTAAACACAGACTGATTAATGTATGAAACTAAAATAAACTATGTAGCTTATAAGTGATTATTACTAAATAAAAACAACTTACATTTGCTCACTTGGTCTTATTAAAAGGACAGAGGAAGAGTCACAAACACAACACTCTCAATCTTCAAATCACAGTTGTTCGCAAGACATGTGGGATATCACTGATTGCGTTTCATATATTAAAGCAAGTGCTGATCTCTAGTATTAGGAATTATCCCAAGCCAACTACCTAACATATTTAATATGTGCCAGAAGTTTTTTCCTGTTCATATTCACATAATTTAAGGTGGACGCACTTACCCCGCTAGGTAGGGAAAGTGCGTACCTTAGAATAGGTGTCGTAAACCAGGTCACAAAACCTATGCTTATGGTTTATTGGACATATTATATGCTTGAAAATCTTAGTAAAGGATCTGGAAAGAAAACTAAAAAAAATTGTGAGTGTACAAGATTTTTCAACCTAGCAGCATCCTTGAGAACATGAACTTTGAAAAAAAGGGTACGCACTTACCAGAACTCACCCTACCAATTTCTTTTACAACAAGAGAGGTATAACAGCTAAAAGTATCACAAATTCTTCTAAAGTTCAACTGACTGAAATAAATTTTAAAAGGAAAAAACTTTAAAATAAAATATAAAAAATGCTTTTTCAATCTAAAGGTTTTTTTCTATTAGCTTGATTCGCACTAAAAAGTTGGAAATAAAATAAATTTATGATTTCTAGATGACAACAGTCAAAAATTTCAGTTGATCTAATTATATTTTTATGTGCTGATTAATTCAAAAACGCACAACAAAATTTAAATTAAAAATTGAGTGAAGTAATAGGCGGTATATAGGTTAGTATGTAGCTTTCATAACACCGCTTATTTCCTCTATCAATTTTTTAACACACATTTTTATGTGTGTTTTAGTTAATCAGCATAAAAAGATAAAATTAGATCAACTGAAATTTTTGACTGTTGTCATCTAGAAATCATACATTTATTTTATTTCACTTTTTAGTGCGAATCAAGCTGATAGAGATAGTCTTTTGATGTAAATAACATTTTTTATATTTATTACCAAATAATAATAATAATAATCCAGGAATAAACTAATATATAAATAAAATTTTACTAGGTGCAGAAGAACTATTAAAAAAATACATTTAAATATTAATAACAAGGTAAATAATAAACATAGTTGAAAAATCAGAGAACTACAAAAATTAATCACGAAATTCTAGTAAAAGATGTTATAAAGGGTATTGTTATTTTTATGATGCATTCTTTTTACTTCTTTTTCTGGATTTTTTTTCTTGAGTAATTAACGTTTTTTAACATGGTCAAGTAAAAGTCTCTGAGGACCGCCAGTCAAATATTTCTGCGGTCTTTGCCCGTCCACCGGACCATTGGTTGAGAACTGTTTACCTATAATAGTGTATGTTAGTTTCAACCGTCTACTGTCTTTGTATTAGGGTGATAGTAAAGTAATGTTTTTATCAAGCAAATCAATTATTGAAAGCTTTAATTTCCATGTCATTATCCTCGTTATCAATGGATTTTTGACATCTAGTAGTCAATTTTAAAATCCGGATAGATTAAAGGGGGAAAAATCGATTTTTGGAGCAAAATGTCTTGATATTTTGCTATTTTGAGTATCCAAGAAGCAAAATATCTTGATATTTTGCTTCTTGGATACCCAAGACAAAATTTTAAGGTTTTTTACTTCCTTTTACGTAGTATAGGAAATATTGTGATCGCGAAAAAAAAATCACTCAAATTTGAGTCTAAATTTTGATTTTGCTCACCCCCGAATGAATGTTCCGTAGTTTTTCGACCTGTCAGTACGTGCATATGTACCTACCAACATATAAGCAGCCGAAAAATCATTTTCAACCACCCCCGAGTTAATTACGACGAGTTTTCTCGTGACGTCTGTAGTATGTGCGGATGTATGTGCGGATGTGTGTGCGGATGTATGTGCGGATATGTGTGCGGATGTATGTGCGGATGTGTGTGCGGATGTATGTGCGTATGTGTGTCGCATAACTCAAAAACTATATGCCGTAGAAGCTTCTAGCTTGGTATGTAGGCTCTGAGAATGGTCTAGTTGTGCACCTCCCCTTGTGGTTGCATTCGAATGTTCCCAAGGGGTGTTTTACCCCCTTTTTGGGGTAAATCAGTGTTAATTTCAATGCAGACTCAAGTGAAATGAATTGACGCGACCACTTGGCGATATGTCGCCAAGCTTTTGGTCGCCAAGTGTTTGACGCCAATTTGGCGACATATCGCCAAGTTGGCGACAAATTTGGCGAAAAATTATTTTTTGAATTTGGGTTCAACTTGGCGCTATTGGCGATATTTTGCGAAAAATTCACTGAATGTTATTAAAATCCGCGATATTTAGAAAATGAACCATTGTAAAATATTTTTTGCATTGTTTCGTGGCAGATTAGGGGAGTAAATATTTGAATTGTTACCTTGCTCACTCCAAGCACTTTTTTTAACACTTAAGGCAACTACTAAGAAATTTACACGTAAAAGGAAGTAGTGTGGGGTCCATACCAGATTTTTTTAAAAAATAGATAGCAGTAAAGTGAAATCAGATGGAGTAATATCAAGAGAGTATGATGGGTGAAGCAGTTGGATTTCCCTTTCCTCCGATTGCTAAAGCACTGTCTATCACCACACAATCACTGGAAAACTCGGCTTGTATCCAAGATGTCATTTCAAGCTCTTTGGCTTATTTTTTTTTTTTAAATCGATCTGGGATTTAAAATTGACTATTAGATGGCAAAAGGCCCTTCATAAGGAAGACATTTACATCGTTGATTTGAAAAAAAAAAACTTTAACGTCTGATTTGTTAAAAAAAACTTAAAAAATTACTGTTTTAAAAATTACTTTTCGGTCCCCTTAATATAGAGCCCCTACATATATAAAGGCCCAACTATCCGACATTTTAGATCAAAAGAAAGAGTGAGATATAAGGGATCTAACGTGCTTTCGTTTCCTTTCAATTTTGTTTTTCGAGGAGTACTATAAAATTTATTGCTGAAAAAGCTTCAAAAGCAACAAGTTAAGCAAAAGGACAACCATATTTTTAATATTAATAAAATCAACAAAACAAGCAGATCATAAAGTAGAAAACATTTCAAATGACGAGATAATAAAAGTTCGGGGTTATTCGTGTAGGTTTAATTCGCTTTCTAATTAATAATGAAATTTTTATTACGCTTTAACGTTCATACTATCTTATTCTCAACAAAAATATTGTATGTTCAACTTGAGTACCAATTTTTGTTCGATTTCGTTCATTACTTCTCGAGATATAGCAGTTACATTAAATAAGAAATAGGCTCGATTGCTCCCCCCCCCCTTTGAGATATTGACACACAAATTGAATCAGCATCTGTACTAAATAGGGTCTACCTATGGACCAATTTTCGTTTGATTCCGTCGGTTACTTCCTGAGATATAGCAATCACCCACGCGCAGAAAACGTGCTATTGCTCCACTCCCCCTTGGAGGAATTCGCTATAAAGAAGTCTGGTGCACCAGTTCACATGGTGGTACATATGTGCAAAAATTTTTGTTCGGTTTCATGCAGTAGTTTTTGCTCTAGCGCGGCCACAAAAACTGGTCACACACATACAGACTCACACACACACACACACACACACACACATTTTCCAAAAATGATCGAAATGGACTCAGCCACTCAGCGCACCTCAAATCATGCAAATCCGTCAAAATTCGACATTCGAAAATTTTCACGAATCCAATACTTTCTTCTATATATTTTATATTAGATATAGAAGAAAGTAAAAAGGTATAATTCTCAGAAAGGAATTTTTTTTTCTTTTAATCAATAATATTGTATGTTTTAAATACATCTTAATTTATTTGCACTTAAAACTGCAACTTTCGAGTTGCATTCCATTATAAAATAATGGGAATATTTTAGATTATTATTTTTTTAATTTTAAAGAACAATTGTTCAGCTAATTTTCTTTTCGTCTTATTAAGAAAACTATCCGAGCATGAATATAAACTAATCTTTTTCTCGGTGCACGCGTCATGAATTTATACGTTGATTGAATCGTTTATTTTTATATGACCTCTGTAACATCGCATTTTCGGATATATAGGGGAGAGTGGTAATGAATGGGCCACTTTTTGGTTTTGAATTTTTGTAATTTTTTCTAACACTTTGTTTTAACTCTAAATTGGTGTTTTAGTTACTTTACTTATCTGGCTATCTAAAAAAGTCAGAAAAGTTGGATTAGCACCTGTCTATAATGAATTATAATAGAAAATAAAAATTTTGAAATTTGGCCCATTCAACCTCACCTATGGGGTTAAATGGGCCATCGAAGGTAATGAATGGGCCACTAAATGAATTCAATGAAAACATGTGGATTTAATCTTTTATTTGCTGAATATGACAAAATAAATGTGGCACTTGTCATGAGGATACAAAATCATACTGATTTAAAATTATATGAACATCAAAACTGATGCAATTAAAATTTTAAAACTGATGCATACCAATTGTAGCAGAAAAATGACTAAATAATGAGATTGTAAGAAATAAATAACACTAAATATATATAAAAAAATAACAGATAATACACACTATGATTTAACAAAATTTATATACTTCAAAAATAATATTAAAAATCACTTTCAAAAACTTTATCTCCATTTTCAAACTTGTCAAAATTCAATTTTTTTTTAATTTACTAGACATCAGGAATAAGAAATATTTAACTTAAGTTACCAAGAAAGAAAATGAAATTGTACTGAGAGGAATATAATATGAAGGAGAGAGGGGGGCTTTTTCAAGCCACGCACTGCGACCAGAGGTCTACTCGTATTGTACTATAGGAATATAATATATATCTGCAAATTATATTTAGAAGTTACTACAAACCTATTTTGATGACAGTAATCTTAATCTATCTATGACAGTCAGTTGTGTTTCATATTAATGCGAAAATCCAAAGAAAAGGAAGAAAAACAATATTTAGGTGGCCCATTCATTACCATGACATAGTGGCCCATTCAGCCCCACCTATACTTTTGGAATACATTTAGGTTTTTTGAGTACATTGAATTTAGATAACAACAAAATACATCTTAAGATTAGTTTATAGATATGGAAAGACTAGCTTATACATATGTATGCAGTGAAATACTTGGTACATTTTAGCTAGGGAATGTTTTACTAAATAGGGAAAAACTTACTTTTCAGTCAGATTCTTGACCATGCCACTCTAGTTTGAAAATGGCTCAGCGCAAAGGAATGAAAATTGGATGAGTTTAGTATAACAAATAGCTACATCTATTGGTGGCATCAAAAAAAAAATCATGCAAATACTTTTTCATATTTTGTTAGTGGCCCATTCATCACCATGGCCCATTCATTACCACTCTCCCCTATATTGCGGGGTTTTTTTTTTATTTTTTTTATGTCCCCCTACAAGCGTGATATAACGATGGGTTATGGCATTTCTTTAAAAAAATGTATTTGAATTTTTGACACCTCGAACTCAAATTATGTTTTTCGCAATCACAAATTGCGATAGATGTGTGTGCACTCAATTAATACTTCTGATTTAGCGATCAGAAGGGTCGTGCAACCTTGGACCTCCCCTCCTCCTTAACAAAGCTCTAGCTACCGCAGACGTCGTGCAGTCTCTCTTCAGAGTGGATTCGAAGTCTGCAACAGAGTGCGTCCCTGTGCGCCACTTCCCGGGACGTCCGCCGGCCTCTGCTCCTTTCGGGTGGTGGCGCCCATGTCCTGCACACACTAACACATGGAACAATTCGTGATTGTGAAAACATAATTTGAATTCATGATGTCAAATTTCAACTTATTTTCATCTTCCTTTTTGATTTCATTTTATTTATTGCTATTTAAATATATTTTTTAACTTTTTATTATTATTTTTTTGATAAACTGGACATATAATTTTATGTTTCAGCATTGCTCTGCAAATGATATTCTCAAAAAATATTCTTATGACCAGTGGCGGCGCCAGCTATGGGGCAGGGGGGGGGGGCAATTGCCCCCCCCCCCCGTCGGAAACGTCTTGCCCCCCCATCGGGGAAATTTTCTAACTTCGTCGGGAAATCCGACGATCAAATTTTCCGACAGAAATCTGAGTGCCGAAAATCTTTCCGATCCCGACGGACCAGTGAACTTTTTCAATAAAATAATTCAATCAAAAAAAAATATTTTTTTTTCTAAAATATTCTCATCATTTAACGAATTATGCGTTTCCAGACCAATTTTGAACACGAGAACCTTCGGGAGATGGTCGTCGTATCTCTTTTGAACGAACGTAAATTCTGCTGGAGAAAGTTATTTTTGTTCAGGTTGAAAAGAACAAATCTTCCTCTTTTTTTCATACCAGCTGTCCCCACTCGCAAATCGCCAGCAGCATCAGGGTTGCAGCAGCATGGCAAACGGACATTCATTGTCACTTTCTGAGAATCTAATAATCATCAACAATAAATAGGTGTTTAGTTGCCTCAACCTCATTTCTTAAAATCAGCCGCTAGACACGTGTTTCTCTCCAGGGCCTTTGCCACCCTCTGAGGAGGAAGGAGCGATACTTATAAGACTCTGGGATTAGACCCCTTTTTCTTCTCGTAAACCAGTGCCGCGGGCTCTCGAGCGTTGTGCATAGAGAGCTAGTAAAGAAACGAAGCATACCCTAGACCCCAGTTCAAATTCGCCTTTCGCACCATCACGTCATGGTGACTGGGTAAGTGTGTGTTATAAACTTTTGAAATGCTTTTGTTTTTTTAGCAATAGGGGCAGTATGAATTTGCTTTTTTTTTTTTTTTTGTGTTTTCTTTCTTCGTTTCTTTCTTTCTTTCATTTAAAAACGTACACATTTAGATAGCAGCGAGTTAAAAATTAAATCTACACCCTTTGTGTTTAGAGGTGAGCAAAAAAAGTGTTGATTTGTTTTTTTCGCTTATATTTTTCACTCTCAAGCAGACTAGTTTATAAGATAATTCTTTTTATTTATTAAGTTCAAATTGCACTTCATTTGTTTTTCATTTCCTTTATCATTTAATATTTTCGTTTTGTGTATCTCTGAAATTATTTCGGAAAATAAAATTGTAGATGTACGTACATCTTTATCCTTTTGCTTAGTTTCAATCCTGATTGTAAACCCCCCACGCAACAAGGACGTGTATAAAGTTGACGTGTCTGTGTATTTGTCGATCTGTCTGTGGCACTCTACAGGCTGATAGGATGGACCGTTTCGAAAAAAAAAATTGTTTGAAAGGAGAGTGTTCTCAGCTAGATCGCGTTTTCGGATGACATTAATCAATGAAGATATTAATTAAAAACCTTTAAAAGTTTTTCCACGATTTTTGAAGAGGAAAAAAAAAAAAAAAAAAAAAAAACAAGAGAAAAGTAAAACAACAGTATCAAAATGAAAAATAAATTCTGCATCTGATAGAATGTGTTTGAAACTTCCATGCTATTTAGAATTCAAATGCTAACGTTTTTTAGAAAATGCGGCTAAACCTTAAATTTACGCAATTGGAAGCCGATGTCATTATTGGCCCACGAAGAAAGAAAACTCAATGATTTAAAATGTTTTTCTGTTGTCATTTTATATTTGTTAACAATTAAAGTACTTGTAATTAATTTTAGTATGAGGTTTTAAAAGAATATTCAATTTTCCCTCTTTATTCTGCTTTTGCCGACTAGCAAATTTACTAATAAGGATTATCGTTCCTTTTCCGCGTTTACCTGGTCCTCTTGAAAACAACTGAATGTATTTAAATTTAAAATGCTTTTTGATCAGTGTAGTTCATTTTAATATGAGGTCGGCACTTAGGGTCTGGGTTTTTTTAATTTTTTTAATTTAATCCTAATACTTGTACTGTTTTGTTTTGGGTTTATGGTCAGAATGATTACCTTTTATGCGAATGCACCATAAAAAATTAAAACACTGGAGAAGGGGGGGGGGACTTTTATTTTTAAATTATAACTGTGCCCCCCTGTCGGGCAAGCTTGCCCCCCTGTCGGGCATTTCCTAGAGCCACCTCTGCTTATGACCTTGAAAATCGAGATCGAGACAGATGGTTACAACAGATTAACTCCATCCAATTAAAAGTTCCATTCCAATTTTAAGGAAAGAGCACGAGAACACTATTAAACACACAATTACTACATCAATTCTACTTTTTTCAAATAAGTGAATTGATTATACCATCATTTTTCTATCGATTAATAATTTCGACCCTGAAAAGTGAAGGGGCACTGCTCCTTTACTTCTGCGAGTGAAAATGGCAGTTGCCCCCCTATACGAAGCCGCTTTCAAGTTATGAACTGAAATCCACACATTTTTGTATTACGTGAAAAAGAAAAAAAAAATCCTCAAAACAAGATAAGAAATCTAAAAAGGAAAAATTCTCAATTGTGTCATCCATTCTGAATCCGTGGTTCTGCTAGTTTTAGAACCACAAGTTTCCTCAAAGCCTCGAAGGTCAAGCAAAACTCTACAGACACTTTAGACAAGTCTTTCGAAACAATACTTTTCCGTGTATCATGTTTTCCTTAGAATTGTCCTCTTGTGTGTGCATGTTTTATTTGCAGAAATCGGGCAGTTTGTGTTCTTCCTATCTTTTTCACGTCATAAGCAAATATACACTGCGATTCAAAAGTTTAGACAAAATGCGAATATGTGAATAAAAAGAAAACTATTCAACGAAATGCTTTCAAATTTCTACTGCAGGTACACAATATGGTCCCAAATACGTGTCTGGAGTTCTTATAACTATAACTGGAATCAAATTTTGGATATTACAGAAGATAGTTTTTTACATCGTTGCAAAAGTTTAGACAATAGTCAGATTTTATGCAAATATCCCTTGAAATGTGATTGGTGGAGGAAATGCGGGACTGTATTATTCATTTATAAAGTGCAGAGATTGGTGAACAAATAATCAAAATCTCAAAAGCTCTTTAGTTCTCGTGTAAAGAAGATGAGAAAGTTTGGAAGCCGAAATTTGAAAATGAGCCTACTTTATTAATTTTTTGTCTTTTAAATCGGCTCTAGTATGGTAGTACATTGTTTTTTACTTTGTGGAGAGCAAATTCAGACATGCGTATCGATCAAAAAGTCCAAGAAAAATGATATTTCTTAAGTATGAAGGAATTGAAAAAACTGCTCAGACTGACGATTCACCCCTTAATCCTACAAAACTTCAACTTGGGTCAAAAACAGCACGTGACAGCATAAGTAGATGAACATCTGAATCGGAATGCATAAAAAAAAACAAAGAATTGTGCCTGAGCCTTTTAGGACAGAGTGTCCCAAAAGAGCCAGATTTTATTGGTAAAAGCAGCACAGCATATGATCATTGGATATTTCTCAAGTCCCGAGAAAAGAATTATAATCCATCTAGGCCATCCCAATTTTAATAATTTTTATCAAAGAAAGTACCATTCATTTTTTAGTCACGATGATACATATGCTGCTTTTCACATTAAAATCTGGCTTATTTGGGACACTCTGTCCTAAAAGGCTCAGGCACAATTCTTTATTTTTTTTATGCATTCCGATTCAGATGTTCATCTACTTATGCTGTCACGTGCTGTTTTTGACCCAAGTTGAAGTTTTGTAGGATTAAGGGGCGAATCGTCAGTCTGAGCCGTTTTTTCAATTCCTTCATCCTTAAGAAATATCATTTTTCTTGGACTTTTTGATCGATACGCATGTCTGAATTTGCTCTCCGCAAAGTAAAAAACAATGTACTACCATACTAGAGCCGATTTAAAAGACAAAAAATTAATAAAGTAGGTTCATTTTCAAATTTCGACTTCCAAACTTTCTCATCTTCTTTACACGAGAACTAAAGAGCTTTTGAGATTTTGATTATTTGTTCAGCAATCTCTGCACTTTGTAAATGAATAATACAGTCCCGCATTTCCTCCACCAATCACATTTCAAGGGATATTTGCATAAAATCTGACTATTGTCTAAACTTTTGCAACAATGTAAAAAACTATCTTCTGTAATATCCAAAATTTGATTCCAGTTATAGTTATAAGAACTCCAGACACGTATTTGGGACCATATTGTGTACCCGCAGTAGCAATTTGAAAGCATTTCGTTGAATAGTTTTCTTTTTATTCACATATTCGCATTTTGTCTAAACTTTTGAATCGCAGTGTACATGTTTTTATTCACATAAAGGATTGAAGTCATGATTGAAATTAATACGGATGCTGAGTTGACTCGAGAAAATCGGAAGCTCTGCCTTTATGTGGATGGCAGGCTTGTTATTAGGGGATTCAGAAAGGGGGACATAAATGTGCAACCCCCCCCCCCGGCTTTGAGAAATTAATTTATACTTTTTCAGCACCTCAGAGATCCTTCCAGAGACCTTCCAATTTCCTTGGATTTATCGGTTTAAAACGAGTCTCTGATATATTTATTTAAAAGCATAAATAAATGCGTGCATTTTAAAATAAACAATTTTGAGTAAAGACACAGGAATACAGTTCTAAAGAATATAATACATGAAACATGATATAAATGAAATATATACAGTGAACTCTCTTATGCGCCTTTTTCACTAATACGACGATTTTAAATGTTCCCAGCGCACTCCATAGCAAAATAATGATAGTATATCATTCGTTTATGCGTCGCTCTAAATATAAATATTTCACTTATGCGCCGAATTTTCCGTAAAATGTAAAAAAATTATTTATTTTCTTTAAAAATTAAGCATTTTTCTTCACTTTCCTCTTTAATCTTTCGCCTTTGTTGCTAATGGAAGGCAGTTTTTTCCGCATGAACTAGAGTTCGGAGAGAGAAAATTTTCTATTATGGATCGTTTGAAAGGGAGCAGTTTGTAATTAGGTATGCTACAATTTTTGTTTTCTCTTTATCATTATAGTTACGTTACAGTAATTGCCAAACCGTAGTAATAGGTCCCTTGTACATAGAAACATTCTTATTCATTCTCTCATTAGAACCTCTGTTGCCTTTAAATAGGCTTGTTCACTTATACGTCTCTCTCACTTTATGCGCCTTTTTCTGTTGGTCTCTTGGACCGGCGCATAAGTGAAAGTTCACTGTATAGTATATAAAAAACACATACACATATTATCCAAGGATCACTTGTAAATGCTAACAGATAAAGGAGGAATTAAATAAAAAGTTACATTAAAAATTTTCCATGTAAACGTATGAAGAGAAAGAAATTAAGAAAAATGTAGGAAAATAGAAGACATTGTGAACGCAATAATGAGGTCGTATTATATGCCTTGAAACAGCTATTCCTCATTTGAAAAGATATTTATATTGTGGGTAATTCCATCGTGACTAACATAACATTTAGAATAAATTTTTAATCTTATTTTCTGTGTGAGCCTTATTTTTGTTACAATACCAAAAACAAGGTGTTATTCTTCTCCGCATAGATGAGTTGTTCAAGTTAATATAAAAACGCAATATTATTACTTTCATTTTTGGGAGTTAGGGGACATTTTGACCAACGTGACTAACATAACAGATTTGCAACTCTCAAAATTTTGTACCAAATTCATCAACACAATTCTCTAAAACTAAACCATAAAATTGTTATTTTTCCCGTGATAGTATCTATGTGAAATGTTGTTTTCACATTAATAATTTTAAATTTGACATATATTTTAAATAATATTGCAAAAAGTAGTACTTTAATAAAACTTGCCTGTGACTAACATAACGTGACTAACATAACACATGATTACACATTTAACTTTAAGTGTATTACAGGTAATATTAATACAAATATTAGAATGCAAACAAGATTTTATTGAAGATTAACACGCATGTTTACCTGTAAACAAAATTTCCAGTTTAATTTTGTATTTAAAGTAATAATGTCTGCGGGAATTTACAGATGTTTGCGACAAGACTTTCGAAATTTGAATTCCTTAAATCCAAAAGTTGTTCTCATTTGTGGGAAACACAAAGGTTGCCTCAGAGCTTTTTCTCTCGAAGAGAACTTTATAATCATTTTTATTCATGTTTAAAACCTGCCTACCATGTTTCTTTTTAACCTTACAAGAGGTAAATACCACCACAATAAAATTACCCACTGTCTTAGTTTTTGTATCTCGGAACAGTCCGGGAGAATCTACTTCAAAATCATCAGCAGCTTCGTCTTCTACACAATTTCTTTAAAAAAATTTTTTTTTTCTTTTCTTGGGATATCATTCCCTGTATTTTTTATAAACAAATTTTAAATTTCTCCATATTTACAGCATATCATTATTACCGAAAAACTTATATGGGGATTCCCATTTTCAAACAAGTCTAGCTCTTTCTTTTCAGCCTTGTCACTTTCACTCAAAAATAAGCAGTTTATCTTCAATTCGTGTTTTTTTTTTTTTTTTTATTACTGAAGTAATTTCTTTGCATAATTTCCAAAGTTTGCCCATGTAAAACTCTGCTCCACACGTTGTGCTATACATGTGGGCACTTTCCATGATCTAATTTCATAAAACTCCATGACCTGTAGATGCTGGAGGCAGTTAGAGTCATATATGTTTTTAAAGTGAGCAGCAGCTCCATATGTTCATAGAAAAACTAATTGCACAGCGATCCCGCATATAGCTATAAAATAATTTAAAATTCTTTCATTGAAGATGTTGACTTCGTATGCCGAGTGCTTACTTGCGTCGCAAATTACAGCCTAAAATTTCGACTCCAAGTTTACTATTAAAAGAACTGTTTTTAAAATAAATTACTGTAGTATATATGGTCACACTAATTTCTTTAAAATAAGATGTTCGATAAATTAATTTGTTTCTAAAATAAATTGTTTACTTAAGATTTAAGTATTTCTTTACATTCTTTCAGAGTCGTGTTATGTTAGTCACACACAGTGATGTTATGTTAGTCACAAGTCCTATGGCCAGAAAAAAGGAAATTCTTTATGAACAATCTTATCAATCTAACTGTACCCATCCCATAGAAGAGATCAGGGGAAAAAATTAAAAAAAATTTCTTTCTAGAAGGGAATAACTGAATTAATTCATGTTTTTGTGACTAACATAACAAGTAAACCAGACTGAATACCCATTAACTTTGCAATCTTCATTTTATGACAAAACAAAAAAATATATACATTTCTGTAAAGCAAAAGAATCATTCTTCAATGATTAAAAAAAAAAATTCATCATTATTTGCATTTTTTTTAATTGTATATGAATGTGAAAAGTTAGAAAAATATGCGATGTTTTGGGTAACTGCATATGTGATCTTTACAGCCATTTTTCAGGGGTTTGGAGTAATATTTTGTGAAAACTTATGTTGAATTCTAAAAATTTGAAAAATTATCTTTAAAATGATGTATCACAAGATATATGTATTGAAAGATGAAAAAACCATGTCTAGGTTGACATTTACATGGAATTACCCTTGTCACTGTCAGCCCCGCTTAATCGGGTAACATATAAACAAGTACCCCGTTTACACGAATAAAACATCCCGGAACCGAATATTTACCCATAGACTCAGTGTTAAAGATCCCCGCTTAATCTAATAATTTCCCCGGCCAATCGAATTTCATTGATCAGCTTTCACAAATATTTTTGCTGAGAAAAATTTTTAATGAATCAAAAATAAATTAAGTACGAACAATTACTTACGTAAAGCAGAAATAATGATATTTTCCGTCAACAACGGAGGAGAAAAACAACATTAACGTACCATCAAAACATTCTCATTAGTCTATGAAATGCTTATGACGTTGCCGATGCAAAATAAAAAAACGCAGACGATAGTTAAATTCGCAACTCCAGAGCTCAAATATGCCGCTTTGGGAGAGTTACAAAATTCCTCATGAATTTCAGAGTTGGCCAATAGTTCCAACTCTGAAAAAACGCCAAAAGTACCATCAAATTAAGAAGTTCTTTATTGTCAATCATGAGAGCCAGAAGAATCATATGAAAGGGGTGCACCAGCACCAAAATAATAAAAATAATAATTATTTAAAAAATCACAAAAAAAAATAATACTAAGAATTTCCCTCTTTTTTTCTATTTATTCTATTTTTATTATTTTTTTACGAAAAGCAAATTTTTAAATGTATTTTAATCTTTATTAAAAACATTATATTCATTAAATTCGACACAATATTTTGTAGTCTGTCTTCTGCTTAAAAATTTATTTAATGAAGTTAATTAATTAAAAAGTAAAAAAATGTATTCAAAAAGTATTCAGCAGGCCACCTTGTCTAGTGATCAGAGAAGTCTGGCCTGATGGTGTGTTCCTGGGTTCGAATACCGGCTCGGGCATGAATGTACTTTCTGTCTCCTGTCCTTGTCCTTCCTTTGTGTGAAACTTTGTGTTGTTATGCTGTGAATGGGTATACCCACCCTATAAACGGGTCCCTGTGGCAAATGTGTGTCCTGTGGAAGCAGGCTCGTCATTTAGGGGGGTCAGGGGGATCAATTGCCCCCCCCCCCCGCCCTTACTTTGGGAAATCAATGTATTTGCATATAAGTAGGCGTAGTTTTCGTTGTTTTCCGATGACATTGCATTGTCTTTGCACCCTTTGACCCAACTCCCTGGAAGAACTTGAAATGACGGGCCTGTGTGGAAGTCGGGCTTCACGCCAAATTATAGTGCAGTTGGAAAAGTGAAGCAGCGCACCCCAAATTGCCAGCTTAAGGTGAGAAGGGACTTTCAGATGAGCAAAAAATGGTCAAAAAATCGGTTTTTCTTTAATCATATTTCTAAAAACTATATGATTGAAATACATGTTATTGCTATTGCAAATAAATAGCTTTACCTTATTTGTGGTGAATTTGTATTAAAAACTAATTTAATAATGAAATATACAACAGTAAACCAGTAAATGTTGATTTTCTCAAAACAATTTTACGCGTGTTTACAAAGTTCATACTGCTCTAGTGTAAAAAATTATTATTTAAATTTGCTAAAAAATTTTGGCCATGTACTTAAGAAGTTTGTTAACATTTTGTTGGGAAGGAATTTTCTATTTTATTAGCTGTGTCGAATATATTTGCTATGTTTTATTGAAATATGGATATCTTTTACAAAAAAAAAATGTAGATTTTAGTTTTTTCTTTTTTTTTTTAATTTTTGCCACAATATATAGAAAAAGTACTCCCATCATTTTATTTTCTGGTGTTTTATGCTCCACATTTTGCTTGTATTTTGTCATTTTGATGAAATCTCAGGCACTAGGATTAATATTGAAAAAGTGTTAAAATTAAAATTTTAAATGAAAAAAATAATTTTAAAATATTTCAATGAAAATTTTTATATGTGTTAGTGTTAGCAACATTTAGCTATGCTGCAAATTTCAAAGAAATTCATTGAAAATTGCTAAATAAAAAAATGATAGTGCCTTGTTGCCTTAACTGGCACTAGACAACAACAACAAATTCATTACCTTTTATAACATAACCTTTTAAAATAATTTTGACTTTATTTTGAAAGGCGGGGGGGGGGGGGGGGTACATCCCCATGCTGGCGCTCATGAACGTAAACGTGATAATAATATTTTCGTGATGCATTTGACGGTTTTTTGAAAAGTATTTTTGCAATTTTTGGTTTGCTCAATTGATTTTATTTTATTTTCAAATGCCAGGGGATGTGAGAATGCATTTCCTTGCAACCGTACCGGCGCTCGTGGACGCAAACATGAGATTAATGGTTTTTGTGGTATATTTTGTGATTTATCCCTTTTTAATTAATTCAATTTTATCTTTAAAAGAAACCAATGGCTGAAAGTGCACCCCCTGCAGGTGCCCATGTTGTCAATGCAAAAAGCTTGTAAGACCGCATTTGATATTTGATCAACTCAAAAACAGCATCAAATATTCTATATTTACAGTTGATTCTCTGTGTATTTTGTATCTGTTTCAAAATTCCATTTCTCAAAAAGACTGTAAACTGTAAAAAATACATATTGTTTTAACAGTATAACACGGCTAATTTTATAGCAATTTTACCGTTTTAAAAAACTGGAAAAATTGCTAGTTTCACAGTTTAGTACCTGGGGACCGAGCCCAGCTCGGTTTTTTTTTTTAAAAAAAGAGAGATTTATAAAATCGTGTTTTTTTTTTTTTTCTTTCTTAAGTTCAAAGTTCTTATTTAGATAAACTTGAAAAGCATAACTTTATTTTGACAAGACATCACAACCGATACTCACCGTAAAATCACACCACAATAACTTTATCTTGATTGATCTCTTAATCCAAGTGAAACTATACCTCTGCGGGTGCTGGGCCCAGGGTTTGCTCTTCCCTTGGTCTGGTTCAAAAAAAATAGAACGAAGCGCTCTTTAGGGCCCCATCCCAATTAAACACCGCGTTGTGGTGTGGTAAGTAAGGGGGGGAGGGGGGGACCTGGAGCGTGAAGCGAAGTGAAAGTCAAAAACCAATTGGAACCAAATGTGTTCTGGAGAACATGGACTCTGCATCCATTCTCATCAACCCCTCCCGCGCCTTCGGCGCCAAATAAAATGAAAATGAAATGAAATGAAAATGATCGATCTCTTTAAAATTTCAAAAATAACAATTCTAACGTTTGGGGCCACGTGGGCCTAGAGGTAGAGTACTCTCCTCGTAAGCAAGTGCTCGCGGGTTCGAATCCTGCCCTGCCCATGGATGTTATTTCATCCTCTCTGTGCCGTAAATCTGTCCTGTGTTTGTCAGGAGGCAAAGCGCATAGTACGCAGTCTTCATGTATGTTGAAGCTGATGACTTCTGAAGAAAAAAAAAATTCTAACGTTGCCAAAACTCGGTTGCCAAAAAACATTAAAATTTTAAATGCTGATGTGATTAAATATGAAATCCATTGTTATATCAAAACGTGGTTGCTATGAAACAGTAACAATGATAGTAATCATAAAGAAAATGGTGAAAAGAAAGCTTCTCAACTTTTAATGAAGGCACGAAAAACGGGTTTTTTTTGTGAAAACTCGCGTTTTTACAGAAAAAACACCGATGTAGATGAACTCCAAAACCAAAACTTTATCTGAATACAAAATTTCATCAAAATCGTTTGAGCCGTTTTCGAGATCCGAAATCTCTTCTCTAAGCAGAAGGTTTGTCTTTCTTTCTTTCTGTCTGTCTGTCCGTCTGTTAGGCGCATAGCGCCAAAACCGTTCGGTCGATTTTCATGCCACTTGGCACAAAATTAGTTTGTAGCATGTAGTTTTGCACCTCGAAGCGATTTTTCGAAAATTCCATTTCGTTCTTTTTCTATTCGAATTCTTAGCGGAAATTCGATAAAATAGGGAAGAAATATTTCATACACATTTTCAAGTCTGATGTCATTCGAAAGCTTGAAATTTTTTGCACAAAATGAAGTTTTTTCGAAGTTTCTACGATCATCAGGAGAGCTGTAACAATTGTTTTTAGAATCCCGGAATTCAAAGCTTACCTTCAGTAAAGCAAGCCAAACGATTCTAAAATGGTTTAGCTCGAGAACAAAATTTGTTTGAAAATATAGATGAAATGAATTATTTTATCAACGAAAATCAACTTTTCATGTTGTTACCATGGTTACGTGTTCATACTTATTTTTGTTTCGTTCTTTTTCCAGCGTTGCCAGACGTAGTATCTTTGATACTACGGTGGTATTTTTTTGGCCCAAATAAGGAGCGTAGTATTTTTCTGGCAACCCTCTTTCCAATATACTAATGACTTCATTAAAAGATTTGACGGATTTTTTTTTTTTTTTTCATTTTCATAGATTTCGCATTTCAGCAATATTGATTTTGGCAACGTTTGGAAACAGTAGTAGGCGCGTCTATCGCCCATTTAGCGAGAAAAAGGGTACCCAAAGCACAAAGATTAACCAAATATCGTATAAATTGCGACATTGCATCGTTTTTTTTTAAAGTGTTTCATTTCGGCAAATGTAATGTTTTGTTTTTAAAGCTAGGAAAGGAAACTTTCTTCTTCTTTCAAATTTTGGTAAGATTTCTGTTGGTTTCTATGAGCAACGAAATTGTTCTTATTTTCTCTTTTGGCTTATTTTTGTGCATCTCCCCTTGGGGTTGCATTCAAATGTCCCAAGGGGGTGTTTTATCCCTTTTATGGAGTAAATCAATCAGTGTTAATTTCAATGCAGACACAAGTGATATGAATTGGCGCGACTACTTGGGGATATATCGCCAAGTATTTGTCGCCAATTTGGCGATTTTTTTTGGGGGGGGGGGTTCAATTTGGCGCTATTGGCAATATTTTGAGAAAAATCCACTGAATGATGTTAAAATCGGCGATATTTAGGAGATTAATCATTGTGAAACATTTTTTTGCATTGTTTCGTGGCAAACTAGGGATATAAATGTTTGAATTGTTATCTTGATCACTCCAAGCACTATTTTAGCACTTAAGTCATCTACTAAGAAATTTACACGTAAAAGGAAGTAGTGTGGGGTCCATACCAGATTTTTATATCATATACTCTGAAGGAATTAAAGTTGAATTATAACTAAAATAGAGCATTTTTTCTGCTATATCAATTATTTTACAAATGAACTTTTAATTTTATACCACGGGCAAAGCCGCGCGGGTACCGCTAGTATATATGCACAAGAATTGCTCATTTAAAGATATTAGATAGATTACCGTGCATTTTAGTATTAAAGTGGAACCTGTCAGCTGCCAGTATTACTGCTGTTTTTGCAGTAATAAACTGTAAAATTGCTTTTTTTACAGTAGTAAATTGTAGATTTGTTAGTGTACAGTAATTAACTGTAAAATTGCTTTTTTTACAGTAGTAAATTGTAGATTTGCTAGTTAACAATAATAAACTGTAAAATTTCTACTTTTACTGTTTATTACGGTGCATTTTACACAGTTTTAGTTTTGATTCTATCGGTAATAAGAGGCGGGAAAATGTTTTATTCTCCCAGTTAGGAATAACGCTTGGTGTGATGGTGCGCTACAATTAACTCCGAACTCTAGTTCATGCGAGAAAAAGTCTTTCCGTGAGCAATAAAGACGAAAGATAAAAGAGTAAAGTGAAGAAACATGCTTAGTTTTTAAAGAAAATAAATTATTTTTTTTACATTTTACGCAAAATTCGGCGCATAAGTGAAATATTTGTCTTTAGCGTGACACATAAACGAATGATAATATCAATTTTATGCTATGGAATGTGCTGGGACTGCTGAAAATCGTCATATAAGTGAAAAAGGCGCATAAATGAGGCAATGTATAAGTGAGAGTTCACTGTATACATTATTTGTTTGTTTGTTTTTACTCTGTGAATCCGCTTAAACCGAGGCAGATACATGGAGACTTTAGACTGGTTAAAGAGGAAAAAGTCCCTAAGGGCCGAATTCAAGTGAAACACCATTGCAATCGCTTCGAGGGTTCCACTTCGAGGCGATCGCAACTGCAATCGCTACTGAAGTCTAATTACGATATAATTGTATCTCGTAGCGATTGTAACGTTTCACTGGAATCCAAATTTGAGAATTTGCGATTTCATTGGTGAGTTGCGATCGTCCGTGTTTCACTTGAATTCCTGCCAGGAGGTCATCCTTTCAGTTAAATGTGCGCCGCTAACCGTGAATTCAGCATCTCCAGATTTTTTCCTCTCCGATAAAGAAGAAGATTCCTATCACCAGTCGGAGGAAATTTCTGCTTTACGGTGATAGCTGAGATTTTTTTGCTGCAATCCAATTAATAGTTTTTTTTCCTTTTTGCCTTTTAATAGATGAATTTAAAATGGAAGCGTAAGTGTTATTAAGTATTTCTTTGAGTTTTCTGATGCAGCCAAGCAAATTGCAGCCATTAATCGTTGCTCATGTCTTATAACAAAACTAAAAAAATAGTGTTCAATTTTGTTTATTTTTAGATTTCGTTGTTTATTTCCTGTGATGCATGCTTGACAATTGAAATGTAAAACTTTTTTCTTATTTCTGGCTGCATCATTGCAGTTTTTTGTGAGGGGTTTAGTTGTTATTTTAGATTTGTAACCTTTAATTTTGAAGTCTACCGTGTCGATCGATCTCTTTGAGATTTCTCAAAATAAAATTTGTGAAGTAAAATTGTGATACCATTCTTGTACGTTATTATACTCAGTTTTTTTAATTTTTGTAGAAGAAATGTAAGCCTGACATTCACATTTTCGTGATAATGCTGAGAAAGGTATGGCGGAGGCTATCGTCCGTGAATGGATTGCGGATTACAAGGTACTTATGCAAAATACTTATGTTCTTCAGTTTCATGCTTTGGATTTTATTGCTGCACACTTTGAAACAGTATATGTTTTAATGTAAATTTGGGCCTTATATTTCTGATACTACTGCTTTTTATCGTGATACTTCTCATTTTATGCAAATAAAATACAATACAAATATAAATGTGACAACCAGTAACAGGCTCTGGGCCTAGCCAGGCTGGTCCTGTTCAATTTATAGTCCTCAACAAAGATCAATGTCACACCTCTTAAAGCTACCAACTCCCTTGCTCATTTCAGTCTCTTTTGGTAAGCTATTCCAGGAGCCCACAACCCTACTGAAAGAGTAATTTTTCCTAATCTCCATGTTGACCTGAAATTTGAATAACTTAAAGCAATGTCCCTTGTCCTGCTTTCCATGCAAAACTTAAACCATGTAACATCTTTTATTTTGGTAAATGTAATTAACTGAATCATGTCTTTGCTCAAACCTATACATATTAAGCATTCTAAGCCTGAAATCATTGTCTAAAACAGAAAGCCTGTCAACTAACCTTGTAGCCCTCCTTTGAACGAATAAATTAATATCTCTTTTAAGATGAAGAGACCAAAACTGAACAACATATTTAAGTTACGGCATACTAAGCATATATTCTAGGAAGGTTCATTAATTATGATTCCAGGCTTAGAATGTACTCTTAATATAAAGAAGAAATCAATCACATTTTTGCAATGCAGCCAAACAATATTCTTTGCATCTATTTTTTTTTTTTTTGAAATCCCTAAGACTATATAATCAACATCTTAACTCAGTGTTAGATATTAGTAAAAAAAGCCTACTGGTCCCTCGGACCAGTCAATGGAGAACATATACAGGTCCGCCGACAACATTACTGGTCCGCTTTTTATTTACTTTATGATTACTTTTTTTTTTTTCAAAAAACTGTTTCATTTGTAACTCATTGATTAAACAGTAAAAAACACGCAGTAGATTCACGAAAGCGGACGGAAGTTTTGCTCGATTGACAATTTTCGTTGGCGGGTGGTCCCGTGGATCACTTATTTTTTTCTGGTGGTTCGCGGCGAGTTTCAATGGCCCGGGACCAGTGGACCAGCAGTAATTTTGAACCCTGTGTATTTTGGTTGATTTGTTCAGGTTCAGAGTGGCATGGTTTCCTTGGCTTTACTTTACTTTTAAATTGTTGCTTGAATATATTGTGTAGTTTCTGTACTAAAAGCATTTGCAACATTTTATTGTTGAAGTAAAATTTATGCACTTTTTTTTTAAAATTTCATTAGCCATTTCTGAAAATTGACATTAAAAGTTTCTATTGTGATGAAAAACTTAAAAAGAAAGAAAAAGAAAAATCAGAATTTTTTCAAGAATCAGTGAAATTTGGGTCTTCATCAACTTCACTGCTGATATTACTAGTTTTTTTTATTCGAATTCAGTTTTTATTTTCCTGGTCTTTGTGAAAGTGGACTAATGTACTCCAAAGTCTATGTCTGAACAGTTGAACTTCATGAAGACAAACTTGAAGGGATCTTCAAAATTAGTTCATCCTAACCATAGTTCCTCTTATCTGAAAAACGATAAACCACATTATTAGTCGGATGCATTGGAGGGGCAATCGCCTCTCCCTTGAGGGATTATTCTACAGCAGTTTTTCGACTTTAAAGTTCAAAAAAAGCAATTTTAGATGATACTCTTAACTATGAGAAGTGGTCGGGGCTCTGATCTGGAATTTTTTGGAAATTGAAAACCGAAACATTTGTAATAAACACGTGTCAACCAGGATATGCGATAAGAAAAAAGGGGTCAAGCAGAAAAAAAAAAAAAAACAATCGCCCTTCTATAGGAACATTTCTGGATCCACCCTTGTTATTAGGTTATAAATTCAACTTTATAGCATAGCTTGGTAGCAATTCGTTTGAAAGTGTTTGAATTAACAAAGTTCGATTGTATTCAAATAATTGAAATCGGTCCAACAAGCCCTGACTCTTGTTTTTAACTTGTACTGCTTTTTCATGCAACTTATTAATATGTTTACTTGTTTTTCAGTTGAAAATATGAACTATTTTCTGTGTATTTTATTCATATATTTCAACATTGATTTCAGTCACTACGAAGTGCAGAAATTCATAGCTTTGGCTGTACCATATCCCAAAATAATGAGTTGATTCAAGCAGTTTTCACAGTCTTAGATGAAAAACGTTACAGAGAGGAGGTGAGTTTTTCGTTTGGTAAAAATGAATCCCTATTAATCCAGTAAATGATTTCAGGGAACTTTGTTTAAAAGTCTTTAGTCTAAATATCAGTGTAGTTATTGCATTAGTTTCTGCAGTGCAGTTACTGCATTAGTATAACAATGGCAATGTAAGTTTTTTTTCAGAAAGTTTTCTTTTGATAAAATTTATTTTCCTCCGGCATTTCCTTAAAAGGAAATCATTGAAAAATTTTCAAAGAAAAAGAAGAAACAGTGAAATAAAATATTTTGTAACTGCTCCATTTATTTCTCTTAAAATATATTCATATTTGTATGGCTTGCCAATGTGGCTCATTCTCAATAATAATTTTATGATGGAATTTATAGTTTGCACTATAGGGCTAATTCAAGTCATGTTTGCTTCCTAATTTCTATCTGAATGGTTATAAATTTGATTTTTTTCTTAAATACTTGCCTTTATGCAAAATTTATTATATAAATCATTATTTATCAAGTAAGAAAATTTTTTCTGGAAAATTGATGTTGATATTATGATAGGTAGTTCAATTTGAATACATCACAATTAAAAGCCAAAATTTAAAATTCCAAGAATAAAGAGGAAATACAGTCGACGCTCGTTATAACGACCACTCGTTATAAAGACCATCCAAATATAACGACCAGTGAGGAAATCCTCAACTGTATCCAAATATACTCTAAGTTCTACCTCTTATAGCGACCCTTCGATATAAAGACCATTTTCTTAAAGTAGGACGGAGACGGTCGTTATATCGAGCGTCGACTGTATATACATAAAAATATGATTTGTGCTCAAATAGCATTTTATTTATTGAGATAGTTCAATTTTCAGTTCTTCTTCCCATCACTTGTGTAGATTAATAATAACGCTTAATCAGAGCCAAAAAGCAAATAAAATGTTAGAAAAATATTTAAAGTTGAAATTCTCTCTCCATCTCTTATTCTTTTTTCCCTCGCAAATTTTGTAATTTGAATGGTATGAAAAATTCCTGAGTGATGGGGCGGAGATACATTAGAATCAGCAAATGATTTAGAAGAAACAAAAAATTCGCAGGGCAATATAATTTAATAATAAAAGAAAATTTATTTCTCATTTTTTCTCTTGTTCATACTTTCTCGCTCAATTTTTTAATAATCTTGGCTTTTTTTTATTGTATGTAAAAGACAAGAAATGTAAGGGAATGTGGGGCAAAGTGAAATGGCAAAATATTTTCACAGTTTGCAGTGCCACCTATCTACCACCATTTTAACTTTGTACCTAAATATATAGTTGATTCAAAATGAAATGGCAAATTATTTTCACAGTTTGTAGTGCTACCTATCTACCACCAATTTTTACTTTGTACTTAAACATACAGTTGATTCCTGTAAAAAAGTAAATAGCTTCAAAGAGCATCGCAAAAAATATACTAATCATTTTCCAAATTAGATACCTTTATTGTAATATTCATAATTTTTCAAAAAAATTTCTTGTTACTATAAAATGATAAATTTTTTTTAATTATCATTTCATCTACTAATTGAGATCTACTAATGTCCAGTGCAGTCCTTATTTAGTTTATATTAAGCATGTTTTGATTTTTAAATGTTCAATGTAATTTTTCAAGTATATGCGGGGCAAGTAAATGGGGCAAAGGGAAATAGTTCATATTGTTTGCTTATGCATTTACTAACTAAACCATTTACATATTTCTTCATCTATCAATTTATTCACATTCTTTTACTTATTATTTAATTCACTTATTTATTTATTCATTCAGTTATTTTGTTATTCAATCTCAATTTTATTCGCTATTTTCTTTTTCTCATACATTAATATTCATCATTCATTTTTTCGTTTATTTATTTACTAGCTGTACCCGCCTGGCGTTGCCCGTGCATTTAGAAAATGCAGATAAGTGAATAGCGCAGGAATAGTAGTGTGTATAGCAACAAATCACAATAGTAGCAATTTCTAGTGTAAACAAAAAATAGCTTACTTATTGTAAGTATGTATGTATGGTAGAATGTGTATATTGTATGTATGTAAGAATGTTGTATATGCGTGAAATAAGCATGGAGCGCTGTGAACGATGAGGGAATATAAAAATAACAAAAGGCAAACATTATTTTTAAGTTATTATAATTTATTCCTTAAAATTATATATCATTAAACAATTACGACAGTAACACTATTAAACAATATCAATCTCTTAATGCTATAGCGTGAACAATATTTTTTGTTAGTCCATCTTTAGCTAACACAAACAAACTGGATGGTTTACCCACTCGAGAGCATGGAGAGCATGCCACGTATAATTGTCCGTGTGAAAAACATGGTGTTCTCAAATCTAAGCCACAAACAGACATCGTTTGACCTTGGGATTTGTTGATAGTCATTGCAAATGCCAATCTAATCAGAAACTGAATACGTTTGAATTGAATTGGCACATCTGTAGGTATAATAGGAATCCGTGGTATGAGTATATTTTCACCTCTGAACTTGCCACTTAAAATCCTGGCTTCGATCACGTCTTTCATTAATTTTTGAATGACTAATCGCGTACCGTTGCACAGCCGGGGCGGGTTCAAATTACAAAGCAAGATAATTGGAGATCCAACCTTTATTTTTTAAAAATTTGTGTCACTTTAATGGTCGTTCATACCCTCCCCCCCCCCTCTCGCAGTGAAAAAAAAACATTACACAGCAGATTTTGCCTAATAACTCAACACTCATGGTGTTTGATACGTTTTATTTGTATGGAATGATGTTTTTTAGTCACAAACAATATGAAAATCACAAAAAATAGTTACTTTAATTTTTAACATATATTTATCTTCTTCAGAATTTTTGACTTTTAATTTTACCTTGAATTTGACGTAAATGCAAGGTATAAAATACAGAATTTTATAAAGGTACAAAAATTAACATAATATAATTGATAGTGTATATAATTTTTGAAAAAATAATATAAGTACCGCAAATCAAAAACCATTTATTGCCACAATCGATTCAAAGCCCCCAAAAATGGCGCAAACGTCCATAAGAAAATTCTACAGCATCGAAGGACCCCATTGCCAATTTTAACAAAGATCCGATCAAAACTGTCATTTTGTACTATAAAAAAATATGGGGTAGATCCCCATGAGGGGATGTACCTGCATAAGGACATTACAATCATTAAAATCATTCAAAAAAAAAAAAAAAAACCATGCAGCTGTTCGAAAAAAACCTTGCGGGTCTGGATTCGATCTCATTCCATCAGGAACTTCAACCTGACGCGCAGAACCACTTGACCATCGGGTCGCTCGTTGAAGTAAGGATTTACGATAACACATATTGTATTGGCGAGCAGCGATCTCGAGAAGAAGTTTCATAAATATTTTTTTTAAATTTTTCTAATTCAAAAATCGAAAATCGGGCTTCGAGGTCTGGTGGCCAGCCCCTTTGTGCTTCCGTGTAAAAAATTCCAGGTCCCTGCGTGCGATAGATTTGGCTGGAGAGCTCGGTCAAATGGACAGACAGGCAGACAGACAGACAGACACATTACACTTGCTTTTATTATTATAGATTCGTTTCTTTTTTCATTAATAATTCATTTTTTAGTTTCTTTGCTCATTCATTTGATGAAAACTATTGTAACTCATCCAATAGAAAGTATTTCATCACTAAAATACAGTTGACACTAGTTATAACGACCACTTGTTATAAAGACTATCCCAATATAACGACGGGTAGGAAAACCCAACTTTATCGCAATATACTCTATTTTCTACCTCTTATAGCAACCACTAGTTATAAAGACTGGGGGACGGAGATGATCGTTATATTGATCGTCGACTGTTTTGTATTTTTCACTTTGTCCCATGGTTTTTTGAGGGGAAAAATTTCCATCTTTTTTTTTTTGAACATGCAAAATAACTGTCAAAAATAAAAAATAACATTTCAACAATAAATGCATTACAAAATACACCATTCCTTCTTTATGTACAGTAATTTTCAGAACAAATTTCCAAAATGTGTTCATTTTGAAGCAGGTGAGTTAACTATTTCACTCTGCCCCACATATAAACATTTTGGTATTATATTTCCAGTTACTGGAACCACTATGCCATCAGTTCTTCAGCTTCTACAGATCTCGAGAAGAGAACTTGCAAAACTTTGCCCGCCAGTACATACCTTCCCTCATAGGTTTGTACCTGAGCAGTGTTGCCAAGGGGAACCGGAAGGTTTGTATGATTTTTATTTTCATGCTACCTTAATTAATAATCAGCAAAAAAGAAATAAAACACCCTACATAATTGCTTATTTATTTTTTCTAGAATGTCAGATGTGTCGAAGTTGTGCTACTAGGAATTTATAATTTGGTATGTCGTCTTTTTAATGCGCTTTTATTAGTTTCACTTGTAAAGTTTTCAGTATGTATGTAACTCTGAGTAAAAGATAACATCCACGTTCTTTAGAAACATAAAAGTAATGTATTTAATACTATTATTAATACTAAAGGCTAAACTATATTATTACACGTTGATGTGTTCAAGTGTTTTAGTTGTTTGTATGTAACTGAATAAAAGATAAAATTCACGTTCTTTGCAAATAGAACAGTAATATATTTAGTACTATTTTTAATACTAGAGGCTAAAATATATTACATAAACTATACTACTATGTACATGTTGATGCATTATAAGTGCATCTAAAATTTTTTTTTTTTTGGTTTTTTAAACTAATTTAAAGATTATTATTGATTAGTGTTTTGAAATGTCTAATCATACTCATTTTAAGCTAATTGATGTAATTTGGTTGCAGGAAGTTATTGATTCTTCTGGAAAAGCAGCCTGCCTATCCTTTCGTATTCCTTTACTGTCAAAACCATCCATATATCATGAGGTATTTTTTCGTGAAAATTTGTTTTTTAATTTTTTAGTCTACTCTATTCATTTGGTTTACTGCTTGTAAATTTATTGGGCCATTGTAATAATGATTCCATGTGCGTGTAACATTTTGCTTCAAAATTCGAACCTTCCTTAGATAATGTTACTGAATTATTTTTAGGATATTGATCTAATATCAATATATGGCAAAAAAAAGAAGAAAAACTCTCAAAATGCTTCTGATATCATTCTTGCTGATTCTTATATTTAATCCAAATGACTGGAATCAAAATATGACCATCATCCACCACTTTTTAGTGCCCTTCAATTTTTTCAGTTTTTAACATTAACCACTATTTTTATTTGGAAATTAAGGGAGTAGTATATTAGCCATTAACATTCTTCTGAGGGGATAGAGTGGTGAAAATCTCAAAATCATGAGTATGTGTAGCGAGAAGACTCATGGGGTATTCTCCCTAAAATATTTTTTTGAATATTTAGATCGTACATTCAACCTATTTTTGTTTTGTGAAATTGTGTTAAAATATGAAAAGTATTTTTGGCGTACTTTAGAGCTTCTGGGAAACCCTAAGTAATAACTCTATTTACCTGGAAAATTTTGAATAACTTAATGTAACCTAGAATTAACATTTACATCCGCAAGCATTTTCAAAATTGGATCTTTTCAATTTTGTAAAAAAAAGTTTTTTAAAGGGGGATTTTTTTATACTTATGGATTTTTTTGGTGCCATTTTGGAACCTAAAGATATTTCTAGACTGCTAAAATTTTAATGGTGATCTGTTGATGCTAAAAAGTATATTTTAGATCCCAAGCATTTCAAAATTCTAATATTCATTTTTTTACTCCACCCTTCTGTTTGCCATTACGTTCAAAATTATCCTTTTCAATATTACATTTGATTATGTTAAACAATTGTCTCTTCTTAATAAGTACGGAATTTTCTTCAATATGTGTATCAATATGAAAATCTTTTGTTCAATTCATTTTTTGAAAAATGCCATTCAACTGATACAAAATTTTTGTATCAAATTTCATTTTTTAAAACGTTTTTTTGTTTCAGCCTATAAGCTTGTCTCACTCCGTGTTGTCTGAACGTGCTGTTTCTACATTAGAATATGCCGAAAACAGAATGATCACTGTTGGTCCTTTCTCTGAAGTAGAAAAAATTAATGCTAGCAATAGGTATGTCTATGAACCATTTCAATCATAAATATTTTTTTCAAACATTTTAATTGCAGGTTTAAAAAAAAGTCTTGTTGAGAAAAGAATTAAACTACTGTATATTCATTCTATTGTGGCACACTCTTTCAACATACTGATTATAAAGTTGATTTATTTATTTCTTCAATTTTTAGAGAATGTGTAACTATTTTTTAATTCATGTCTTATAATTATAAACAACACTTAGTTTCCATCTGGATTTCTGACCCGAACACAGACCCCAAAACACCCTGGCATGTTTTTTGTTAAAAAAAAAAAAAAAAAAATCTAAACAAGCCTATAAAACCCTTTATGGGGTGGGGTTCACTTCAAGGGTTTTTATTAGATGTAACTGAAATTTTCTGGCTGAAATTATGTGTAGGTATAATTTCATAGCATATTTATGCATCATTTTATTTATAAAAATGCATTTTGCATGCTTTTGAAAACAATTTTGTGATTGACTTTTCAATAATTAATAGTTAGTTTATTAATTTTGTTCCTTTATTACCATTAAAAAAATAGAAAGAAAAGTATAAAGTATCAAAAAAATGTTATGTAAATTTTTATATTTTATTTCAGTTTGCAAAATAATTTAGTTTTTTTTTACTCTATCAAAAATTTCGGGAATCTGGCATTTCTAGCTCTTCTTATGCAATCAGTCTTTTTTTTTTAAATTATTTTTAAATAATGATCAGACAATGTAATTGTATGTGTCAGTACTTGCATCATGATTGTTCATTTAAAAGGGTTGGACTAAACTCTGGAAAATGTGTTTTCAAGGGGTTGTGGGTTTGAGTGGTTCTCCTCCTTACATACGATTTAACCAAAATGTATATTTATCGAAACATCATTACATTATTATGATAAGTACAATTTAAAAGGAAGGGATTTTAGAAACTTATTTTCTGCATCTGCCAACTGACTGGTTTGGAGACCATTTTTTTACATTTCAGACTACTAGTTTCATTTGCAAAAATAGGTGGCAGCCTTGAGCATGTATGTTTTGGTGTTTGTTTGACACTTTTTCTCTTTTCTTTTTTTAAAGCTTATTTTGAAAGAAACTCAGGAGCAGGAATCTTTTTTTTTAATTGTCTCATTAACATAATTCGTTATTCTGAAGATTTCAATATCTGACTTATATTAAGGAGATAATTGCATTTAAGTGTACCAATTTCTTTTTCTGTGAAGCTCAGAACAACTAATAAGCATTTAAAAAAGCTTTTTTTAATATTTAATGTAAAAAAGGTCTCTGTTTTGCCAGAAATATAAATCTCATTTTAATATTCTAATATTCAATGTTTTTAGATTGCTGGTGATGACTGTTCTTATGTGGCTATATAATCAACATATTGGGTGTATGTCGACATTTTCTCATATATCTGTGTGTAAAATGTGCTCCAGGTACAGCTTTATTAATTTTTCATGTTATTTTGAAATAGATTTTCAATTTTATTCTATTCATATTTATGAATTTATGTGTCCAAACTTTACATTTGTTTCATAAGTCATTTAAGTACTAACTTACTGTATTTAAGGAACTCGATAGTGTATTTTTTTAAATTAATTATTTCAATAAACAAAAATTACGCTTGCCTGTTTCAATTGTCAAAAATAAAGAAGAAAAGAAAAGAAAAGCCAGTTTTACAGTGTAATAATGGCACCCATGTTTATAAGTTCATACTTTGAAACATATTTCATTTGTTACCTAATGTGCAAATTTGCTTTAAATTTTGATGATTTACTACTTATCTATTGAAAGAAGGGAAATATTAACTTCTTAACATTACTGAAAATGTTGTCTTAATTTCTTATTTTAATACGCTTTTATTAGTTTCACATGTGGGTTTTGTATGTATAACTCTGAATAAAAGGTAAAATTCACGTTCTTTACAAATGTAAAAGTAATATATTTAATGCTTTTATTAATACTAAAGGCTGAACTGTATTACTACATGTTAATGTAGTATAAGTGTTTCAGTTGTTTTCATGTAACTCTGAATAAAAGATAAAATTTACGCTCTATGCAAATATAAATGTAATATGTTTAATGCTGTAGTTAATACTAAGGCTAAGCTGTATTTACATGTTGATGTGTTTTATAACTGCACGTAAACTTATAATACATCATGGTTTAGAACTGTATAGTTTGATTTACTATAAAAGCATATTTTTTAGTTTTTTAACTATTATTTAATTATTCAAAATAGAAACATTTTCATTTTCAACTAGCCTATGCTAAAGATTTGATTTTTAATGAGAAGCATTCTATTCATTGAATAATTATCGATGAAAGTCATTGAGCATTGAATTTTCACAGATATTCGAAAATGGATTACATTTACATAAGTTTCATTCTGATATAAGTTACCCATCATGATAAAGTATAGAAATAGACAATCATATATAATTTATGAGTGTTTATTGCAGCTCATGTGTTTTAGTTCAGTGTCATCTTAATTGCTTTATTTTTTAGGCTTGTGAAACAAGGTTTCAATAGAACTAGCAGGCCAAACTATGGTAGTGAGTGTACAAGTGGTTATAACAATCCTCATCCTCGTCCTATAGCAAGGATACCTCTCTCATCAGGCCTTCTTTTAGAATTAATCCATGCTGTATATTTTGCAACGTATGTAAAAGTGATTTCGTTGAAATATTATGCAACATGATGTCCTTTTTGTCCCCCATAAACAGGCCCGTCATTTGGGGGGTCGACCTCCTCCGGCTTTGAGAAAACAACGTATTTACAGGGTGTCCGCGCATATGGAAAGTCAGGGAAAGTCATGGATTTCAAATATGATCGAAATTGGTCATGGAAAGTCATGGATTTCAGCGAAAAATGTCCAAAAGTCATGGAAACTGACTGTTTATCATGGATTTTAGCGCTCCGGACCGATTGAAATTTTTCCCGCGATCTGGGAAGAACGAAAACACTTCCGCCGTCATTCTACTTCGTTATTGGGTGCAATCTGATTTGTCAATTACAATTTCCAACAAGTTGCATTGTGTTGACCAATTAGATGAATTCTCAACGTTAAAACCGTGAGCGGCGAATTTTGTGTAACTGCGCATGTGCGCGGACTCCGTCATCTGATAAAATATGACCTTGAACGACAAAAAGATAGACTCGATGGTTTTTTTGATGTTTTTTTCCCCGGCATAGGCAGATTTGCCTTTTACATTTGGTCTCCTCCCCCCCCCTACCCGCTTCATTTGATTCCTTTTTCTTTTAAAACTTGTTTGAATCTTTTTCTTTCGAGGAGTTTTATGCAAAAGAAAAACAAATTAAAAAACGATGTTGAATTTTAAAGAATCGTGTAGGTAGGGGGGGGGGGGCAGGAACTCAACGAGTTCCGTTTTGAAGTCAGATTTCGCCTCACTCATATCAGGATCTAAACTTACAGTAAAATTTATGGACAGACAATTCATTGCTACATGAAAGTACGTTTGAGGACAAGCACGGTGGGGAGGAGGGTGTCGGTAGGAAAAGATCGTTTTTTGACCTCAAAAGCGAACGGACTTCTGTTGCTGTGAAACGCAGTCGCCATGTTTGGTCATTTGCTTTGCAAGATAGAATATTAAGTGCATAATTTTCCAAAAACAAAGCAGAGTTCGTTTTTTTTTTTTTTTTTTTTTTTAGTCATGGAAAATAGTTTGCAAAAGTCATGGAAAGTCAGGGAATTGAAAAGTCCAGGTTGAGCAGATACCCTGTATTTACCTATAAGTGGGCTTAATTTTTGCTATTTTCGAATGAAATTGCATTGTGTTTGCTCCCTTTAACCCGCCCCCCCTCCTTATGGACAAACTTGAAATGACGGGCCAATCCATAAAGAACCGTACAATAGTGTAATAATGAAAAAGGTCAAAATAAATAGCACAGTCAAGAGAACACAGTAAAACATTTTCTAGATGCATAAATTATTTACTCTCTCAAAAAACAAGGTCACAAATTCTGCCAAAATTCAAAAATTGATAAAATCCATGAATATTTTATTCTAGTAAAAGTTGCCTATTTTCTATATCATATAATCAAGATAGTGTCAGAGTTTTGATGTTATACATTGTTAAAATGAGCACTCGTGCTGACTTTTTGTTGTCGGGGGGGGGGGGGGTGCTCAGTCCCCCCTTCTGCAGTTATTTATTTAAGTATCTTTTTTTAGGGGGAGTAACGAATGCTTGACTTGAAGATGCTTACTGTTTGTAAATCAATTTGAACACTAGAACTTGAACCACTAGAAATTTTTATTTTCAAGAGGATGATTAATTTTATAAAGGGTTTTTTTTGCCTGTTTTCCCTTGATAGTTTCATAGTGCTAATTGTTTGTTTATAAGGCATCAAAATGTAAAATTTTAAGTGTTTTTCTAAAAAAATTTCCCTAGGTCAGAAACACATGAACCCCTGAAATTTTTAGTACAGGCAAACCAGTCAATCTCAAATTTCACGGGACAGAAGAAAAATTCGAGATACGGCGGTTTCGAGGTACACTGGTTATGATAAAATTTACAAAATTAAACAATTAGAACAAAGTCGTAAACTTAAAACTCAACTTAATAGATTGTTAACTTAAATTGTTAACAATTAGTTGATTGCTTAACTTAATGGACCAAAGTCTCAACTTAATAGATTGTTTTGCATTGATATTGTGGAACATTTTACTGTACGACATGTTGTGATGATTATATCGGTAGCAAGTTAATGCATACCTTTAAGTACGAACAGTCTTTGAATGATTATGCAGAAGATGATTTTTCTCTCCAAGTTATACCATTGATAAAGGTGGCTGGAGATGAAATTCAAAAATGAGAGTCGTGAAACTTCGAGATATAGAGGTTTTCAGGAAAAATGATTCGAGATAAACATGAGAAAAACATTAAATTTATGCTGTAAAAGCAGGGAAATTGAAAAATTTTGACATAGAGAGGTTTTTGAGATGAGCAGGTTCGAGATAAACAGGTTCGACTATTCTATACCTCACATGGAGGAGTACTTGCATAACATTTTCCTGGTACTCATATCCTCCGAGGACGATCCAAAAAGACAAATAGACACAACACATTAAAAAAAGAAGAAAAAAAAAACATGAAGACTGCACAGTGACAACGATGACCTTTTGTGAGCCCAACCAAAGTTGTCCAGACTATATAAAGGGCAACATATCTGAAATAGCTTAGGACCCTTACGTCCAACTCCTGCCCCCCCCCTCCAATAGTTTTTGCAATTCAGCGTTCCTGAAAATGAGTACATACTGATGCATCTTAGAAGTTTACAGTAATTAATATGTAGAATAAATCAAATACTAGACTAAAATATTATTTGTTTTTATTCAAGTTGCTACTCACACTTTGTTTAAAATTAATGTATGAAGTGAAGTATCTAGAAGTTTCTAAATAGTCCTTGTTCTTCTATTTTTAATTAATGTCATGCAAAACTGTCTGTATGTGCATAGAGGTCACTTTTTTCATTAGTTTTTTTTTTATTCAAGAGGTGTTAAGCCTCGCAACCTTGAATATGCCGCATAATGTACTGTCCGTTTTGTGAATAATTTGGTGTTGAATTATTTTTCTTTCTTACATTTCTAACTTGGGTCTTAATTGCTGTCGGACACTTGTTCAAACTAATTTAAGCATTTAATAAAAAAATTGAATGTACTTGCACGTATTATGAATTCAATTTTGGTTTGTGATACATCCATTTTATTGCTTCATTTCTTTTTAGATTTAACGGATTAGACATGGGCTCACAAACACTGGAGGAGCTTCATAACAGAGCCATGCAAGAAATGATGTCTGACGTTCTGTTGGTAAATGTTTGTTTATCAAATTTTCATATAAGACTTATAATAATTTAAAGCTGGAACAAATCTAACCTTTCAACATTGTGAAGGCTACCCAGATCCTAATCACAGCCTTATAATGCTGCCAAGTTAGGTTTGCCCCAGCTGTAGTTTGCTCTCAATCTCAAAAATGAAACCTAAATTATTTTACTTCTTAAAACAGGGTTTGAAAAATCCTGGGTTTTTTTTTTTGAAAAGCTCAATCTGCCAGGGTTTTTGATCAAAAACCCGGGCTCTTTCGGGGGTCTTCAAGAATCATTTTAAAATCATTCTCTATTCTACCACTGTGCACCTACTTTTAAGTTTCATCGAATCAGGGGAGCCCTGAAGGGAGGTCACAGTGACCTCCTAAAAAACTTCTTCCACAAATTTAGAAAAAGCATTGTAATACTGAATTTTTAAATTTATATTTTACTAGCAAAAATACCCGGCTTTGCCTGGGTTAGTAATAATTTTGAGGAACAATTTATGCTCACCTTTGTTTTTTTTTTTTGTTTTTTTTTCCTGAACTGAAAGAACTCAAAACACACTGCATTGGTGATTTTTAAAATGTCGCCAAATTTGCGGTAACTGTTTATCCTAAAACAGTCCAGCCTAGGATAATTTTGCTCCCCTCCCTATTTTATGAAAATACATTAAGTATTATTATGTCGCTAATTTTTTTCACAGAGAAATATTCATCAAGTGCTGAGATACTATTGGTGACCATAAATTTGACGTCAAAAGTTTTTGTCCTTAATGATTTCAAAATTAATAGGGAACATTTGACAATTTTTTGTGCAAAAGCGGAAATTAATAGTAATTTTAGTCTTGTTTACGGGTTTTATTAATTTAGTATGCGGATTACTTTACGTTTTGACATAATTTTAAAAAGGTTTTTAATAGATACATACGGAATCGGCCAACAAAAGAAAAAAAATCTGAGCTTTTCAAATGTGGGAGTATTGTCTCGATGATTGAGACTTTGCGCAGTCAATACATATCAGACAAAAATAGTTTTATTTTGGTTACGTCGTGTAAGACGTAAAGTATTATTACGTAGTCTTTGGCGCAAAAACTGGCGTCAGTTAAAAAAAATCGCCGAGAATCTCAGTTATTAAAATCTTGCAACAAATTTGACGAAATTCCTGTTCGGTTGGATACTAAGTAACTGCCCAATTGTAAGTACATCTCGAAAGTGCCCAATCAATGCAAACAAATTTAAGAAATGCCGTTAAGTTGTATTTAAAGCTCCATCAAATTGGAAAATGATGAACCTAATCCATTTATTTGTTGCCAATCTTTTCAAGCGATTACGTTACCGATACTCTAAAACACATATTCACAATTGATGCAGTGAACAATCTGTCAATAAAGGAATACAATTTATTATACAAAATAATATTTGCACATTTCAAAGCACAAAAAAATAAAAAAAACATTGCTTAAGGATAAATATTCTACTTATAACCAAGACTGCAAAATGTTTTAAAATACAAATCATGGTAGAAGCTCGTTAGAGAGCGGGCGGGCGAGCGTATCCAAATCCTATGTAAAAGCATGGATATTAAAAATGAAGATGAAAAAAATTACTTTTTGATTTGACTTGAAAAAAGCCTTGAAAATTTAATTCGAAAAGTGGAAATGATACACACAATTCTAGCTATCGACAGGGAGTTGAGATGATGCACTAAATACTGAATTAGTTTGTTGGAAGCGTTCACGGATTTATGCGCAAAATGTGCCTTAAATTGGAATGAAAAAAGTGCTACCAAACGAACTTTTTGGAATATCGTTATAAATTATAGCCTATGTGTTATTCTGATGTATAAGCTACATTATGGTAAAAGTTTCATCAAAATCCATTCAGTAGTTTTTGCGTGAAAGAGGAACAAACATCCATCCATCCATCCATCCATCCATCCATCCATCCATCCTTTCGCATATATAAAATTTTAAATTGATACTGAATTGAATTTATAGATTGAAATAATTTTTGCCTTTTTTGAACTTTTAAGTATTTAAAAAAACGAAAACAAATAAGTGAAATTGACGTGCAGTTTTATTTTTAATACCCAATAAACTGTCAGAAAGGATGATGGTAATTTCTGGTCCAGGTACTGACCCAGACTAAATATTATAACTAAATTGATCAACAGTAATTTCTAGGCTTAGTATGGATCAAAATATTCGTAATTTTTAATTTGTTTCTGAAATAAATGTTTTCAATATGCAATAAATTTTGAAAAAACCCACTCTACAGACATAGTGGGTTTTTTCAAGTGGGGCCGCTTTGGCGAAACCTTATTTAAAACTATGTTTTTTATCACTGATATTTCAAAATCAATTGATACTTTATGATTTATGCCGAAACATTTTTCAAAATCGCAATTCCATCTTTTTAGGTCACTAATGCAGTTCGCAATTCACTAAAACAGAATCCATCAGGTCAACCTTCTGATGGCCCAATGGGTATCAGTGTAGCTCTTTCTCCGACAACTGTGAGCACCGTTTCTAGGGCCATCACCAATGCCTCCTTTCGTGCAAAGAAGCTTCCAGGTACTGTACTATTGTACTGTCTTTTTACATCATACATGTGATTCTTCAGCCAATTGGCGGAAATCAGCCAATTTTATATTTGTAAAGAGAAAACTCTCTAATAGTGTGTTTTAGTTTTTTAAAACTATAATTAAATTATTCAATTTATTTTTCAGATGATATACCAATTCAAGAAGGGGAAAACAGCGAAGCCCATCAGCTGTCGGCCATCAGCGAGGAAGCCGAAGAGAACGAAAGCCAGCCATCCAAGATCAGCAAGAAGCCCGGAAGTGGCGGCGTCTCCGGGCTGACGAAAGTCGGAGTCCTTCAGCTGAAGAAGGGCAAGGACAAGAAGAAAGACAAGGATCTCCTGAACGGCGACACGGTCGACAAGGGAAAGACCAACGGCAAGCTGAACGACGTGATCGACGACGGCCCGGAAGTCGGTTTCTCCAACGGGGATCAGGTATCCTTGCGCAACTCTTACTCCTGTAGGACTGACCTGCCCAAAAGCCCACTAGGGGGCAGCGGCATTCCGGGCGAGGACTTCAAGGACAACCTGAGCAGCGCCAAATTCGCGGGCCTCTCGAGTCCCGGCTCGGACGTGGTCATCACGAACGACGGGACCTGCATCTTGAAATCCATTCTGCAAAAGTCCGAGTCCGCCAATGGCCTGCAGAATTCCTCCATGCAAACGGCTGTATAATAGATAGACTTCTTTGTGTTTCCGTGTCTAAACTGAAAAAGTTTATTTTTTAACTTTATTTGTAAATATATTCATCTCCAAACCAAATCTGTAATTAGGTGAATTTTACAAATAGTTTTTTGTAATCTATACTGTTAAAATTTGTTGAATGAATTAGAAATTTTAAATGCTTGTTGCTATCGTCATTTCGTATTTTATTTATTGAAATTGTTGTTATTTTCCTCTTTCTCTCTTTTTTAAAAAATATATTAGATCATTTGATAATTTAAGAAATAGTTCAGTTTTTTTGGGGTAATTAATTACGATTTAAAAACATATAACCCTGTATCTCGTGTTTATGATAGTGTGATACTTTTTGTACTTGTAGTGCTTTTATTTAAATTGCAAGTACTGTTTTAATTTGCTTCTGAAGTTTTGATTTTCTAAAATGACATCAAAAGAGTCATGACAAAGTCTTTTTGATATGTGTAAATATTTTTATACTTGTGTTCTTAATTTGTTTTTTGTAAAAATTAAATCCACAAACTTTTTCTTTTCAATTTTCATTCTAGAAATTAATGTCCCGAAAATATAAATCCATGCAAGAGTTTTTTGTAATTTTCAAAAGCTGGAAATTGTGTATTTTCTATAAAATTTAGTGCTATTTGATAAAAACAGGAAAATTATTCAAACGCTTGATAATGTACATTTAATTTCAAAACCATGAGACGTACAGAACTATTTGTGACATTGTGAATGGAAAATCTGAAATCCATTCTTTTTTAAACTAATCAACCCCACTGGAAATTTCCATGCATGTAAAATTTAAAATGCACAATTTTTATATTAGTCTTAAAGTTATAAACTAAGCAGATTCTAATAGTAGCTATGTTACGATTGTTTTTGCTGCTAGTGTGCTGGAATTTTTTTAATGCAAGCAGTGAACTATTAGAAGTATTTTACTGAGTTTTTTTTTTTTTTTTTTTTTTCGGAATAAATAATTGTCTAAAATAAGTATTCCATATTTCATTGTTTAGGATTTCACTTAAACTTAAGGTAATTCAGTATACATTTTTGCAAATTAGTTTTAGTTCAGTGTTATCAGAAATAATTCTAAAATCTAGCAAGCTGCTATATAATTAAATTTTTTTCTTTAAAAATAAATTAATCTGTTAGAAAAATTAAGCATATTAAAAAATGCGAGGATAGATGTATTATAAGCAGGAGAGTGCATGTTTTAATTTTATAGAATTGGGTTTTCATCCAGGTACAAATAAGGTTTACTTTACTAAATTCCGTACTGTAAAAGCTGCCTCTTGACTAGATTTCATGTAATAAAATCATTTTATTTATAATGTTTTGTCAGTAAAGACAGATGTTTTATCAACTTCAAGCTCAATAAATTGCCTAACAATAAAACATTTGCAAAAAGAGTCGCATTTTCTCGTTGTAAATTTCAGACCAAACCATCATTCTACTGCACAATTCGTAAAGGATTTCTTTTTAATGATTAAAAAAAAATTTTTTTTCTTTTGACTTTTGAGCTGTGGATTTAATTGCATTATTTGATCATGAAGCTCATTTTGATTCATATTTTTAATTTTACTCTTATTATGGGGAATTGGAGAAAGACTTAGAAATCTTGTCTTTTTTTTTAAATTTAATTTAAAACCATTTGTATACCAGTTGACAATTCAAAATGAAATAACATCAAAGCTTTTTTCTTTTGACTCACTGTAATTAACCGCTTACCTGATTATCCAGAGAAAACCACAACAAAATCAAACATTCAAGTTGAAACCTACATGTTTTGTTTCTTTCATTTTATGGTACTTTAAAAGCAAATTTTAAACAATGATCTTTTTCTTTTGCAATTTTTTCCCAAAAAAATTGATTGAAGCAGTTAAGCTCTGTGATTGTGTCCCAAAGGATGAATTTGTAAAAGTAATTTTCAAATACTATCGATTTTGTTTTTAAAAATGCATTATCTTTCGTATATTTTAACAAATATGTGTAACAACAGTGTATAGCGTACAGCAGTGCATATCGGCAGAGTGTTTAGTTAAAAACATATTTGGATACACAATTTTGATTCATCAAAAAGTAGCGTCTAGGTCATCCCGTTGGACACCTAGCAATTTAAATTAAACTAGGCGCCATCATGAGGCCTACATTTCACTTCTTATTTATAACACAAATGCTCAACAAATACTCAAAAATGTTGTTATTAATTTAGCATTGAATACGAGAACCAAGCCCAAATTTTCATCACCATTGATCTTATTCTGATTGTAATAGTTAAATTATGTACAATTGCAATTTTTTTTTCTTTCATTTTTTAAAATAAACTATAGATAATCTCAAATATTTGTAGAAAAAATGAACATTTGGCATTCTCATCATCATTCATTGAATGGGCATTGTGTGCTAATCATATAATTTTATTTTCTTTTAACCTTTAGAAATTTCGCATGACACATATTAACTGATAATAATATTTATGTACGGAACATTAGTGAAGATTTAATTTTGCACTCATGTTCAATATTGAATGCCATGTAATGCTCATATTATGGTAGCATTGTTTCTTCTTTTTGCATGTTTTAAAATTTTTTGTTTTTGCAATTGTTGCTAGTTTCAAACATAATTCTCAGGTTCTTTACTAATGTATTTGAGTTTCATTTTTAAATCCCTTGTACAGCATTTAGTTGTGAAATTTCTTGTAAATATTCACTTTTAAAAATAGCAACATATGTTCAATTGAAGGACTTCCATTTGTTAATTCTATCGTTTATTTCACTGTATCAGCCGAACATCTGATGGAAATGCTGAAATTTTAACTTTTGTTTAGTATAATAAATTTTTGCTTCAGTTTTTGTTTTTTCTTCTTGCAGTTATTAAATTTATAACTTGTTACATATCCATATTGTAATTTAAATGCTTTGTGTAAAACTTTTTTAATATTTTGTTTATGTATCATATGCATGACAAAGGTTGCACTATAAAAGTTAACTATTTATTAACCTGTTAGCTCAGGATATATTTATAGGTCTCATTCAGTTACATCATTAGGTGGATCTGATAGAAGCAATTCATGAGCGCCCGTATGCGAAATTTTAAGTGGGGTCTCAGGTATTTTTCCCACGATTTAGTAGTATATTTTCCCCATGGAACGCAATTTCAGTGCAGTTTATAGTGTTATTAAAATTTGACTTTTTTTTATACCTTATTCATTGTTGGCTAAAGAAGACATGTTTTTATATTTTTGCCCAAAAAATAGCATTAAATCATGTAAATTAAATTTTTTTTTTGGGGGGGGGGGTGCCCATGGAGCATATGGTAAATATAATGTATCGGAAAATACCAAAACATGGACCGAAAAATAAATATCATCTTAAAAGTCGGCATGAAATATCACTGAAAAGTCAAAGTTTTAAAATTTAGCTTAACTTGTTTTTTTTAGCTGTGCAAATATTGATTTTTCTAAATTTACTAAAGTATAACACAAATTTATCTGTGCTGACTTGAGGTTGTGTGTTTATGGATGTATTTATGCATTGTATTTTTGAGTGTAAATATTAAGCAAAGGCATGTACTAGGGATTTTGTTTAATGCTAGTTTGAAAGAGATGTATTATATCTACCTACTTAAAGAAGTGACATTTTGCTTTTTATTCTAAACTGTGATAATAGATAAATGTAGCGTTTGTAATTTGTTTGTTAGTTAAGAGTAGCATACATCCTGATCTTAGAGGAGCTTTTTGGTACATTTTTTTAGTATGGAATTAAGTATGTTTCTGTTCTAGTGTTAATGTGTGCCATGTTAACTATTAGGTGCTTATTTTAAATGAAAGTAATAATTTTTGTTTTAAATAATGAATGATAATTTAAAGGCCATATATAAAAAAACTTCTTTTTTTTGTAACAACTCCGGACCTTTTAGTGTGGAGCCTTAGAATTGCCACAGGGTTTTTGCCAGATGGTTTGTTCTTCCCATGCTGAGAATATCTGGGTTAAAAACAGCCCCATCATACGCAACCCTGCTTTTAGGTTTTGCACTGTATAATTATTAATCCTGCCTATGATTTGTTTTAAAATTTAACAATTTTAAGTAATAGTTAGAAAATCATTTGAATAATAAAATTGTTTCATGAAAACTTAGTTTTAAAATGCTCCAAGAAAAACGATGAAGCTAGAAAATATTGTTAGCAAACTGCACCCCAAAATGTTCTGATAAAATAGAATTGTCAGAAATTTTTTTTCTGCATACTTCCCCACTGGGGACCTTTGTAAATAAAACTTATTAAAAGGAAGGGAAATATGTTGAAATTTTTCAAATTAAAAGAAGCAAAGCTTCCATGACCGATTAATTTTAATTATTGAATACCCACATTCACTTTAGCCCTAGAAATGTGCCATGCTCTGAACATTGAGTTCATCCCCCAAATCGTACTGTATTTAGACATTAAAATAATAAAATGACAGTAAGAGCTAGTTTGCAATTTAATTATGTCATTAAAAACTTAAGCCTTTTTATAACGTTAGACAGGTCCGCCATTTTAAATTCGGGGGGGGGGGGGAGGGGGGCATACACTCGATGTACATTTTAATCGGAAGGAAATAAAAGCCCCGTCTTTTTGGATAAAAAATCATTAATTTTTCAAAGCCTGGGGTTCAGTTGATCCCCTTAATTCGTGGACTTGGAATTAGGAATTGTTTTGACTGTTTGCAGTTGCTGATACATCAGGATTGTATGACCACTAAGAGGTGCGTTTAATAATTAATGCTATGACAATATTTCCCAAATTAATTAAGATTCTTGCTGTAAGCAACTGGAAAAAATTTCATTTTATCAATTATGACTTTCTATAATTATTAAAATTAAAAAAAAAAAAAAGAAAAAAACTGAATAGTTGGTTTTAAAATTAAATTCAGGTATGTAATTCAGTATCAATTATATTTCAATCATTTCACTCTCTTAAAATAACTTCAATTTGCATTATAATTTAAAATTTGTCTAAAAATGAAATCAACTTTGCCGCAGTCTAGTGTTTTGAGTCATAAAACTTGTGTAATCTTATTGAATTGTTTTTTTTTTTTTTTTGACGGTATCTTTTTGTCTAGTATATATTGTGAAGAACTTGAGAGGGATAAATATTTTATTACAAGGAAATAATTTTTATAAAATTGGAGGAAGTGCGTTTTAGGTGGGAGTCTACAGTTCTTTTGGGCTAAAGTTTTTTATTTTTTGCCCATAAAATTAAGTTGTTTTGGTTGTTCAAAATGGTCCAGTTCTTGAAAAAATATCTATAACTTACTGTATTTTCTGCGCTTATTCTTTGATTGTTTTTAGGCTTCCCCATTATGGTCGATTTAAAAATGTCCAATAGATATTTAGAAAGATATTTTGCCAAAGTAAGGTTGACTGTTTCCTTGTCTTTTTTGCAGTGTATTGCAAATCGTCATTTTAATTGATTTTTTTTTCTGAAAGTGATTCTGTTAATTGCTGTCAAGCAAAGGCATCAGCAAGATAAAGCAAATAAGAATAATTCTTTCCTTGGGATGGGAAAGTCTAGAACATGCTTCCCAAAATTGTACAAAATCGCAATAGCTTAAAATAAAAATGAAACAAAAACTGAAAATAAAATATTTCATCAATGTAGCCACTTTATGAGCAAATGTTCTTCTTAACTAATTTGGAAAATACTATCATATACTGCATTATATTCACAGATTTTTACATTTGTAATTTTGGTACTGAAAACATTTTTATTTGAACCCCTTTTTTTTATTTTAATATCTCCATCAACAGCTTTTTACTTGTATTTCTTTTAAGTTTAGGTTAAAATGTAGATTTATTACATGTGGCAATTTTACCATTGCTTGTGTATCTGTGTGTAAAACTTGTATATTGAACAGTTGAATATATTGAATATACAGATAGCATTTATTCAGTGTGTTAATACTTAAATATATATCACACCATTGTACATAAAGTTTTTTTTTCTTGAAATTTTCTTTTTTTTACTTTAATTTATTTTCTTTTAATTACTTGAGCTTATGTGTATTGAATGAGCTTGTAGTTTTGTTGTTATTAAAAACAAAATGAATTTCAGGATGTCTTCTAAAGTGCATAAAATTGTATTAACAAAAAAAATTGCGTAATATTTAACTGTATCAAGATGCTTATAAAGGCTTTTGAGTCTGCTCTAAAGCATCACCTTTTTTGTTCTATAGTCAACATAGTCCAAATGAGAATGCCTGAAATTGAGCTCAGTTTCTTTGACTTACGTTTTTTGCTCAATGAACTTTTTTGAAGTCTTGAGTCACATAACATATCTCTTAATTTGAAACTGTCAAACTATTCATCTTACAGCTTTTGTTGAATCCGTGAGACTAAATTGGATTCGCAATTCAGGGGTACTTAACTGTTTTTTCACATAACATGTTTTTAAATATAAAATATCGCAGTATATGTGAGAAGTGGGAGCGTATCTCTTCATTCACTGCTGTTTTAATTAGAGAGAGATCATTCTTGTATTCTTGGCCTCTGTCGTAATTAAGACTTTCCAAAGTGTGGAGAAACGCATGTTTTCCAGACATGCAGGCCAGTGCTAATGCATTGAAATTCAATTATTGATTTCTGGGGGTATAATATTTTGTAGATAAATTTATAATATTAACCCATTACCACCCAGTGATCTATTTATAGATCACCTCTTTTCAGACTTCTCACTGAAAACTATTCCTTTTCATCATTTCTTATTTTTACTGGCTGGTTTCTTATTGAAAATTAGTTTAATAGGAAACCAGCCAATAAGAATAAGAAATTATAAAAAGGTATAGTTTTCAGTGAGGAGTCTGAAAAGAGGTGATCTATAAATAGATCAATGTGCGGTAACGGGTTGAAAAAAAGTTCGTATGATTTCTTTTCAGCAAAAAGCGATTTTCAATAACTAGTGTGGAGAAACGCATGTTTTCCAGACATGCAGGCCAGTGCAAATGCATTAAAATTTAATTATTAATTTCTAGGGGTATAATATTTTGTCGATAAATTTATAATATTAACCCATTACCACCCAGTGATCTATTTATAGATCACCTCTTTTCAGACTTCTCACTGAAAACTATTCCTTTTTTATCATTTCTTATTCTTACTGGCTGGTTTCCTATTGAAAATATTTTTTCATGTTGCAATTTTAAAAAGATCAAAAAGAGGGTAAAATAAAAACACATTTAAGTTGGGTCATGTCAGAAGTGAAGTCCTGTCATTCAATTTGTTTAGTTGATTGTAGAAAAACTGAACTTGATTATCTTAGTCATCCTACAGATGAGGTTGGAAACGCAGAACCTACTATGAAATAGTAATGCAGACACTGATATTAGACAATTATTTCTTTCATTGCTAGAAATTATAATTGAATTTATGGAAAATATTTCATAAATAATTAAAAAATGCTTTTATAGAAAAATATTTTTTCCTGTAGGATATTTATCACAATCAAGATCAATTTTTCCTATCTCCATATATTATTTCTCTAAGTCGAATCCTATACCCGGTCGAAACTCGCTCATTTCTTTATCGAATTGCAAGAAAATTTATGATTTTGAAGCTTATCCCGCGGGCTATTGACGAAAATTAGACCCACCCTCTAAAAAGTGTCGGTTCGTTTTTTATTCGAACTTCAATTTTTGGGCACAAAATTCATTCGAAAGATTAAAAAAAATGCGTTCTTTAGAACGTTTCTCCGCTATTGCCGCGTAACGAGAATCTCGAAAATCCACGTTTAAGCGACTTATAAGCGATTGAAGTTTGAAAAAGTTAAATTTTTTGCTCAACTGTTAAAATCGTTATACCATTGTTGTTCAAATCAATTTTAAATGCGACATTTCAAGCCAAGGCTTAGCTCGGTAAACCTTAATTGTAACTTTTATTGTTTCAAAACACTATGGTAGTTTGCGATAACGTTAGTATTTAGTTTAGTAGTAGCCTTGGGTATTTGATTTTAATCGGGCAGATAATGAAGCCAATAAAAATTGTCGTATTAAATTTTAAGTTTAGAGTTTTTTTTTTCTTTTTTTGCGGAATTCCGCACGGGTCACCTAGTTTTTCATAATTCTTCAAAATTTAGTTTGTACATAAATATTTTAAGTATGTTTTGTTGTTTCTTTCTCATAACAAATAAAATAATTTTTGAAAGTTACACAACATCTAGACGACTAAAAATGTATCATTTGTTGAAATATATTTCTTTCACAAAATGAAATGTTGGTATCCACAAATTATCAGATTATTTTCCCGTGCTCATTCTTTTTAAATAGTGCCTTCTGTGTATAAAATTAAATACTTCTCTTGTATGAAGTAAATGTCCTTATATTAGAATGTCTTAATAGTACATACTCACTGTTTTTTGGATTAAATATCTCACCATCTGGTGCATCCGACGATGTTTAGCTTCGATTCCGAACTGTGTGTTACAATGAATGTATTTTAAAATAAATAGCGTACCGTTGATTCACAAAAAAAAGTAGAATACTACTATAGTTAAAACGTAACTTCTGGACCTAGGAGAAACACATTGTGAGCATTATTCTTCTTACAATCAAATAAAGTGAAGTGCATTATTATAGTCGGTAGTTTTAAAAACTTTTTGGTAGCCTTGTCAAGTTAATTGCTTCTGCATATTAATTTGTTTTCTCTTATTTTATACCTTATTCAACTTTCTAAACTTTGCTCTTTTTTCCAAATTATTGAATGTTGTAAAACAATAACTTTAGTTACTTTCATACATGTCTTTATTATTTATGAAAGAAAAAAAAGTTATGTATCAATTAAAGCTTTCCGTGATTTTGTTGAATCTATTTTATGAAACCATCGAGCAATCGTTAAACAAAGAAGAAATAGGGACATACTGATAATGGATATGAATATGTTATGTTTTGAGTACAAAAAAGGTTTTAAAGCAAGATATTTTACACTTCTGAAAACTATCTAAATTTTGTAACGTTTAATTTTACTCGATATATTTAATAAGATCTCATCATGTTGAGCTTTATAACTAATTGGGATACATTTTGCTCCAAAAATGTTTTATAAAAACATGGTGAAAAAATTTTATGCTGTGAAAGTACTTAAATATAACTAAACGAATTTTATATCAAATTTACAATATGTAAAATAAATTTTTTGATTATAAATTTTTGTTAAATTATGAAGTTTAAAAACAGTTACGTATGCAGAATTTTTTTTTTACTTTTATTTTTCTTGCAAAGTCTGAATTAGGCTTTATTTATAGTTTTAAATGTTTTATAAATTTTCAAAAGTAATTTTTGCTATGCAATCAAATCTGATTAACATGAGCAGTTATGACTGTATCCTCATAACTAATTTGCAAGTGAAAAACTTGATTTTTGGTGGGAAAGATAAACCTTTACTTTTTCTGCATTATTAGATTTTATGGCATTTAGAATCTAATCACTTCAATAAATATTATTCGTTAAACCAAGCGAAAACATCATTTTAAGGAGCCCCCTCCTAAAAAGCTGAAATGATGAATCTATAGACACAGAAGGCTGTTCTGATAACCTTTTTTTTCTAAAAAAAATATGACGAGTAATTTATAAATGAGCTTCTGAAAAATCAGACATTTTTCTTCCTGTATTTCTTGCGTAATTTTTAATTACGTTTTGATGGAAAGATGCAATACCTAAGTATAAAATTTGTTTTTTAATATTTTGAAACTCAGTATAAAGAGCTTAAATTGGTGAGTTTATGTAATTTTGCAATTTGTTTTAATATCAAAATCATTGTATCCAACAGTGATCACATAGACTTTTATATTACACGTTATGTACAAAAATTTCATTTCATGATTGCTGTTCATGTTAATAGAATTTGACTGTGCAATATCTATATTACATTTCACATTTAATGCAGCTGGTTCTAAATTTGCTGTTTTAATAATTTAGATATCCAATATTATTTGTATTTATTATTTAAATTCAGCTCATATTTACTCATACCATATACTCCATAATAAAATGCAATGTCTTTAAATTTTTGTTGCATCTTTTATGTGTAATTTTTTATATTTGTTTAGCACGCTAAAATCTTACAAAGGAAGAATTTAGTGCGTTTCTTATCCAATATTGAAATATTTATCTATGTTATATTTTGAAGCTTTTATTATTTTTTGACTGATTCAGTAGCCATTGGTATTGTTTTATAGTAATTTGAATTTTAAATAAATGTATTTTGTTGTGATAATTGTATTTAATGAAAAGATAAAATATTTCTGTATGATATTCTTTGTTTCAAAAATACTTCCAATTTCTAGTTTTATAGTCTGTTTTACTAGTGCTTTACTTTTGTAATTTAGTTGATTAGTAACTTTTTTTTTTTACATAGAGAATGATTACAATAATATTTCTTCAACAGTAAAACTACTAGCTAAAGAATGAGTAATATGATAAAACCAAAACAGTAGCTAAAATTTGTTAGACAATTATGATAATGCTTTCAACTTACACATGCATATTTTCCGGAAAAATAAAAATTGGTTGAACTACTTTTAAAAAGCAACATATTGTTTAAATCATTTGAGCATCCAAAAACCTTTAAAATTCTATTTTTCAACTGCAAAAGCTCATGGCTTTGAGAAAACTTGCATTTGTGAAATTGTATTTATTGGACACAGTTATGTGCTATTCCACAAATAAGCTGCCACGTTGTCTAACACGTGACGTTCATACATTTCATTAAAAAGTAGTAAATTCTAAAGGTGATGAACAAAGCTTTTTATGTAAAAAGTCTCACACCAGTTTATGATTTCTTAACCAACAACATTTCGTTCATTGTCCTTTAAAATCAATACTTTTTAATAAAATACATGAGTCTCATGTGCATACAAGATGGCGGCGTTTTGGTGGAATGGCCCTTATAAAGATTTATACCTGAGAAAACCTACTGGAAACTCATGATTAGTGCCTTATTAATTAATATGCAATCAGGGATGGAGTGGGGGATCCAGAAAAAGGGTGGTAAACAAGCCATCCAGGGGGAAGCAAAACGTTTTTATAATACTTTAAAATCGCTTTTGCAAAGACGGCATGCACTCAACTCGGATCTCAATCCAATAACGAATGTCTTGAAATCATCCCACGTGACTTCTACAAAAAAAAAGGGGGGGGAGCAGTTTTATTTAGTGAAAGAGTTCAAATTAACAAAACCTGTGGCAGATTTGCCCCCCCCCCCCCATAATCACGTATTCCTTCTCGTCAGGTGCAATAGAAGTGCCACACACCAAAGAACTTTGTGCATTGTGGAGTATGAATACAGTCAAGTCTCCATAACTCGAATTCTCAAGAGACCGGTTAAAAGCTTTGAGTTATAGGAAGTTCCCACAGCCTTATCAAGAGTCTGGAAACACTTTCAAATAAAGGAATATTCGAGTAAAATTCACTTTTGTGCATTAACTTTTTAGACGCAACAAAACTTATTAGATAATCTTCTTTTCAAATTATACGTAATCCATATGATACAGTAAAAATTTCAAAGCATTTCAGCGTATGTTGTATTATTTATCTTGTGCTTTAACTTTTGCGCAGCACTGAATATCTCCTATTTACATTTAAATTTTGTCTAGTTTATTTCTCTTTCATGGCATTTTATAATCTCTTTATCAATTGGCATGTTATCTTTTAAAGAATTTCTTAGCTTTATGACTCTTAAAACATTTTTATTTCATTCTATTTCAGTATCTGTTTTTTATTTCATTTAATTTTTCTTGTTTTGGTATAAAATCTTCGTTTTTTTTAAATTTTACGTTTTACTTTATAGATTTTGAACACTTTCTTTCATTGTCAAGCTATATGAAGGCTTATTCATGCTTGCTTTATTTTGTGCATATATCTTTAATTATATGACATATCTTTTACGTCTTTCTGACCTATTTTTGCACACAATGTTTTTTTTTTTTTTTCCTTTCACAGGTGGCTTACTCTAGAAGGCTGTGATTTCTCCCCCCCTTTCCATTTAATATATATGTGTGTTAATATAATTTTAAGAACTTTGCTCAAAAAAAGTTTTATTAAATTAACAATCAAACAATAAAATGAGTTAAAAAAACAACACAAACCACACAGTGAAAGATGTTTCAGTTAAAAATTCTATAATACAAATCCATAATGTTTTATAATAAATTTTTAGGCTATTTACAATGTGATACATTTTTAAAAAGCTATTTAAAAAATCAAAACCGCCGAGCTGCTTCAACCATTCTGTAGAGATAGTTCTCTCCTGGTTGAATGTTTTCCACACAGCACAGAATGTCTTCTTTCCTATAAAACAAATGTAGAAATAATATATTTCACAGTCACTTTTTTACATGTTCTTCATATTACTAAAATCTAATTTGTTCATAAATAATATTTGTAATCTTTTGTTCATCCAAAAGAAAAAATATTTCAACTTATTGTTGAAATCAGATACACCAACATTGGAGGATTTATGACTTTATACTTCGCAGCAACTTAACTTGGCAGTGACGTCACTACGGGCGGAGCCAACAGCGTGACGTTAGCCTATGAAAAACGAGCTAGATAAAACAACACAGCCTACTTGGCGAATTAGAGGAGACCGCTGACTGCTTGTGAGCTCTTATTGGCTCCGCCCGTAGTGACGTCACTGACAAGTTAAGTTGCTGCGAAGTATATAGTCCTAAGAGCTAGCAAAGTTATCGAGTGATTATTTTAAGGTGTCTGGCTCTTTAATATATCTTTCCCTATGCTCTTCTGAGCAGCATGTCGGGAATCTGGCAGACGAGAGGGGCTGCATTTTTTTTACTGCGCATCACACTTGTACTGGAAAAAACAGTCATTTTTGGTCAATTTCGTGTCAAATCAATCACCAAAAATAGTTTTTGACCTGACCATTTCCGATTTTTAACTGACTTCAACAAAGGAGGAGGTTATACAATTCGTCAGAGAATTTAATTTTTTTTGCATGTTATAAGATTTCTCGAAGACGCCTGGACCAATTTCAAAAATTCTTTATTTGTTTGAAAGGGTTTGATTTCTGATTGGTCCCATCGTCTCGTGGTCCGGGTTTGACAAAAGGGAACCTGCAGAAATCGTTCGAAATAGAAATCAGGATCACAGTAATCGTAATGATGACGATTTGTCCTAAATGATTAAATATGAAATCCATTGTTACAAAACGTAGTTGATATGAAACAGTAATAATAATGATAATGAGAATTTTAAATGAAGGCTTAATTAAATCAAACATGAAATTCAACTAAATTTAAACTTTATTCTGAACTTTAGTTTTTAACTATATTTTGATATTTTAAGTGCATTTACACTAAAAAGAATGAAATAAAATATTTTTGGAAAAAAAATAGAACCAACTTCAGTTGGAAATTACTCTAAAAAGTAAAAAATAATTTTTTTCTTTGAGCACCATCGAAACTACTTTTAAACATAAGTTTTGAAGTCGGCACAAAAACAATGTATAGAATCATACGCAACTACAAATATCAATTTTAATGGATCCAGGTTCTTTAAGAGCATTCGCATACATTTCATTGATTACCCCACATTCGTACAGATATTCTGCTTTAATTTCCAATGGTTTCTCTGAAAAATGTTGGCAAAATATGGTTTCATATCATTTCACCTATTGTTTTTGCGCAGACTTCAAAACTTAAGTAGTTTAAAAGTAGTTTCGATGGTGTTCAAAGAAAAAAAGGTCGTTTTTTTTTTCCAAAAAAATTTTATAACAAAAATTAGTGTGAAGGGCACATATGACCAGATAAGTAATCCTGCCAAGAGCATAAGATTTCTACTTCAGAAATTGTGTGAAATACAGAGCTGTTAGAAAACAAAAAAAAAAAAAAAATGTTTTTACATGCAACTTTTTTTCTAATTGTAGTAGGATAAAAATTCAAAGACCATTTTGATATCAAGAAATAGAGCTTTTCATTGATATATTACATGACATACTTACGACAGATTTAAGTTTCTAACTGTGCCCAAGTTGTTAAAAAATCACTTTTTTTACCAGCAAAAATGTGATTTTCAGTAAAAAATGCAAACGCTCTCAGCTGCCAGACACCCCACATGCTGCTTAAAAGAGCATAGGGAAAGATATATTAAAGAGCCAGACGTCTTAAAATTGTCACTCGAAAACGTTGCTAGCTCTTAGACTATTAATTTTGGTGGCATAATAAACTATACTCAATTCATGAGAAAGATAGACTAGATGTAAACAAAAAAGATACTAGTTGGCCTAGAGCTAATCACTTTTTTTTCATAGACAGTAAGGCCCTGCTCCACATCAGCGTAAAACGTGATCGAAACCGAAGGCAGAAACCGAAAATCCGGGTACTTTCTATAGGAACACTATGTAATCCATTTTACGTTTCTGCTTTATTTTTCTGCTTTACGCCAATGTGGAGCAGGGCCCTAACAAATCAATGCTAGGCTGACATGATTATTGGTTTACTTTTTTATTCCTAAGAAAAGCTCTAAAAATGGCAAACTACAGTTTAGTCTCGATAACTCCAAGGGACCGGGTAGGGCCGTGGTGGCCCGATCGGTAAGGCATCGGACTCGTGTCCGGAGGGACCCGGGTTCGATCCCAGCCGATCAAAGATCCACCGCCTTGATTAATGGTGGCTGGGAGGCGTTAAAAATGTCGTGGTCACAAAGTCCTCCAAGTGAAACGATACCTCTGGGGGTGCTGGGCCTAGGGTTTGCTCGACCCTAGGTTCTGGTTCAAAATTAAGAACAGAGCGCCCTTCAGGGCCCCATCCCGGTTAAACCACGAAGCTGTGGTAGGTACGGGGGACCCTGGAGGTGTGAAGTGAAGTGAAGGGACCGGGTAAACGATTTGAGTTATCAGTTCAAGGTATAAGAAGTTCCTAAACAATCTTCTCTAGAGTTAAGGACTGAATAAAAACTTCAAGATAAACATATGAGCTAATATTTAGAAAAGTGCCAATTTGAGTCCCAAGTGAATTTTCACTAGTATTTCAATAACTAGTTAAAAAACTAACTTTCCCCAGAAAGAAGATAAGGTTTAGCTTTTATTTCATCTAATATCATCAGAAAAAAAAATTCTGCAGAAAATATTTTTTTTATATTTCAAAAATCAGATCGGTAACGTGTCCCCAGTAGCAAAGCTTAGCATGCAAACAGGTCATGCGCACTTTCTAACTTCTCCAAAAAACGCACTTGCACAAAAAAAGATTATATTTTTAGCCTACTTTCCCGTTAAAAATAAAAGAAAGACGAAAAAAGTATTAAAAGTAGCTTAATGCATCGAAAAAATATCGCCAAGTCCAAAAGTTAAAAAAAATATCGCCAAGTCCAAAAAATATCGCCAAGTTAAAAAAATAAAGAGGTAAAATGAATATCGAAAAATTAAAAATTTGAAAGTAGGGTATTGAGATGGGGAATTTGTGTGTCGGTCGGTCTGTCTGTCTGTCCCCCCCTAATAACTTTTGAATGAACATTCCGATTTGGACAAACTTTTTTTTGTTGGAAAGATCTCGGCGAGTACAGCTCATTCCCATATTTGATTTTTTGATTTGAACAATTTTTGGTTCAACTTTGAGCCGTTCAAATAACCGGTCCCGCGATACTAACTTTTTAATGAACAGTCCGATTTGAACAAACTTTTTTTTGTTGGAAAGAACTTTTCAAGGATACTTCATTCCCGTATTTACATTTCCGATTTGAACAATTTTTCATTCAACATTGAACCGCTCAAGCAAGCTGTCACCCCTAATAACTTTTGAGTAAACAGTCCGAAAAAAATGACTGACTGTGCAGACGATTTTTTGTTTATTTATTCATTTGTTTTATTGAATTTATTATTATTATTATTATTATTTTTGGCAGACGATTTTTTTTGTAACAAAAATGTTTCATTCACTAGGGCATTTTATTCTTAATTTATATTTAACAACTGGCAACGGATTAAAAGTGAAATTCGAGACATTTTATCAACGGACAAGTTTTTTTTTCTTTTTTTTTTTCTTTCTTTGATAAAATGTGTTTTGATGTACTTTGTACTTTTAATTTTTTTTTGAAAACAATTGAGGAATTTTTCTACGGAAGAACTGTAACAGTTACATTCTTTAAAAGGTGCGACAAAACTTTATTTATTCATTTATTTACTTTTTATGTGTCTATTTCATCTGATGAGAGAGGTATATTTTGCTTTTAAAGGTATGTTTGACATAATTTTTAGTCTTAGATAATCAAGAGAATAATGATCAGATGCTAGAATGCCGATGTCGATGTACGGGAAAGTAGGCTCGTTTAGTTCTTGACAGAACTTCTTGTTACCCCTTTGTTATTATTTTACGTCATTTTTGTTTTAATGGTTTTTTGATTTTCTAGCCGATGCGAAATAAGCGTGTCCTCATTTCTGCCGTCAGAGCGGTAACAATAACTTCCGATCTATATTTAGGCTCCCAAAATCACTTCCTGCACCGATACCACGTGATACTTAGTACCTGGTGTGATGTTTTATCGCATCGTAACTAAAAATTTACATTTCTAAAATTGCAGGTAAGATTTTTTAAAGTGATTTTATAAAATAAGTGTCATTTAATTCATCAGATCGAATATTTTTGTTCTTAAAAAATGAAAAGCAATGAGTTTTAGTACAATTGCTTCATTTGTGGTTTGTATGACCTGACAATAGAAGTTAGTAAAATAAGAAAAATTGACACTGCAGAAATTAAGTTAATTAATTATTATTATTTTATTTATTTATATTTTTGGTGCTTCAATTTCTCATAATTTTGCTAAAAAACTAGATAATAACTAGCATGCCAAATTTGAATTTCTGATCAAGAAATTAAATTTCCTGCAACTAATTAAAGAAAAGCAAGCAGCAGAGTTGTGTGTTGAAAAAGTTGAAGTTGCGGGTTGTTTCAAAACAAAACAAATGTTTTATTGGCTTGCATTTGGAAATCTCATAATTTATTTTATCTAAAAACCTTATCGCTCATTTTTATTTCCAAGAAATGCTTTTTTATAATGAAATTTGATTTTTGAGCTAATATATATATTTTAATATAATTCTCTTAATTCTATGTTAAAAATGCAAGGAAATGATATCATTTTTAGAGATGTTAATGAAGATTGAAAACATAAACTCAGATATGTAGCTCATATTAACATCAGATCTGTAACACTCATTAGATCTGTAACGGCTTAAAAGTGAGTAATTTAAGGAGGGGGTAAATAACTTTCTTGACCTCCCCCCTTTTATTTTCTTGCATTTAGACCAAATTTAGACTTAGAATCCAGTATTAATTCTTTTCTGCAAAAAAATTTTTTTATCAGGGAACTCCAACTTCAAATTGGCACTTTTCAAAATATTGGCTCGTATATTCAAATTATATTTCTTCGAGTTATCAAGACTAATATGTTTATTTTTGAACTATCTTTTCAGTAGATACAGTATAGGTTGATTTTTGAGATTGGAAATCAACGACATAAAGTGGTAACACCACAGCTGCCAATACTGAAAGATGAAAATTAGGAAAATTTTACGTAAATAAATTTAGTGATAAAAGTTTGAGAGTATAAAAGAGATTTTTAAAATAAAAGTAGAGATCTCTTGACCTTAAGCCTGTGTAGAATCCAAAATCCGGCAAAACCCGAAATTTGGAAATTAACATTGGAATATTTTCTGTTATAAAGTTAAAAAGTAAATATTGAACTTTTAGAATTAAAAAGAGACATGAGTTCCTTTTAGCAGGTAAATATTTAAACACTTCAGAAAAAAAAGGAACATTTTACTGCATTTTTTAGGAAATAAATATTTTAAAAAGAAAGAAAATAAACATGTTATTACAAATAATCAGATCTATACAATTTTCATACTTAGTGCATGAAAACATTTTTGCCCCTCACAATTGTTTTATCAAATTGATTTTCCCCAAAATTTTATTAGCAGGAAAATCCCTTTATTGGGGAACTTTGTTGTTTTTCTGAAAATTCGGGAAATGTGTATTGCATTAGGGAGTTCTGTTCAAGGCACCAAAATTGGGAAGTCTCCCAAATGAATTCGGCAAATCAACAGCTACACGATACAATGAAAATAAGTCACTTATAGGACATAATAGCTCACCAAATTGTTGCTCATAAACTGTATGAAACATGCTCTAAAATAATAACAGGATAGAATTTTTTTTAATCATCAGAGCCTTGGTACTAGGGATGCACCGATAAGCAAAGTTGACCGATTACCGATTAATCGGCTGTTGATAATCGGCCGATTAATCGGCTGGGCCGATTAAGGATAATTTTGATTGTTTCCTACTACCAATTTTACCACAATTGATTTTTCTCTCTTATACAATTCCAAGTTTAGAAATAATAAGTAATTTATATCTGAGAGAAGATTTTTTTTCCATTTTTCTAATTTTCACAAAATAATTTCAATATTTATCAAATTTCTTAGAACCAATTTTCATATTATTGTTAATAATATTATTAACACATTGTTAGTTATGTTAATTGGACATAAAAATTCAAAAAAAGGGGGGGGGGGAGTCTGTCGTAAGCACTTCAATTTAGGAGTACTTTTAATCCATATTTTTTTAATAATTAATAACAATTTAATTCAATACTTATATTCCTTGAAAATTTGAGGTTATCTAAAAGCACTGTGCTAAGGAGAAAACTATCGATACATGAAAAATGTGTAGCAACATTGTACATGCATTTGTATATCTATTCAAAGTAGGAGACTTGACTAAAAAAAAACTTTATATCAACTGTGAGGATTATTATTACTGTTGATAAAATTATTCATTATAGATTCTTTGTGAAGGTATACTTTAAAGAATAATATTTGACAAATGTTTTCTGCCGATTAATCGGCCCTATTTTGCCAATTATTAATGATCGGTAAAGTGGCAGATTAATCGGTACTGCTGATTAATCGGTGCATCCCTACTTGGTACAATAATATATTTCCTTCAAATCCTTTTCAATGTTATACATTATTTTAGTGTTTTCAATCACTTTCTCTAGTTATGTACAGTTAGAACAATACTTTTGAAGTGTTCCAAGCTTTTATAGGTAGGTGGGTACTAAGTTGATAAAATTATTCATTATAGATTCTTAGTGAAGGTATACTTTAAAGAATAATATTTGACAAATATGTTTTCTGCCGATTAACTGGCCTGATTTTGCCAATTATTAATAATCGGTAAAGTGGCCGATTAATCGGTACTGCTGATTAATCGGTGCATCCCTACTTGGTACATTAATATATTTCCTTCAAATCCTTTTCAATGTTATACATTATTTTAGTGTTTTCAATCAGTTTTTCTAGTTATGTACAGTTAAAACAATACTTTTGAAGTGTTCCAAGCTTTTATAGGTAGGTGGGTACTAAGTAGAGATACACCTAATATTCCGTTGGTATTTGGTATACAGCCTATTTGGCAAACTGAATATTTAGTTCTCCCTCCTAAATACTTTGATATTCGGCAACCAAATAGTAAACAGATTTAGATATTTGACAATCGGTAAACAAACATAATTTTTTTTTTTGTACAATAAATAAAAATTATGGTGTATTACTATACTGTCATGGGCAGGAAAATTTCAATAACTGCGGAAATGAGTTGGAGATATTTGAAGAAATGCATTTTGGATTCCATAATAATAGGGAAATCTTTAAAATTGGAGCTTTTTTCAAGCTTTATTTTCAGTGGAAATCACAGATAAGTAGGCAATAAAGTTAAAGTACAATAGATGACAAAAAAAAAAAAAAAAGATTTACCTTTACCTTCCCATGGTAGTAAAATACAACTAATATTAAGATATATATACCTTTGTGCGATTGATGTGAAGTTTTAATCCAACGTTAAAGATGCACAAATATACAGGTATAGTGCAGACACGTGTTTCGGGGCTACGAGGAACCCCTTTTTCAATGCATGAAGTGTGAGTTTTAGGATGTTGTGCATCTTTAACGTTGGGTTAAAACTTCACAACTAATATTGTCACATTCAAAGTAATTTTGATGTTAAAGCAAACACTCAGTTTTTAAATTTTAATTTTACTGCTTTTTAATTTTTCTAAAATCTTAGTACATATTACATCAACCTTACTATAATAAACTGTTTTAAATACAAAACAGTAATCAGAAAAATAAAAGACATCATATTACGAGCTCATAAAAATGCGAAGTCATGTTATTTCGTGATTTTTTCAGTCATGAACTGCTTTCTTTTTTGTGTATTTTATTTTTCAGTATGCAGATGAAAAAAAAAAATCCTTATTTCATAAATTATTAAAAAGGTTAGTAATACAGTCGAACTGGTTCATAACGAGCTCGGATATAACGCGAACTCAGATTTAACAACTCGGATTTAACGAGGGAAACGATAATATTTGGTTGGATCAATGTTAAGTCTATGGAACAGAATTCGTTTTTAACGAGCAAGACCCGGTTTTAACGAGCAATTTTTTTCTGTCTCGCAGTCTTTTTTTCTCATCTTTCTAGTCTTATTCCTGTCTTATCATCATTTTTTCCCCTGCGGTTCAATACTTTTGTATGAAAAATTCCACCAGCATTCCAGTGTCAATAGGGAGAGTTCACAAATCCGGTATAACAGGTGGGGCTGATTGTTTACAGAGAAATCATTAAATAAAGAACAGTATTTAATTAAATTAATTGATGTAATTAAAGTAAGTATTAATTAAATTATAAGTAAACTCAATTATTTGACCTCCCAAGCCCCCACACCTTCTGGTTGCACGCCGGCCGTAAGGACCCGTTTATTACGAGCACTCGGATTTAACGAGCAACATGTTACAGTCCCTTTGTGCTCGTTATAAGCAAGTTGGACTGTATATAAAGGAAACGTTAGGAAATTAAAATCTGTAGTATTTTAATTTTTAAAGTTTTGCACAATATGAAATATTAAATACGGTTAAAAACCCTCTAATTGAATTATCATTGTAATCTGAGTTTAATAACAATAAATTATGGCGCAGGAACATGAGGAAATCTACAAGACAATTTCTCACATTAGCAGGAGTTGAATGACATAAGGAGAAAAAAAAACATGCATAAAAAGAAAATTTCATACTTAGCAGATTTGAAATTATAAGTAAATTCAACATCAGGAATTATTTTTTCATCTGGATAAGTCAGCATATTCACTGGAAATATCAAGAAGAATAACATGCTATGCTTCCTATTATGTACCTCTGCTGAAAACCTTAAATAAACAATAGCATATTTTTAATATCTGAAAATATAGGGGAATTCTTATAAGTAGTTACAAACAAGCATTTGTTTTGTAAATGGATAAATATGTACAGTAAAACGTCTTAATAAGGGACACTAAAGGGACTGAAATTTTTGTCCCTTAAATAGAGGGGTTCAGGGACCACGCTGGAGATTTCAAGTTATTTGCCTGTAAAATTACCAAATTTCAAGTCTTTGTCAAAAAATTTAAATATTTTTCTTCCTAATAGTTTATATATTTTTTCCAGTGGAAATTTCAGATAATTTTCCGTTTAAACAATACTTTAGAAAAATCAAAATTTTTTTAGCAGAGTTTTTGATTTTGTCTCATTTAGCGACGTGGCAAATGCTTAGTGCCGCCCCTGGATATATCTTGTTTGGAGGTATATGAATTAAAGTATCGTATGTACATTAGAATAGGCTGAGAAAGGCCAAAAAAAAAATTTTTTTTTTTTTTTTGGAAATCCATTTTTGGATAGTGCGCAAAAGTTGCGTCATGAGCTACTTAGAAATTAAAAAAAAAAAAAAAAAAATCTAGAATATTAAAAAATATCTAGCCTGCCCACTTAGACCCTGAAAATCAGAAAACAGAGAGAAAAATCATTTTTGTAAAAGAAATTTAAAATAAATTCCAAATAAGTTACTGGAAATGTTACCCACTGAATGAGCCAGTAAGTGTCCCTAAAATGTTTTATCAATTTTGGTAAATATTTAACTGCACTTTTCTGGCATCAAAAAATGGGGGAAATTAAAAAAATAGCAGGTTTCCGAAAAAATCGGTGTGAAAATAATTTACAAAATCAATTCATTATATAATTAAGGTGGGGCAAAGTGAAATGGTAAAAGATTTTCAGTTTTCAGCACTGTCTATCTAGCAATATTCCAACTAAGTTCCTAGATATAGTTGATTCCTATCAAAAAATAAATAGCTCCAAACACCTACGAAAAAATTTTTTAGAAGTGATTTTCAAAATTTGATACCTTTATTATAATTTTCGTATTTTTTCAAAAACATGTATTGTTATTATAAAATGATAAAATTTTTGTAGTTATGATTTTAACTATTTATTGGGAACTACTGATGTCCAGAGCAGTCCTTATTTTATTAGACTAGTTTGTACTTTAAATGTTCAATGTAATTTGTCAAGAGCATGCGGGACGAAGTGAAACAGTTAATTTCATTTGCTTATGCTTTTATTTACTAAATCATGTACATATTTCTCCACTTATTAATTCACCTATTTATTCATTCATTTACTTATTTTGTTTTTCATTATCTATTTTATTCACTCATTTCTTTATTTCATATATTAATTATTTCATTCATTTGTTTATTCATTTATTTTTAAGTAATAATTTATTATTTGTTTATTTATGTAGTAATTTGATGAACATTACTGCAACTCATCAAATAGGAAATGTGTCATTACGAAAATACTGCATTTTTTACTTTGCTCATGATTTTTTTAAAGCGAAAATTTTTCATATTTTTTGAAGGTACAAAATATCTGCCAAAATTTTAAAAAATAACATTTCAATGATAGTTGTACAACAAAACACATTATTCCTTCTTTATGTACACTGCTTTTCAGAACAAATTTCCAATTTTTTCACTCTGAAACAGGTGTGTTAACTATTTCACTCTGCCCCACATTCCCTTACTGACACAAAAGAGAAATATGTGATGCACACTTACCTGAGAATACTGTCCGATATTGAAGAACTGAACTCGTGACAAGTGGAAATGAAATCGATGTCTCGCATCAAAACTCGTCCGACCCGAGCAATCTCTAAATAACTTTGCAATTTCTAAAGGAAAAGTAGTAACAAATAAAACCACACAGACAAGATATGCAATGAGTTACCACTCTTAAGCCAGCGATCATAGCACCCTGAGACTGCAGTTTCGTCCTTATTCTGAACTCCTCAGTCGGGAATAGTCAATGATCCAGCTGGAGGCAAAGATCCTCTCATTGTAGGGGCATTTCACGGTATTTGTGACATAGGGGCGTCCGCAACAAAACTTTTTAAAAGTTTAAAATTTTTACATATGTTGAAAAAGTACATTCTGAAGTATATGAATTTCATATTGTTTTCATAGTTCACTTTATATTTTGTTTGTAATTGCACTCAGAACATTGAAAATACAATTTTCACCGTTACAGACTCTACATTGAATTTTTTTTTAAAAACTTAGCTTTTATTCTAATTACACAGGCCAACGATGAAAAAACTTTTTTAATGAAAATACCTTATTCTTATGTTGTTTAGGTTGCTGAATCCAAATATGATGCTTAAAAAGTTGTATCACCCACCATTTATTCACATTTTATAGTTACATTCATGAAATAAAGAAACATTTTTAGAATTTAACAGCTTTTTCATAGTTAAGATAACATGAAAAAATAGGTCTAATGAACAAAGATGATGTTGGCAGCACTGCTGAAACACATGCTACAACATGATGGGGGATTACTGTTGGTCACTTCACCGGGAAGTTCAGCAAGCTATTCATCGCAGGAAAAGCTACACAAGAAGCTTCAAGGAAAAAAGGGAAAGAAAATATAAAGCAATTCCAGTTGACAAGTGAACCTTGTATCATCACATAAATACTATTCCAAGTATTTTACTGTAAATACAAACCATTTTTACGATTCTACAGTGTTTCATTGATTTCCCTATATACTGTAAATGGGTATTAGACTATATAATAAAATACATTTTGCTTGGAAACTAAGGGTGATACATAAAAACTACAAGCAGATTTGGATTCAGCACATAAAAATCTATCAAGATCAGCTATTAAAATTAAAAAAGTTTTCAAAAAGGTTTTTTTTGTTGACCTGTGTTATTGTTACAGATTCTACAGTCATCATTTTCACAATCCATAACTTTTTATAGAACACACTTTTTGATTGAAATTGTTAGCTATATTAAAGGTGAGCCTTTACTTTATCAGTCTCAAGTACCAGTTTTGGCTTGAAAATAAATTTAAGCCAGATTTAAAGAAAAATTCAATGTAGAGTCCGTAACAGTGAAAATTGCATTTTCAATGTTCTAAGTGCAATTACAAACATAATATTAAGTGAACTATGAAAACAATATGATATTCATATACCTTAGAATGTACTTTTTCAATATATATAAAAATTTTAAACTTTTACAAAGTTTTGTTACGGACACCCCTATGTCAAATACCGTGAAATGCCTCTGTAGCCAAGATTGCCAACAAACTGGTAGATAAAAATTTATTTATCTTACCAGCGTGTGTCCGTAAACTATGATCGAGCTGCGAGTGTATTTGCTTCACATAGACAAAAATTCATGCATTATGAATAATTTTAAAATGATGGTCGATACGTTGTAAGATACATTTGTGTCTAGAAAGCAATTGCACCTCTAGAATGGATTGAAAATAAATGCATAAAATTAAAAATGATCAAAATCCTCAGTTTTTATACAAAAATTAATAATGAGCAGAACATAAGTATGTATAAGAAAATATGCTGCATAAGTTTGCATGTTTCTGCTTTACTTCCTGTATTCAAAAAAAAAAAAAAAAGAAGAAAATCTGTTGCATTTTATTCATTTCATTACTGTTTGCTTTTAACATCATTATCACCAGGGGTGCCCATCCCCCCTAAGCAGGCCCTTCATTTAGGGGGGCAGGGGGGGGGTCAATTGCCCCCCCCCCTGACTTTGAGAAATCAATGTATTCAGGGTTGCCACTCAATTCCGGGGGAAAAATTCCCTGTGTTTTCCCTGCATGAATATGCAGTATTACGAACGAGCGAACACTGATATTCTATATGAACATTAATATCCTGGCACAGAAAAAAAAAACTAATTAAATAAAAACAGGGAGGCAAAGCAGAATTCATTAAAACCGAAATCATAGAACAGATTGATGACTAATCTCATACTCTCGAATTAAATTAGCATAAGCTTTAAAATGCATATCAAACTAAGTAATAAATATTTTTTGCTTCTGTAATACACAATTAAATACTTACTTACAAATAAATAAACTTAGCAAAAAAAAAAGCTATGAAGTAAAATTACTATTTATTTTATTTTATTCATCACTAGCCGGGTACCCGGCCCTGCCCGGGTTTCTGCCGGGTATGGTGTTTTAGTGACACTCGTTCATGAATTTTTCAACAATAAAGTGCATATCTATATACACAATGGCTACTTCTGTAAACAATTGTCATTTTTTCTGTCTGGACAAACTAAAAAACTGTATTACACACCGTAAATAAAAATGCAAGCTACAAATAATGTTTAGGTAAATTGGAAATGTTATAAGCTTGGTACAGGGTGCGGCGGAGAAACTTGCAGACTTGAAAAGTCAACTAAGGGAAACGTACTTCATGTATCAGTTTACTACTTTTTATAAGATATGGTACCCATTCTGAATTTTTATATCAGTTAGATTTAAAAACTACATCGGGAAGAATGGCGGCCCCTGTTAATGATGCACTTATCTACCCTAGATTTGAAGTTTTGTTGCACTCTTTCGAGCATATCGACTGGGATGTTGGTGATAGCAAGCCGGATGTTGTTCTTCGGGCGTTGCAGTGTCCGGGGCTTGTCGTTGTAAACGATCGATTTGAGATACCCCCATAAAAATAGTCACGGCGTGTCAAATCGGGGGAGCGGGCTGGCCACGGTACGTCACCTTTCAAGGAGACGTTATCACTCAACTGGTGAACCACAGCAAGTTTATAAGGAGGAAACTGGAGTTCGTTGTGAAAAATTCGTCTCAGTGTCCAATCAAAAATACCCAAAGCAGCAGCGTGTTTACGCGCCGAACACCTGGGAGAGCGCAAAAACGACTCCCTCACTTTTTCGACGTTTTCTAGGGTTCTGGGAATCCGTTGACATCCTGGGCCTCTTTTTGCCACACCTCCACTTTCCCTGAATATTTTCACCCACAAAACAGTCGATTCAAATCTGGAATGGGAACAACGGGCTGAATTTTGAACCGAGTTCGGAAGGCACGTTGAGTGGCGACCACCGAAAGATTATTTGAAAAGTAAGATTCGGCGGCGAACGCTCGTTGCTCCTTTGTCCAACGCATGGCGACAACTAAACTATGAGATAACAAAACTTCAGGACCTTCTCTTTAAAATGAGACTCATCCCACTTCTTTCTGACCACTCCTTGCTAATTAAAATAAATGTATATATTTACACTATCAGTGGCACTGGAGTCAAGTATTTCCAAACGTTACACGTAAAATAAGTCCCATCATTAGTTTATATCCTTGTGACTACATTGGTGAAAACATCTTACGTACCAAACTTAGAAATTTTTTGACTATAAACATTTTCTGTTCTCTGACTGTTGCCAAAATCAATTATCTTTTTATTTACCCCGTTAGCGATTATTGGCACAGATAAATCTAAAAATCCAAAGAGAGCAATAAATTTCATACTTACTCCAGTGAAGCCTTGGTTCATATTTTCATTATGATCACTATTAATATTGTTGTTGCCAGGCAATAAATTTTTGCAACAATGGACCGAAAATTTAATCATTTAATGGGGAAACTACATGAAATTTACTATTTTCAATAATAACTTTTTTAAACTAAGCTTTTTAGAAATAAATTATAGCTTATCCTGCTCCTTGTTACTGTAGCTATCTACGGTGAAAAAATGGTTCAAATCGGTCCAGTAGTTTGGAAGATTACCCCGGACATATGGATTCAAAAGTAGTCTTTTATGTATATAGATTATTATTCTATTCACTTGCTCATGAATTTGCTCATTGGTAGTTTACATATTTTAGAATTCATCTTGGTAACTTGAACTTTTGAAAAAAAGTAAAATTCCCTGGATTTTCCCTGTTTTTCTGTTGATTTTTCAATTCCCTGTTTTTTCAGGTTTCCCTGTGGCGTGGCAACCCTGGTATTTACATATAAGTGGGCGTGGTTTTTGTTGTTTTCTGATGAAATTGCATTGTGTTTTTACCTTTTGCCCCCCCCCCCCCCTGGAAAAACTTGAAATGACGTCCTTGCCCCCAAGCTCAATGGCGCAAATTCCCTCTCAAAACTTTTCACAACCTTTTATTTTTATTTTACCCCTCTTTTTATTTTATTTATTTTTTAAAATATTGTTTTATTTATTTTTTTAAAATTATAACTATTATTTGTTTACATATTATTAATTTTTTGAAAGTACTAATTATGCGTAGAAATGAATAACTTTTTTAGACATTTCCAGGGCGAGGACTACTGATGGTCTTAGAAAAAGGTGAGAAAGGTGACAAATTTTAAAACAAAGGTGACTAAAAAGTGACAAAAAAGTAACTAAAAGGTGATCAAAAGTAATTTGTTAAGAATTCAAAAAAAAAAAAAAAAAAGAAAACGGTTATCCTTTTTTCTGACTTTTACCAAAATAGCCTCTACATACTATTTTAAAAGACTTAGATTCTGAACATGAATATGATAGGGCTGGGAAGTAACAAAATAAACTGTTTTAGGACATATTTTTAAAAAACTTTCAGTGTAAACTCTATGTTATGTTCAAAGATTTTTCTTTAAAATCAATTAAATTAACACCCGAAATTATGAAGTAAAGATAATGACAATGTATTTAATGATCATGTTTTTTTTTTTCATATTTTTAATAGCTCATTGCAAAATTATTGGCGTTCTTTTTCTTGTTTCTTTGTAAATACAAAGCATAAATGTTCACTAAAAAGTATTGACAATGGAGAATGAGTGAGAAAATAAAATTTGTAAAATCAGAAACTTTAATTGAAGCAAAATGATAACTTACAAGGTGATAATAAAATAATATTGAAGTATAAAACTGAAGATATTTCATATGAATAAAAGTGTAATGTCTTTCGCTTGGGGGGGGGGGGGGGGTGTTCTGAAAATATACAACGGCACATGTCTAATACTGAAGAGAGAAAAACTTTTATATCATATTTTAAGTCTTGTGAGCACTGTGCTGTGAAAATGCTTTTTTTTCTTTTTAATTTTACCAAATCCTTACATACATCAGCAAAATTACATGTTAAACTTATAAAAAATTCGTTTCCAATGCATTAGTAATTTATTTTTACTGTGAGAGCTACAAAAAGTAATTTTAAATGAAGTTATTAAAATTATAATAACTATTGTTATTACAAAAAAAGTTTAAAAATATGTAAAATATTTACAGGATACAGAAAAATTGAAACCTTATGCATGACACGCAATAATAGTTTAAAAAATTTAACTCAAACATTAGAGAATTTTAAAATTCATAAAAAAAAATTTACAAAATTTTCTGCAGATCGAAATATAAAGAAATCTCTAACAAAAAATATTCATTTATTTCAGTAAAAAGCGATTTCCAATGTTGGCGGTTCATTTCTGAATTTCTACCAGTCGTGGAAGGCAAAGCAACGGTTCGTCAACTCCTATGTCACAGCGAGCTATCACTTAGCAAGATTGCTTAGCAACGATTTTATTGAAATTTTGAAACCTGACATTATTTTTTTTAACTGAGAGAGCTATAAAGAATAGTAATAAAAATAGTATGCAGATTTGTAATGTGGAGGGGGAGCACACATTAGAGTCAAGACATTGAAAAACTGGTGCCCTTAAACCTATCTCTAACATTGTGAACATATTTGATACTCAGTACTATCAGAAACTGAAATATATTATTCGGGATCATCAGTGAATCTTAAATAATAAAATTATCTTAGCAGGAGTCAAAATTGTGCATTTCAAATATAACGTTTACAAAAAAGTTTTACATTATGAAAAACAAAAAGAATCTCCAAAGTTTGAAAATAACAACTTGAAATAAACGTAATAATATCACATAGACCAGGGGTGGCCAACACGCGGCCCACGCAAAGACTTTTTGAAAAAATTCCAAAATTGAGGAAAAAATGTCGATCTCAAACATATAGATAAAAACTAAAACTCTTGAACTGATAGATATGATATTATGACGATTAAGTGTCAGGAGGCTGGCTTACAAATTCTCTGAACTACAATATTCAGGGCGAGGACTGCTGATGGTCTTTGAAAAAGGTGAGAAAGGTGACGAATTTCAAAACAAAGGTGACTAAAAGGTGACAAAAAAGTAACTAAAAGGTGACCAAAAGTAATTTGTAAAGAAATCAAAAAACAGAAAACGATTATAATTTTTTTTGACATTTACCAAAATAACCTACATACAATTTTTAAAGACTTAAATTCTAAACATGATAGGGCTGGAGGTAACAAAATAAATCATTTTAGGACATATTTCTAAAAAACTTTCAGGGTAAACTCTATGTAATGATCATGGGTGATTGTGAGTTCATAAAAAAAATACCTGAAAGAGAAAATGTGTTGTGTGTGTGGGGGGGGGGGGTAAACCAAGGCCCTATTTCTTTTAGCTCACCTAATTTTATGACTATACATAGCTATATAATAATTAATTTCCTTTCCTAAACTATTACATTTCATGTATTCGAATAATTTCAATTAGTTTTTAGTGCAAATATTGTACATGCATTTGATTAACATTTTAACAGGAGTAATAAAGTTACTTTTGAGCTGGTGCTGAACAAATTATCTCAAAAAAAATATTTTAAAGAGAAATTTTAAAAAATTTCATTTGTTTGCCTTGCAACAAGGAATAGCAAGCATCAAAATTGCAAAGTATGAATCTTACAGCGGAAGCAAAGAAATGCCAATTTCAAAATTAAGGCATTAAAAGTATGAAAGTGGCATATAAAAGAATTCAAATATACTTATTTCAGATTTACAATTAAAAGCTCTACGATAAACATGTTATTTTTACTATCCACACAATTGAAGCAAAATAAAATTTTATCAAATCAACAAATTTAAACTTAGACATTTTGATTTTCATAAAAGAGGCAGAATTTCGCTCGAAAACTTTAAATTTATCATTTTTTAATTTTAATATGTTGCATTTATTTGTTTAATAAGGGTAATAAGCATAAAAAATGAGAAAAATTCGATTCTCATATCAGATGCAAATCGATTGAATTTTTTTAAATGAAGGCATAAAAAAAAAATGCAAATAAAATAATTTATTAAAGCAAAAAAACAATTAGAATGGCAGCTTAACATTTCTATTCGATGAATATTATTAATAATGATCGGTATAATCATCAAAAATTAGAAAAAACAAAAAAAAAAAAAAAAAATCGGAGGTGAGAAGATAAAAGCATAATTAAAAATATTATACTTCCGGTATTTTCAAACATGAAAATACCAGAATCGATCGTGAAAATATCGGAAATCCAGTAAAATACCAGAACACAATCACCCCAAGTTATGTTTAAAGATTTTTCTTTAAAATCGATTACATTAACACCTGAAATTATGAAGTGAAGATAATGACGATTATTCAATGAACATATTTTATTCTTTTCATCTTTAGCTCATTGCAAAATCATCGGCATTCTTTTTCTTGTTTCTCTGTAAATACAAAGCATAAATGTTCACTAAAAAGTATTGACAATAGAGAATGAGTGAAAGTCCCATCTCTATGCAAATCATCAACCGAATTTCGTTTTAAGAACAAAAAGAAAAAAGAACTGCCAAGTATCCTTGGAACAGGTGAACCTGTTTTTTGTTTCTTTTCGCAATTTTTAAACGGGGGCTTCTAAAGGCTTTGTTTTGTGAATGAGCTACAGTTGAAACACTATTTTTTAATGGTTGAATGAGATTTTTACTTTTTTTCCCCTTCAAAATTCTATTTATTTTCAGGTTAGGAAAAGAATATTCATACTGCTCGAAAACGTATTTATCAAAACTAGACTTTTCTAAAACACATTTCAAGAAAGGTTTAAAAAGGTGACAAAAATTCCAAAAGGTGACAAAAAGTGACCAAAATTTCAAAAGGTGACTAAAGGTGAGAAAGGTGACTGAGTCCTCGCCCTGAATATTGCAAAGTACTTAACGTTAGCTTCGGACATAAAACAAAAACTAAGACGTTACAGACAATGCTTTGTAAAGTATATTTGCCGCTTGACACGAATGAAACTTTCGATGCAGCAGAATGGATTCTTGATCTACAATAATTTCAGCTACGGATGAGGGTGATGAAATTTTTTAAAAAATTTAACTCTGCAACTAAAATTAAGAAACCAGATTGCACAAAATTCGGTATGGTCGCACAAATGAAGATCCTTAAATTGTTGTTTTACATTACTTAAAAATAATTTGGGAAAAACATCAAAAGTATCATCGCATTATTTATCACAAACTCCTTGCCAAAGAATGAGACTTTTTCTCTGTTGGTGACCCTGTAGAGTTCAATGTATTAACAAACTACTAGGAAGTAGAGCTCTGAATTCTCCTTTTCCCAGGAGAAAGAGGAGAGCATGGCAAGTTACTCCTTCATTGAAATGTGCAATAGTTGTCCAAATTAAAAATAGTCAAAACATTTTAGAATTTTAGCCAGTGTGTTTTTAAAAATGTCTGGAAGGAAAGCAATGAGGACTTGCTACTTAGAAATGAAGAACAGCAAATTAATTTAGCTATGTCATCGCTTCTTATTCGGCTTTTAAGTAATTTAAATTTAAGATTGTACAAAAAAAGTTTCCTAAACCATTATAGGACATCTACATTCCTATATGATGAAACTTAAATTTATTTCTCTCTACTTTAAAGAAAAAAGAATAAAACATTAAATTTAATACTGAAACTATCAACCCAAATTTAATAATTTTCCGATAATTTATGGAGACACCTATTTTAAGTATACACTCAGTGTTAGGTTTGATGATTCTCAGGATCCTAAATAAAATGCTGATATTTTCATTCTTTGTCTATTTCTCTGCAAGACACTACTTGTTATCCTTTTAAAATCCAAATCAGAATTCAATCCAAATATCCTTGGAACAGGTGCACCTGTTTTTTTGTTTCCTCTTGAAACTTTTAAAGTTTCTTCTGAAAGGTTTTGTTTTGTGAATGAGCCACAGTTGAAACACTTTTTTTAATGGTTGAATGACAGATTTTTGCTTTTTATTTTCAAAGTTCTATTTATTGTCAGGTAAGAAAAAGAATATTCATACTTTTCAAAAATTTTAGGAATCAAAAATGGATTTTTCTAAAACTCATTTCAAGAAAGGTTTAAAAAGGTGACTAAAATTCCAAAAGGTGACAAAAAGTGACGAAAATTTCAAAAGGTGACTAAAGGTGAGAAAGGTGACTGAGTCCTCGCCCTGCATTTCAAACGCTCACACACACACGAAATAAATAAATAAATAAAAAGTACTAATAAAGAAATAAAAGAAAAAATTTAAATTAAAAAAAAATGAATAACTTGAATTAAAAAAAATAAATAATTTAAATAAATAAATAAATTAGTTTAAAAAATCCCACCCAAAAATTTTGATGGTGCAACTTGAGCCATAATCCCCCCCTGTGGGCACCCCTGATTATCACTACAAATTAGGCAATTGGAAAAAAGATTTTGTGCAGTGAAAATCAAAACAGAAATTTCATAACAATTCAGTATGTCTAATGTTCATCGCCTATTCAAGGCAAAAAAAAAGTAGAACCTACAAATTCATTGTGTCAGGTTGGATATTCTGAATGTATGAAGGTTACTTATAAGTCCTATGAAAGCAACAACGAAACAAACTTGAAACAGCAACATTGAAAGAAAAAAAAATTATATTCTCATTTAGTAGATTGACAGTACTGAAAAAAAAAAAAAAAAAAAAAACATGAGCATAGTAAACATTGGGCTTCAACATTGGAATTTTTTACGTGCACAGTTCTGATGAAATAAATGACAAGTTCAGAAAAAATAAATTAGTAAAAGGCAAAAAAAGTGTTCGTTTCTGGAGCACTATGCCTAAAAGACAAATAGGGTATAATAAGTCATGGGGCAAAATATCTCAGTTCAAAAAAAAAAAAACTTAAAATGTGCAAATAATATTTTCTTTAAAGAAAATTAATTGGAAGTGTAATTTTTTAACCTACAACATAAAGCAGAAAGAATAATTTCTTAAAATTTGGAAGTGAAAACAGCAAAAAATGTTTTTTTCAGAATTAAAAAAAAAGTGTGGGGTAAAATAGGTCATGTTTTACATTAGGTTAAAAGCTTAACATATAACTAATTATATTTTTTGTTTTTATACAGGTTTGTACTAATTTAAAATAATATCGCACCCCTGTAACAAAAATGCCACAACTCAAAAAACTATGTTTTCTAGGAATTGCAAAAAACTGTTCCTATTCTGATTAGGCACATTTTAGTATTTTTGAATTTGTCAATATGAAGACCGATACATATCAAACTATGATCGTTAGTTACGCACCTTACTCTACGACGGCTGGACAAAAACTCAAGATTTGGCATCTCAGTGGAAGGGCTCATATGCATCTCGATAACAACAAAACGCCGTAACTGCCCTCTGGCGGCTGATTTGTAAATGCAACTTCTGGCTCTTTTTAATATTGGTAGAGACATGTAAACTACGTCAAATGACGGTCATGACTCAAAAATTACAATTTTTGAGTTGTGGCACTTTTGTAGCAAGGGTGCGAAATATTGCTTTTTCATTCTTTTGATACATAATATAAAATTGTTAGCACAAAATAATTAAACTATATCAAAAAATTGAAATTCAGGCTGCTTCTGTGATATTGGAACAAGGGGAGTCGAGTATACGTTCTCTTTTTGGCCTACTTTCCCGTTAAAAATAAAAGAAAGACGAAAAAAGTATTAAAAGTAGCTTAATGCATCTAAAAAATATCGCCAAGTTAGCTAGGGCTAAGGCAGAAATAAAAATGCAATACTGCCGTGCTAAGCCCATAAGTGGTATCTGCAGTCGAGCTCAAACTGAGATATTACTCTTTAAAGTTTTGCGCCACCATGAATTTGATTCAGATGAAGCTTTTCAGAATTTTGTAAAAAATATTTCCCCTTCTCAAATGACCATATAATTTCGCATTTTGGTAAAATACGTCACAAAGAGCCACCTGGTGGCGATAACTCAAGTTTGTTTAAAAGTGCAGATACGACTTTTGTGCTTGGCACGGCAGTATAGCCAAGTTTATGCATTGTTGACCTCATTGTATGGCCTTACCTCAATTACATCTTTTGGACACAGAGGCAATTCAATGAAGGTATCCGTCACACGGGACATAAACAGCTCATAACCAAGTTTGGCAATACTAGGATCCATAAAAGAGCCTGAAAGCAAGTAAGTCATTAAATAGAAGGCAAACAAATACACTTTTAAAGAGTGATATACTAAAATAAGCTTTATTCCTCTCTATACATATTTTATTTCTTTCTTGAAATAAGAGGAATTAACCTTTTAACTGTCATGCCCGAGATAATCTCGGACATAGCACTGGTGTTCGAAAATGTCACGCCCGAGTATTACTCGGATTTTTTTTTTTGAGTGCATCGTATTGTAATACCCGAATATATATCGGGAGACGTTTATTTTGGCTTCATCTCTTTGTCAAACACGACTGTTTCTCGGGTTTGTGCTTGGAAAAGTGTTTCCAGTTATACCACACAAGACTGAATTACTGAAAGGTATTCACTTTTATTTATTTAGTTTTTTTTTTTAATTTATTTATTTTTTAGAAAATATATATAGATATATTTTTTCATTTTTAGAAAATTATGCTCCACTAGAAGCGAACTTTACAACTGCCATGTTGAGTGGCAGCCGCCTCAAGCAAATATGCAGTGGCTACAAAACTTTAAATATTTTACCCATGTGCTTCAAAATATCAATTTTTAACAACTAAGTATATTTTATTTTGTACTAAACATTTGATTTTTGCAATAAAAAAATTTAACAATTTGTGCACGCAAATCGTCAAAACAACTTGACAGTTAAAGGGTTAAAAAGCAATATTAAAAATGGTTATGATAAAAGAGTTTAAAATGATTTTGTTTTGCTTGAATTCAAACACATGAAAAAATTAAAAAAAAAATATTTTAATTTTTTATAAATTCTGTAAAGAAAGTTCATAAGCCAAAACTGAAATAAACTTAAAATGACTCCTTTATATTCGTTTCCAATTTAGTGCATTAACTTAGGTTTTAAAAAAATTTAAGTTAAAAAGAAAAGTAATAAAAATTCAGACATTCAGTCTAAAATCAATTTTATAAGACATTATGTGAACATTAGAAATTTTAAAAAAGATCATTAACGTAACACAAGACATTTGTTATTATGTTGAACTCACTAAAATTTTCAATTAGAAAATTACTATCAAAAGAATTTTTTCCATAATTTCCTACCTTTGTTTTCGAACTGAGAAAGATATTTAGTGCAAAATTAATATTACAGCCTTACTATCTGATACAAAAAAAGTGGACGCTATACAGGGTGAATTGGACCGAATCTGCCATATGGAAAGGGGTGTTAGAAAAGCTCAGGGGTGAAACATAGAACCCACTCGTTATCGTGTCCTATTCGTAACCATAACCGAGTTATGGTAGATATTAGAAAAATGAGTCAAAAAGAAAAATTCTGAGAAAAAGAGCAATTTCTGAAATTCCCGTAAGACCTACACACAAAATAAAGACATATTTGGAAGGAACAGAATAAATCCTATAAGATGAAACTTTTTGCATTAAGATAGTCGCACTTAACAGCAATCAAAGCAAAACCTAAAAATTTTGTTATGGATTGTATGTGAGACAAAGTTTACAGTATGCAAATAGAAACACTTTTGGTTTTTATTTGGAAGTGCTTGGGTAATTCATTTGTGACTTAATTTAGCACTTTTCTTGATATTCACCCATAAGCATTCAAGATTTCATTGATAATTGCAATTACTAAGTATGAAAAATAAATAAATAAAAAACCATTTCCTTCTTATCATTTTTTCTCAATTATTCTAATATTTTGAATATGAGCTGTACATATTTTCAATAAATAAAATTGTTTGGTTACTCACTGAGGACAGTTTTTCATTTGAAACGCTAAACAAGTAAATAAAATGAACAACTTAATGTTTTAAAACATTACCAGAAGGACAACATGTGAAGGTGATGTTTGATCCATTAGCAGCTCCACAATCGGGGAATTCGCGAGGCACATGGATATGTACCCTCCCATGCATCATTTCAAATATTACTTCATTTTCTGTAACCGATCTTAATTTCCACTCATGGTCAATCCTAAATATTTAAGAAGCAAATTATACTATTTATTTTACTTCGAGGTCATGATTCAATATTAATTTCAATAGATGCATAATTTTTGTAGATGAACTAATAATTTATCACAGACTAACAATTTAAGGATTATTTGTTTCAATGATTCAAATTGTATGCACATGCAGTAGCCTCTACTTAATGTGATCACTTTGGAACATGTTGATTTTGATAATAATAACTGATTGATAACATAAACATATGATAAAATTAGATAATTTTTACCAATTTAAATCAAGTATGTATGCCGACAGTAAGAATAAAGTGAAAAAAGTGTACAGTATTTCCCATTAAAGTCAGGTCTGTCATTTGGGGGGGGGGGGCAGGGGGGGGATAAATTGCCCCCCCCCCACCGCTTTGAGAAATCAATGCATTTACGTATAAGTGGGCGTGGTTTTTGATGTTTTTCGGTGCAACTGCATTGTGTTTGGACCCTTTGCCCCCCACCCTCTGGAAAAACTTGAAATGACGTCCCTGATTAAAGTATTAATTAAAATAAATAACTGATTTTAAGATCTAAAGCTAATTCATAAATTGCTTGTAATCTGTGTTATTAATTCACCGAATCAATCCTTTACTCCACGCTTCAACACTTATAATGAATCCCTCATTTCAGCATATGCAGAAAGTGGCTCAACGTTAACGCACTCTTCATCTAACTCATCAGTTCCACCATCCGTTTTCTTTACAACAGTGATTCTCAACTGGTGAGACACCCCCCCCCCCCAAAGGGAATAGAAGCAATTCAAGGAAGGTTTAAGGGTATGCAAAATATAAAATAAGAACTTAACAATGATTTGTAAAAAAACAGTCGAAAACTTTGAACTATGAAACAAGGGCGGATCCAGAAGTTTTTCAAGGGAGAGGCGACTGATATTTCTTACTTACTTTTTACTATGCATTACTATTACTTTTTACTATGGTTTACAAATATTGATCACAAAGCTTTTGGACCTCAATTTTGAAACATTTTCGGGGAAGAGCCCCAAATCATCTTCTCCAAACTTCATAAAAACTTGTATAAAATTGCATTTTTAAAACTTCAATATCCAAAAACTACCGGGAAGATTCCCCAAGGAAGGGGGCGATCGCCCCCCCTCCCTTTTATCTGTCCCTGCTATGAAATGAGCAAATGAGACAACGTATAAAAGATAAAATAAAAACATTTAAAGAGTTAAAAACTCAGCAAACAACTGTTTCAAGGCTATCAAATGCAAGCCTCTTCATCAGTGCAGAAAAAGAAAACTGGTTCAAGGAATTCAAGACTCGAAGTGGTAAATAAGCCACAAGTGTCGGGAACCGGAAACATTACGTCACCAGAACAACGAGGACATCTGTAGTCAGGAAAACCTAACGGACAAAATAGATTTCGAAAGGAAAGATTTCCCAAGCACTAGAGAAATGAGGCGTGTTAGACATCATTAACCTTTAAGAACCGGGTGGCAGGGGCGGATAAAAAGGAGGGGCTATCACCCCTCCCTTGGGGAATTTTTCAATGGTAGTTTTTCGACATTGAAGTTCTAAAAATGCAATTTTATACTAGTAAGTTGGGGCAAGAAGTTTTGAAGCTCTCCCCCGGAAATATTTCGAAATTCAAGTCCAAAACTTTTGCAATTAATATTTGTAAACCAGTATGGATAGTAAAACGTAACAAGGATCAATCGCCCCTCCCTTAAAAACTTTCTGGATCCGCCCTTGCCGGGTGGTACACAAGCTGTGCCGCAAGTTTTTTTTTCCTTTGAGGATGGGGTTGAAATCTTCGCTTCTACCCTTTGGAGCAAGGGATTTTTCCAAGATTTCATTCCCCTTACTGAGGGATTACGGCTTTGTATTCGAACGGAGAAGTCATAAAACCTAAGTGCTTGCCGTTGTACAAACCCGTTTTCAGAGGAAAAGGGACCTGCGGTTCAACAGTTGCACCGCCCGTCTCGAAAGGAAAACTTCCATACGAATAGCCCGGATCCAAAAAGTTAACGACTCAGAACAGCATTTTTAGAGATGTAGTAAGATTTCCAAAAATGGAAATTGTAACAATTCTACAATTCGGGGGGTGGGGATAAAAACATGGGAAATCTCGATATTGAAGTTAGGAAATAATAAAATACTTAATTAAAATGAGTTATTTAAACTTTTTTTTTTTGTGGCGGGGGGGGGGGGGGACCTGGCTCCATGAAGCCATTTGTTTATAAAAAAAATTTATTTGCAATTGGCGATGAAAACTAAGTGAGGTTTTGTACTCAAGTCTTCAAATGTGATTTGATGAATCTTTCAAGAGCAGGAATATCGACGGTACACACCGGAAAGTTTTCGGCTGGAATGCCACCCCAATTAATGCCTAGATGCTGAAATTTTATCCAACTACATATATATTCATAAAACTAAAACTTTCTCATAAAGCTTTAAGAGAAGTAACTTCATTTAAGAAACATTTTTAGTGTATAATGTTATTAAAAAAACATACTTCTGCGACTCCTTTACAAAGTACAAGCGCAGGCAATGACGAGCTTCTACATCATCATCAGAACATTCCATCTCGCTAAAAAGTTTTTAAAAAAGCTTTCAAAAAGAAATATAAGAAATCATTTATGTGCAAAAAATACAAATGATGATTCAACATCATGAAAATAACAAATGTTGCAGCACTACTGGGCTTTTAAAGTTGCCACGGACATAACCAGAGAGTTTTAGGAAATTCAACATAAAGTTTCTGTTTTTGTTCATAGTTAAAATATCACTTTTTTCTTCTTTTTCTTTTGCCTCACATAGGCAAAAATTTAGATTTAGCATAAAATCATATTGTTTGCAGACATTCAATCATGAAGTTCGATATCATTACATTTTGGGACATTGTGATGCAAATAGTTTAGAGAAACTGCTCATTAACAACTGACCACAAAACATTGTATTTGGGTGAAATATGTGACAAAGAATCACGTGGTGACCGTAACTCAATTTTAACAAAAAGTGCAGATACGACTTTTGAGCTTAGCACGGCAGTCTATTGCATGTCTCTTTGCATATTAGAAATTTCAGCTTTTACAATGAAGTATTTTGATTAAACTACACACATACCTATTCGTTTCTTCATTTTCATCTGAAATACAAAATATTTGAAAATGTTATTGATAATATTATATACAAATATAACATGAAACTACTAAAACTTTATATTAAAACAGATAAAAAGCACGACTGCAAAAACAAAAATTTTATACGGGGTCAAAAAAACGCACTTTTCTCATGGTATACATTATTTACTATATTTACTTATCCGTTCTTAGACGGTTTGTTTTCAAAAATATCATGAACATTCCTGATATATTTCTTTAAAGTAAACAGTTCTTTCAAGGTATTGAAAAGGCCAGGAATCATAGTAGATCGTTCGCAAATGGCAATAAGTGCTTTCAATCTTCCAGTGTTTCTAAGGAGTGATTGGTGATGAAAACAAGTTATTTGGTAGCAATTATTTATGATCCATCGCCGATCCGAAAATAATTGGAAATCGGATCATTACATTGCCGATATCTTTCTGAATATTTTAAATATTCAATTGGAATTTTTTAATGATTTGAAGCATCTATGTGATTAAAACATTTTTATAGTTATAAATTACTGTCATTAGTTCATGATGCAAAGTAAAAAAATTGCTTGCTTTAAATGTTCATATTTCAATGTTTTTTAAATATTTCTGTTTGAAATTTTAGTACGGTATTGGTACTGTAAAATTTCTGATTCAGACCTATACAGACGCACTAACTGCAAGCCCATAACTACACAGGTGAAAAAGCAAAGATGGACTTGGATAGAGGACATGTTCTCAGAATGAAAGCAACAGACCCAACAAGAACTGCTCTCACGTGGACCCCCCGATGGCAAAAGGAAGCGAGGCCGACCAAAACTTACCAGACGCCAGATGGCCATTCAAGAACGAAATGCCTTTGGCTGCTAGGGAAGCGGCACTGAACCGTGCAGGTTGGAAAGCCACGCTAGCGGCCTCATGCACCACTAGGCGTTAAGAGACTAAAGAAGAAGAATTGGTACTGTATGCTGTTAACTTTTCTGAAGGTTGGTAAAGTTTGACAGAAAACTATGTATTATGAGCCAACTACCAGAAAATAAAATTGGCAGTTTTGAAAGAAACGTATATATTTTTGAGAATATGGTGTTATTTTTACAAAAAAATGCAACATAATTATACATGATATGTGTCATATCATGTCTGAAATTTGCAGTTTACTCCCAGGTATTTATGATGAATCATCGTCAAAAAACGTTTTTGTTTCCGAGTTCATCCTTTTTTGCTAACAAAATGTATGAGAGATTTGACTTTTATTGAGAAATGTCAGCAGAAGCCTATATTTTATGGAAAAATTGTTCTATAGACGATCAATCTCTTTTTCTGGAGAAATTGTTTAAAATACGAATTTTGGAAAGTGAGCAGTCACAAGTAACGAGAAAACATCTGCTTGTCCCCCCCCCCCTCCTGAGATATTGGCACAAAATTGGATCAGCACTGTACCCTCTAGGTTCTACTGCATATATGGACCCTCAGATCTCAAAAAGAGCCTCCCTTATATCTAATTGATCGCATGTATTCCAGTACTTTATTTTCTTCCCAATCTGTCCCTGATTATTTTGAAAACATGCGATCCAAGCTTCAAAAAATTATAATAAAATAGTTCAAAATTTATTGAACTTACTTTCCCCATTTTCAGATACCACATTGTTCTCCTTCTAGATAAAAAGTGAAGCAATCATTAAAACATAGAAATGATGTTGAATAATCCAGTTTATAATAAGAAATTAATAACAAATGTATGAAGCGTTAAATATTGATTAACATTGATGTATATCGAATTCGCTGAATTTTGAATAGAGATGAAATAAAAATTTTTGAGCACACATGTCTAAGAGTTATCAATAATGTCTTTCTTCATTAATTAAATGCCAATCATAAATTTATTGACAAATATAAAATCTTCTTTACAAATATGAACCCTAACATATTGAATTAATAAACAATAAGTGAATAAGCAACCAGTGAATAGTAATTAGTTGAGAAATTCTGATACAAAAACTTTTTAAAGTTTTTACAATTATATAATATTTTTTAAAATACATTATAGAAAGATCAGGGGTCAACTTATATGCAGGGCAGAATTTCCGAAAAAAAATTCTGAACAATTCTTCGAAAACAAACTCACAATTTTAAACTGTTGGTAAAGAAGTAAATATTCACACATACTGCTGTAATTTTGCATTGTCAGATTGTGATTATGAAATAAAGACAAAATAATTACAGTAAACGACTGACGGTGCGAAAAGTGTAGGAATTGTCGTATTGGTGAATTTTCCGATTGGTGGTTCAGAATTAATGCTTATTTTTAAAATCAAAATGCAATACCATTATATCACAAAATTTATTTGCTTTTTATGCAAAATAAAAGCAACAGATAATGAAAATCATAACCACAAAATCGAACCCTTTACAAAACTTGCGCTAGCTAAAATTAATCCTTTTTGTGAGAAAGAATAAAAATTGTGCTGTTTTTAACATAAGAATGCTCACTGCATTTCCTTTTTCTTCTTTTTAAAACATTTATTTTCAAAAATCGCGGCAAAACGTTCCCGATCTTTTCAGAAAGTATGGGCTCGACTTATAAGCGGGTTTTCAATTTTTTCCCGATTTTCCTTCCGAAAGTCAACTTATACACGAGTATATATGGTACACAAGTTATAAAAACAAAAAAGAATGCTCAACGAGTTTTTACTCTCTGAATTACAATACATACCTCAGATGAAAGTTCACAAGAAAGTATATCTTCACATTTTCTAAGAAATTTTTCAATATCCTCTTCATCACTTTCATCATCGCATACGTTTTCTACATAGTCACTAGAAATTGAATACGTAGGAGTGCTTGGCAGAGACACCTTGGAGATATTAAGGTTTGAAATATCGAACTCATCTTCTTCTGATGCTTTTCCCATATTTGATGTGACTTCCAGGGGTGAAGTGGGTGTGCGGGGAGCTTGTGCTGGAGTTTGAGAAGATGAATGGACGAAATTTTTCTTACTGCTCATACTTATTGATAATTTTTTCTCAGTTTCACGAAAACTAAAGCAAGAGACGTCAGAAAATGCAACTTCAGAAGTTAGATTTTCAATCCCCTTCTCTCCATCGAGGTTCACACCATGTTTTGAAGACAGACTATCCTTTTCGAAATAATGTGTTTTATTTCTATATTTTGTATTGTCTTGCAAATGCCTGGAATTTTGTGCAGGAGATTGATGGCTTATGTCGATGGTACTTGTTTTATTTTTATGAAACGGTACGTGATACTGGTGTACTTCTGATGATGTATTTCCTGGTGTGGAGTATAAGGGAAGAGGAAGCATAGAAGATCCATCTTTGTTGTGTATAGAGCCTTGAAGAGACTGAGGCACTAAGTTTAAGCTACTAGTGACACTCAATCTATCCTCTAAGGCTTTATGAGCACTCAACAAAGACTTTCCCGGAAATTGAGTTTCAGAAGTTTGAATTCTCGTGCTGCTCAACTGTTTTTGTTCATCAACATTAAAAACATTGTTCTGAGAAGTTGGTTTTATTGAGGATGAAACTTGATTGGCGAAAAAATAGGCATTTTTATCAGCCGTGCTTTCATGTAATTGTTTAGAATTTTGCAAAGGCAATGATGGTTCACTTTCGGCAATAGAATATTTGCTTTTCTGTAAAGTACTCCTAGTTAGTCCAAAATTTGCTTGAAGGAGGGAAACAGTTTGACTCTCCAAAGTATCCTGAAGGATGGAGTCTGAAACAAGCTGAAGGCAATCGTCGGCGGAAGCATCCGGAGCCTCATGCTCCACTTCGATTTGCTCCACCAGTGACACCGTTATCGATCGATTATGAGTCGGTTCATTGGCCTCCACGCCTTCGAGACTTTCCCGATTCGTTTTGCTGCTGAACAAATCTCGCATTGAACCATTAGCTTCTGCTTCCGATCGGCCAGAATTGAAAGACGCTTCAAGAATTTTCCAATCACATTCCCTGAGGCTTTTTCTAACAGAGTGCGATGCCTGAAGCTTCATGCAAGAGAACGAAGGTTTTAAAACTGGATTTCTCTTTAAAGTGAAAAGCAATTCTGAAGAAAATAACATCACATCATCAGTTCCAGAAGGATGCGATGCACAGTTTCTCAATCTCTTTATGGCATACATTATATCTGCTTTATAAGGATTTTTTGCCTCTTGGACTGCAAGAAGAGATTTCAAGTTAGGTTTGGCAGTACTGACATTTCCATCACAATCTTTCCTACTCAAAGTTTCGGCAGGCCTACTTCTGAAAAGAAATTTAAGAAAGTTTTGATAATTTTCACGGAAATATTCATACATCCTCTGTCTGTTCTTTGAATGAAAACCAGAGTTTTCGGAGAAGTGATCACGGTTAGCAGGAAAATCGAAATCACTGTGGCGTCGTTTTCTAGAAACATTTTCAGTCGTTGTTTGTGGAAGGGAGCTGTAAGATTTTGATTTACATAATTTTTCAGCTTCTGTTTGCTGTACAACAGATTTTAGAAGTTCTAGCGAAATTGGTGCCACTGCATTAAGCAAGCCATCATTGCAATCAATATTGGTTAGATCTACTGACGCTTTTCTCTTTGTAACTGGTTCATTTAATGAAACATTTGAGTTTAAAACATTACTTTCAATACTGTCACAACGTGGAAGTGAAGAAATACCGGTATTTTTAAAATTTTGATGTTTCTTCTGAGAACTAATTTCAGATGAATAGCATCTTTTAAAAGAATCTGTATGACTTCCAGATCTCAAAATCACAGGTGTGTTGCCAGTTCGTAATTTTTTATATTTCCCCCCGCTATTTGTAACATGCAAAGGCTGATCATTATACTGTGCTTCACTAGAACCTCTCACATTTGGTACTTGCATATCATATGAATCAGCTTCTGAATGTTTAGGTATAAAATGCTTGCCTGTACCCAAATAACAGCGAGCAAGGCTTCTTTCCGAAGCATTCAATTCTAAAGTGCTCAAGTTTTCATTAAAATTTTTATAATCATCGGTAGTGAAAGAAGACTGAGATTTGCCTTTACATTTTTCATTCACTTGCGAAAATTCTAAAGAAATCATATTACTTTGATCACTAGTAATTTGATATTCATGATCAGGATCAGACAGATTTCTAAACTGCAAATTTTGATGATTGACGGGAGCATTCTTTTGGCCCTGTTCCCTGTCTAGACATTCATGGTCTTTGCCCCATTCGGAATCTTCCATAATTCCTAGACCCGACCCAGATAATTCATTATCAGCAGCTGTAGTTGTTTCTTTAACGCCCGTTTCTTCCAACATTTTACAAGAATACTCCGTATACTTCCCAAAGTCATCTGTTAATGACATATTTTGTTTTCTGAAAAAATATCCTTCTTGGTTATGTGCACATGTCATGTCTAAATTCTGATGAAAATAGAGAGTGTTGTTCATCGGTACTGGAGATTTTTGCGTGTCAAAGGCAACAGCACCCGATTCTAAAATATTTTCAGCACACTCTGCGGGACGTAAACCAACATCACTTCTAGAATTTATCTTGCTTGAATTGAGCTGCTGATCAGACATAGTGCGATTCATTGAATTTCCCGGAGAAATTTTATTTTGTCTATTTTCAGTTTCTCCCACTAAGAAATTCTGAGACCTATCTGAAAATATTGATGGAAAACTGCTACCGGGACTTCTACCTTTATTCTGAATCCTTATATCGCTGAAATCTTGGGCACGAGGCATGAAATCAAAATTTTCCTTATTTCTAGCAATTTTAGATGCATGTTTTCCAGTTACAATACTCAAGCCCGGAAGTGAATCTTGAATGCAATGCTTTCCAGAATTGGGCAGTTCTTTACAAGAAGTACTTTCATTTGCAGTGGCATTAGCCGATATTTCGCCTTCAGAAATGAAAACATCATCCAGATTTCCACATGTAATTTCCATATCTTCAGAGACTAATTTAGTCTCGCAAAAACGCCCAGAAATTGTTTCAGGGGAATGGAATTCATAATTGTCATCACTTTCGTTGTGTCTTTTTAAAGATTTCAGGTGAATTTGGCGTTCTTTGCTTAAACTTTCAGCGGGCAGACTAGAAAACTCTGCTGTTAGATCTAGTGGAACATTGGAATAATTAGTTTTGTTTAAACCATGCACTTGTGCAGATACTGCACAAGAGAGATCTAGTGGAACATTGGAATAATTAGCTTTGTTTAAACCATGCACTTGTGCAGATAATGCACGACCAGAGAGCTGCATTTCATTTTCTTCAACTTCACGATTTCTAGCAGAAATTAAATTCACACCGCCACCAATGTATACATTCTCTTTATTTGCTGCTAATAGTTCATCAAAACTTGACTTTAATTTTGTCACCTTATTCTCTTCACCAGAATTTTGTACAAAACTACTTAAAACTTTGTTATTTTTTTCCAATGTGCCTTCAGAAAACTGATAACCACTGGTAGTTTTCGGAGGAAAATCTTGTTTACGTATTTGATTCAACTTTTTGCCTGGAAAAACATTTTCTTTGTTCAGGGGATCACAACTATCTAAAGAATATATTTTATTTCTTTGTAATGCTTCCTTGCTCACACTATTACAGTTTTCGGCTTCAGAATGTTTCAGTTGAAGAATAGGGTCTGAATACATAGCACGAAAATCACTTACAGTACTGCTTGTGTTCTGTGGAACAGATAAATAGGAAGGCAATTCTGCATTAATTTTAGGAGATTTCCCATCAACACATGCAGCAATTCTATTGGAATAGTCGATATCGTAACTATTTTTACTCTTGAGCATACCATCTTCGGTCACTTCAACGGAAATTCTATCAGACAAGCCACATAGTTGTGCCTCGTAAGATTCAGGAAGGATTGGCTCGGAATTTTTAAAAATAAATGGATCCCCAGTGCAATCTTCGTGCCTTCGGCCTGCTGTTTCAGTATTAGAAAGGTCATCTCCAGAAGATTCCAAACTTAGATCATCGGAAATGCAAATGTTCATAGACCTAAGAGAAACATAGCAAATAATTAGTTGGAAGAAGATTTAAATTTTAGACTATCCAAAAATGAAGTAATTAAATACCTTTGTGCTATTGATGTAGAGAAAATTACAACATTAAGGACGCACAAATAATCAGGGATACTGCAGACACGTGTTTCGGCGTTACAAGGAACGCCTTTTTCAATGCAAAAAAAATTTGAGCTATGGATGCAGACATCAGACAAAAGCCGGATGTCACAAAAGTCTTTTTGTCGGATGTCTGTGCATCCATAAGCTCACAATTTTTTCGCATTGAAAAAGGCATTCCTTATAACACCGAAACAAGTGTCTGCAGTATCCTTGCGTATTTGTGCCTCCTTAACGTTGTAATTTTCTCTATATCCAAGAATATTATGACAAATATAAACTGAAAAGGCTAAAGTCAGATAATGAAAATAGAAATAGAATATGGAGAATATAAATTTCTTTATTCTGATGTTGCAGTTATAAACCATTGCACTGATGCAGAACCTTTTCCTACCAATGGGCAGGACCTCCAATTAAAATGATTCGCTCAAGACAGAACACAAACAAAATATAGAAATGTTTGAAATTTCTACAAATAACATGGGAGGATATTGAAAAGGAAAGAAAATTAAAAAGCAATAATTCTTGTTATCATTACTTGACGTTTCTTTCATTGAATACAGCCATCAGAAAAGAATTTTTGAATATTTGGCTCAAATTTTGGATAATAGTCATTAATCGTACATTTTGATTTGCAACATTAAACGAAACAGCAGGCCACCATTCAGCTTTGCGAACTGAAGCCACCAACTAACTGTAGGTAGGGCACTGCGTTTACTGAAGCTTCAGTAAATCGACATGGGGCCATAGTGGCGCAATTGGTAATCTTTCGGACTTGTAACTGGAGGGTCCCAGGTCCACTCCTTGCCGATCGAAGATCTGTAGCCTTCATTAACTCATTACCACCCAGTGATCTATTTTGGGTCATTCTCATAAAAAGTCGTTTTGAGAGTATGAAGCTCAAAAAAAAAATAATAAATAAATAAAATAATAATAATAATAATAATAATAATAATAAAGTTAGTGGAAAGAGGTGAAACATTTTATGTAGGTAGATATATGTAAGGGATTTATAAAAAAATATTGGTCCTGAAAAAAATCACTATATTTTAATACATAATTATTAACACTATGTTTAATACACAAAAGCGTCATTCCCTCACCATGAAATTAAATTCTAGTAATTAGGCTTAACTGATATTTGAGTTTATTCTCATATAAGTATTCTTAAACACATGATCAATCTGTTTTTATGCATTGTTTTTTTTTTTATTTTTTTATTTTTATTTAACTGTAAAAACAAGTGTGAGGGAATGACGCATGCAAAGAACCTTACCCGATTTTTTTGCTTTTAGATGGATTTTAAAAACAAATTTTCATCAACTTAAAGACAGAAATAGGCTGCAATATTCTTCTGTGTTGCCAACTGTAAATTGCCAAACTTATTGTTTAAAAAAAATTATTTTTTTGCGATTCTGAGAGGGAAAATTTACTGTTTGTGAGCGAATGACGCTACTCGTTGGAGACAAATTTAAGAATACTTACGTGAAGTAATTTTTAATGAAAATGTCATTTCAAATGGTTTCGGTTACTTACTTATTTAATATTTTGTAACAAAACTCACAAAAATTTTATTTTATATCTTGTTTGCTTAGAAATAATTTTTGTTTATTTTATTCCAGCAATGGGGACAAGTGAGGGAATGACGTTTCTGCACTTTAGGCCTATATAACATATATTTGAAATAAAATACAACAATTTTATTTTATCATCTTGTTAACCTTAACTTGGAAAAAAATTTCAACTCCTTAAAATATATATAAAAGTTAGAAAATCTTCCCAAATTATAACGAGGACATGAAAATGACTTTCTGTGAGAATGACCATCTATAGATTACCTCTTTTCACACTTCTCACCGAAAACTATACCTCTTTATCATTTCTTATTCTTATTGGCTGGCTTCATATTGAACCAATTTCCAAAAAATAAAATAGCCTATAAGAATAAGAAATGGTAAAAAAGTAGTTTTCAGTGAGGAGTGGGAAAAGAGGTGATCTACAAATAGATCACGGGTTAATGGTGACTGGGGGAAGTAAAAAATGCTCTTGGTCACAAAGTCCTCCAAGTGAATCAATATCACCGGGGGGGGGGGGGTACTAGTGTTTGCTCGGCTTTTGGTCTGGATTTAAAAAAACAAGACCCCTCTTCAGGGCCCCATCCCAATGATACTACAAGTTGTGGTACATACGAGGAACCCAGGAGTGAAAAGGAATGAGTAAGTCGACATGCACTAGCTCTTCTAGTTCACTTTTTCTTCCACTATTCATTCATATTGACAATCATTTTTGAGAATTTTACATTGAGGTTTCTCGGTCAGTCGATTAACTCTCTTCTGGAAAGAGTTTATATGAGAGAATTCTCCTCAACTGTTGGTTCAACCCTAAGGTTAGAAAGTTCTTGTGCAGAAATGTACCCACTGGAGTCTCTGAGAGAAAAAAGGCACCATGGCATATTTTTTGGATGCATGACAAAAAATCATCTCTGAGCAATACATAGCTGACATTTCAAAAGCAAGGCAATTTTTTTTTCTAGCACTCGACACACAAAGTACACACTGCACGAACAATTCCCCCCCCCCCTCTAGATTATAATATTTTTTATGCTGACTTTGATGACATAACTGAATTCCTGAAATGCATTTTGAATGATTTAAAAAAAAAAAAAATTGTTATAACATGGTACCTATCTGACATTTTAAAAAGCAGCATGTCAGTCAGTTACTATGCTTTAAAAAAAATTTAAAGCATCCAAAATGTATTTTGAGAATTCAACTTTACCATTACAAATTCAGCTTACAAAATACAATGATCCAGGGAGAAAAAAAATTTCGCACTTGAATATTACATGGTTTGCTTTAAAAATATCAGTCAGTTGTCCGTGAAATTGCCCGCCTTTAATATACCTGACTGACGAAAAGCTTTCATCTCTTACCAAAAATTGTGAATTACTCTTCATGATATAATTGAATGGATAATATGAGTTTGTGTTTGCTATCTAATCTTTTCCTAAAATATAATTTACTGGAATTTATTTAAATAATTTGAAGAGTAAGAACTAGGAAATCTGTGTTGCAGGAAACTTTAAATATTGAAAGTATGGAACCTCCGTAACTTGATAACCTATGAACACAAAATATTTTTGTGTTGCCTTGAGGTGTGAAGTTATCAAGGTTTTACTAGTAATTTATCTAAAAATAAGAAATTCAATTTACTGCTGCCTTAAAGCATGCACTAAATATTCAAACGGATGATATTACAGATTTTGTGCAGCAGATGCAAAGAATACATGTTCAAAAGCATAAGTGAGGGACAATTGAATTGTTTGAATGACAAAATTTGTTGTGTTCATATTTCTAGCTGAAAAAGTCTCTTATATAGTCTTCAGATACAGAATATAACCTCCTCAATTTCCTTTAGCAGTATTTATAGCAACAAAAAATTAACAAATCCACAATACTCAGGTGGGGTACACCAAGTTATCATAAATGGTTTCGTATCTGATATAATTTAGAACAAAATATTAATGTATAAATCATAGTATTACATTACATTATGACAGAGCTACAAACATATTAGGAACAAAAATTAAATTTACAAAATTACAAACAATAATTAATTTTAAATATTATTATAGATTTTATTTTGCACTAAAACATTTTCAACTTTTGTGAAAAAAAATTGTGTGTTAAAAAAATAAGGAAAAAAAAATAGGGCAATACTTCAAACAAGATACACAATACATTGATGCATTGCGCAGCTTTAATTCATTGATTCTAAAAGAACTATAAATGAAACATACTTATCCAAACAAGAGCTTTCAACTTCCTCAGTAATATTTGACTGAAAACTATGTGATGCTGGAGTAGATTCATCTAAAAAAAATAATAACAAATAAATGAAGAATGAAAAACACAAAAGTAACAATTAAAATTACTAATACAGTTATTTCTATCAACCAAGGCATAAAATAAACATGGCTTTAAAAAAAAAATTCATTAAAAATTTGATCTTAAAAATTTAAGTAGATTTTTTCAAGTAAATTCAAATAGGAATTTCATAAAAGACTTTAGAAACTTATTATTTATAAATTTTGAAAAAACACAAAGTGGTGGAGTTTCAAGCATTACCGAATTTCAAGCAGCAAAAAATTTAATAATCTGTGGTAAAACCTATCTAATACAAATGCTTACGATTGAAGTCAAATTGAATATAGATAGTGTTGCAACTCCACCATTGATTTAGAGATAGTGCTATAAGCGAGCCAAACAATAACTTTAGCTTCGACTTTCTCCTCCTTGCTTTGCTGTTTTTGCGTAGTTGTGTTCTACTGTCCTCTTGTATGTTTTATGTGTTGAATATGAAATAAAACTAGAAAATACAGGGTGCCCACTCCTATCGTGGCCCAATAGCTCATTTGTAAACCGTTAGAGATAAGCATATAGTTCATTTTGGGAAAAATCTTTAAATTATGAAAGAAATTTGGGCTACGAAATGTTTTTCAAAAAAATCAAATTTTGAAAGAGTTAAGAAATTTTAATTTTTATACAGCTCCCCAGTCACATCAATCATGTTTAGTAAAACATTCTTGACACTGTAACATTTAAAACTAAAAAAAAATCACTCTTCTACGACAAAAATTGACCGAGTTATGACATTTTGAAAAATCAAGATTTTGATGGATTTTATGACTGACGTCATCGAGAGATCGCTTAAGGGACCGTATGCGAAATCCTTCAAAATCTTGATTTTTCAAAACGTCATAAGTCGGTCAATTTTTGTCGTAGAATAATGATTTTTTTTTAGTTTTAAACATTACAGTGTCAAGAATGTTTTACTAAGCATGATTGATACGACTGGGGAGCTGTATAAAAATTAAAATTACGTAACTCTTTCAAAATTTGATTTTTTTGAAAAACATTTTGTAGCCCAAATTCCTTTCGTAATTTAGAGATTTTTTCCAAAATGAACTATATGCTTATCTCTTTAGAAATTAGCTATTGGGCCTCGATAGGAGTGGACACCCTGTATATATGGGTCCTTATTAAAACTTTCGATCCTACTCGTGTTCCTACAGATAGTATAGCGTTGCACTATAAATACAGAAAAAAAAATGGATTGTTAAGACAATATATTGTTGAACTCAATAGCATTTTATACATAACTATAATCTGTGTAACGAGAGCTGGACATAGGCGGATCAAGTGAAGTGGGGGCCCCAAGCGGTAAAAGTTTGGGGGCCCCCCTTTACCCCACTCTAAAAAAGGGGGAGAACCCCCCCCCCCACCCCCGAGAAAAAAAAATACATTTTACCAATATTTTTTATTTTCATACCTCATATAAATTTTCCTCTAGATTTAATTGCAGCAAAATCAATAATTATGTTTTCCGTGTCGACGCGGTTGAACAGTTCCTGTTCAATACACAGCATGGCTAAGTTGTAAAGCCTCTCTTCTCCCATTTTACTACGTAAATAATTTTTTACTCTTTCTCAAACAGAAAACGATCTTTCACCTGATGCATTTGACATAGATATTGTCAAAAATATTTTCAAAAGTGTCTCCATGTTCGGAAATGTGCAAGACATCCCTCTAGCAGCTTGATAAATATTATGACACGAGAGACTTAAATTGCGTGAATTTTCAGGTGTTCTTTTGAATAAGTCCTCATTTTCTTTCAGAAATGGTCATCGTCTTTTAAAATATTTATGAAACAAACTTGGGGCCCCAGAGGGGGGACCCTAGGTTGGACCTTATTAGCCTATTGGTATATATTAGTCCCCGGCTGCAAAAAAGCTCGTTCGTTTAGCTACAGTTTGCAGTTATATCTAAAACCGGTGCATTCGAATTTTAGATTCTAGGAGAATTTCGGGGCCCCACGCGGCCGCTTAGTCCGCGTACCGTTATACCCGCCTCAGGAGCTGGATTGTAAATGCCAAAATAATTTCCCACTCTCAGCACTTTTCCCCTGATGGTTGTCACAGTTATGGTGCTATGGACTTTTTTTCCTGCTTAGCTTTTGCAACAATTGTCAAATGCAAACGATTAAAATTGCTTTGTGCGTTAACTATTATTCAATTGAAAAATCAAGGTTAATGAAGCACAACATTTTCTTAGAAATTTATGCTCTGTTTATGTATGCCTAAATTTGGTAGGAAACATTTAGAAATAACAGAGCTGTGAGGATACAAATAAAGGCGTATGCCTCATTTGACAAACATAAAATAAATGAAATGCCCCAACAGCAGTGCATAAAAAAAAGAAGAGTGGAGCTGTTTTCTTTCGTACGGTTTCCACAGAGATGAAGCAAAACTTCTAAACTTGATATGCCTATTTTAAAATAACAGTTGGTAGCAGTATGTGGGATCAAAATCAGATGCAAGTAAATTAAAGTTTTTCTCTCTCCCTTTGATTAAAATTTAATATTGCATATGCTAAAATAGCTTATGACATTTAAAATAAAATCAAGCCTAGTAAATTCGAACACGCTTAAAATTAATACCGTCATGAAGAACTGCATTTTGGATCTTCGCCCTATGGTTCGTAGTGTATTGCTCTTCAGATAAGACGAACTGATTTTAAAAATCCCTTGGAGCTAGTTTCAATGAGGTTTGACAGCAATTGAAAAATTGAAGATGCAAAAGAATCGAAAGCCCAAACATTGCATGTAGTTTTCGGCAAAGTATGCACTTGATGTTGGCAAGTTTCCAAAAACAAGAATTTTATTAAATGAGTAATTAATTGTACAAAATCAGTTAAGAGAAATATTGCTTTCATGCACCAAATTTGATACATGTTTCAAATTTAAAACATCCGAAAAGAGACAGATTTCTGAAGTATACAAACAAAATTAAAGAAACTCCATAAAAAACAGCGGCAAAAAAGATGAGATTTTTTTTTTATTTGATTTTTTCAAAAAATCACAAGTTCCAGGGCTTAAGATGTATTTTAAAGTTTTCAAGGTTTTTTAAAGCACTTTAAAATGAAATTTTGTACTTTAAGCAGTTTTCAAAATGTTTAAAAAATGTACAATCCATGAAGAAGCTATTCAATATGAACAAAGGATGAATAACAATAAAATCACAATGTTGATAACGCAAAAAATAACAATTGAATTTCAGACACCTGTTTTGGGGTTTCAAAGAACAAATTTTCAATGCAAAAAAACGGAACACTGGATGTAATGTCATATGAAAAATATAACATTTTTTAATACTAGTTTGTTACACAAAGGCATTTTTTGTTTTGTACAGAAGGATGAATTTCCTTTTACTGGATGCAGTCCAGAGGAACATTCACTTGTAATTTCGCTAAACAAAAATTTTCCACAGCCAAGGAAAATAGAACAAATTACGCATTTTTAGAAGAAGACCCTATGAGATTTTCAAATTATTTTCAATAAGTAAAAAACTTCCTTTCCAAACTACTTGAAAAAAAGGGGGGCAGGGGACCTAAATACACTTTACAATAATGTATTTTAAAATCTCAATGTTAAATGAAAGATGCTTTATGTATTTCCAATAAAGCACGTGATTTTATAACATCTTCATTGCAAACATGTATGCTTTACTTGTTTCCAATACTGTCGTCCCCGCTTAATCGGGTAACGGATACACGAATATTTTGTAACCGATGCCATAGACGTAATGTTGAAGATCCCCGCTTAATCGAATGCCCCGTTTAATCGAATAACATTCCTTGGCACCGTCAGTATTCGTTTAAGCAGGGCCGACAGTATTATCAAATACATATAATTGCTTCCAAAAATAAAAGGAACACAAATGAAATAAAAAATGCTAAATAGGGCTTAATTAAACGTAATTTTTACAACTGTAGTGCAAAAATGCAAGCAAAATTTTCTTCAATAATTTAGTTTTTAGTTAAAGAATTTTTAACACTTTAAAATAGATAGAATGCTCCAGAATAAAACTGAATCCTAAACACTGATAGCAGAACTTAAGATAAGCATATTAACGTATTGATTTAGCAGGAAAATACTAGAATAGACATCTTAGTTTATTGTTTGTACTCAGAAAATAAAATTCCATAATCTAAAGCTGTAGCAAAACCAAGCAGATGTTAAATATATTTAAGAAATATCTACATTAAACTTTTAGACTCATTCTATGCCTTTTTTTTCCAACAGATTTAATTTCTAAGAAAAATTGCAGATGTTGATTACAGCACTAATAAAATATTTTTCGTATTTTCAGAATTTAAACCAGCAATGATGAAAGGAATGCCTTAACTTTGATAATTGATAATATATGTATTTTTACCTTTCTTTCCAATAATATCATATATATTCCCAGTCTGTAGTTCCCTGTGTGAAAAAGGGAGAGAAATGTGTAAATACATTACATAATAATTAAATAAAAATGCATTACAAATTATCAGGACATTTTAGTGATAAGTAAGAACATATTAAAATCAAATTATTATGTAAGTTGTCTTCTAATAAACTAAACTTGCAAATACAACAAAAAATTTTACAAGAGTCTTAAAATACATTTATAATGTAAAAATAACATGTTTGATAACTTTTTATCTTACATTTGCATAATAATAATGTAACATTTAGTCCGAATTAGATCATATTTTTAGAATACGTGGATGAAAGGTGAAAACGGCAGAAAAGCTGAAAGACAATTGTACCAGATACAAAGCATTTTTATCTGTTTAGAATCTTCTCAATTTTTTTAAATAACATATGTACACTTGAACTTAAGTATAAATTAGAATGAAAGTACAGTGCCCGCCACTAATAAAATCACTGGATTATAAAATCAGCCGCTTTATAAAATCAAATCAGGAAGAACAGATACATCACTATATCAAAACATGTTAAAACCATCCTTTAATAAAATCCTTAGCGCTGTTTTACAAAATCAAGTTTTTGGAGAATATATGTTAAAAACGGGGGAGGGGGGGGGGACTTTCTTTCTCTTCAAGATTACAGAGGTTGACAGTTCATATTCAGTTTGAGTAAAAATTGTTCGTAAGAAAAACATGCCTAAAAGTCAAGATTTAAGAATGATCTTTACTTTCAAATTGTTTCTCCAACAACAATAAGTCATTTTAAAACCCTTGTATTGTATAATTCAAAAAATGTACACTTTACATTAAAGTTAAATTAGAACTTTGTTTTAATTGACTGAATTTAAAATATTGATAATAGAAATTAATTTATTTTTTATTTTGTGAAATCTCTAAAACTTTTTCTTTTTGTAATTTTTTACATGCCGGATTATAAAATCAGCCGCTTAATGAAATCAAATATCCTCGAAACAAATGTGATGTTAATAAACGGAGGGCACTGTATTGTATGAAAATAATCTTTCAATTTATAAAAATAATTTATTTCAAAAACACATGGAACATTTATTGGTTAGTATTATTTGTTTAAAACTTTGTAAGATTCATTCAAAAAAAAAAAAAACACATATCATTTGAAAAATAACAGCTAAAATTTTAATTTAGTTTAAAATAGTTGAATACCTAAAATTTAAAAATACATATAATGAGTAGATAAGAAGTGTACATTAACTTTCCTTTGCTGTCATACGACTTTTTAAATAATTCAAATATTCACAGGATGTAAAAGGAGAAACATCTCAACAACTGCATGCAGTTTCTGTTTTCAAATATTGCCTTTGATTGTGAAGCACATGTTTCCAAAGTTGAATCTTTTCATTTGTATTCGTCAAGACATTTTGAAAAGTTAATTAAAATTGGTATAGAGCTTCTTTAATAGTTTGTAAAAACTATTCGATTATCAAAATAAAGTTTCAAAAGAGCTGAAGTTTTGAAAAAGCATGATTTAAAAAATGGAAATCCTTTAAAAAGTGGAAAATTCTCACTCCTCGGTCTATTATCAATAGAACAAGCTTCTTTTATTTGAATCATAACCAGGGTTAGAAATAAGAATTTAAATCTTGGCATCATGATAGAGCCTAGTATAAGCTTCTAGGCACTAAAACAAACAATTTAGACGCAATTTTTAATGAATCAAGCACAATTTTTTTAATTAAACACACTTCCAAAATGCACTGCTGCAGACAGCATATTTATAAAATGTACAAAAGAAAATGATTTTTAAAGAAAAAAAATCATTGTAATTGAAATTTTTCAGACTTGTCCTTGAAACCAAGCACAGGTCTTAATCATAATAAATGAGGGAAGAAAAGTTTCAAAATGTGGTTCAACACTTCAGGCGTCAAATGAAAATTTTTGGTTGCAAAGTGTGACTAACGACTGTTTTTTTCTAAAACTGATCATAAGTAATAAAAACACATCTTTAATTTTATAATAAAACAAAAGGGAACTGAAATTATGTGTTTAAACAGATGATGCTTAGTAAACCGAGAGTTTGTTAGTCAGCAGTTCCATTATCTGTGAAACTGGAAAATTTTTGGATTTGTTCAAAAATGATCTTCAAACAAAGTATTGAAAATTCATGTGTTTTATTTCAGCATTTCCTTTTTTTTAAACACAATTTTTCCACTATTGGGATACTATTAATAATTCATCAAAATTTTATCACCAAGGGTTAATAATTCTTTAGCTGTGAAAAACATTTTTTCAGTAACTTACATCACTTGGAATTTCTCAGCAAAACTCACTCGCTTCTTCATAGACTTTCGTCCCCCACTTGCTTGGAGGTCTTCTGTCGGCTAAAAATTCAATAAAATTGTTACACAGAAAGATTTAAAAATTTTTGCACACTATACATAATAGGTTGGTTAAGTAATCTCAGAAATAAATTTTAGGATAGTCAGAAAACATTTGCAAAATATTTCTGATGAAGTGGCTATAGCTTCACTTTAATTCCAACTTACATAATAGGGATGCACCGAGTACTCGGTAAATATTCGGTACTTGGCCTATTCGGCCAATTTGGTGAGTACTCGGTACTTGGCCAAATTTGGATCAGGTACTCGGCCGATACCGAGTAGTTGTAGAAAATTGAATAGTTCAAGACACATTTTTCAATAATTAAAAATATGCAAATATATATATAATGCAATCATTTACAATTAATGTATTTATAAAATATGACCGAATTCTGCGTATAAGTTTTTAAAAAGTTATAATACCAAATCAGTATAAAAATTAATTAAAAATATTGAAGTTTGTAATGCTTCAATAGCATAAATCTTTATTTTAATATCCCCAAAAGCTTTTAAAAATTATTCAAGTTTAGAGAATTAGAACTAATTAATAGATTAATATAATTCCAACTTAATTGATACTTTATATTTATTCATTTAATGTAGTTTCATTTTAAAAATAACTTTCTCTAAAATTGTTGACAAAATAAATAAAATATTTTAAACAATGCATAAGTTAAATTCAGTGGGATTTTTGTTCTAATAACTATCATATAGAGGTCCATTCCAATGATCAGTTCATATGTCAGGGTTCGAATTTACTGCTGGTCCATTGGTTCCAGACCAGTAAAACTCTCCTCGAATCACCATAAAAATAATAAACAATCCAAGGACCACCATTTTTTTTTAAAGAAAAAAAATGTGGTTAATGATTTGAGGTGGACCAGTATATATTCCTGTTCACTTGTTCAGAAGACCAGTAAAATTTTGTAAAGATTTCTAACCCTGTACCACTGTATGTCAATGATTTAAAAAAAAAAACAATTGGTACTCGGTAACTCGGTACTCGGCCGAGTACTCGGTACTAGGTAATTCATATAAAGTTCTTTATTCTTCTGAATTCCTTTAGGGTGTAATGAAGAGATCACCAACCTTTTCAAGGCTGTTACCCATAGTGGGGGTAATATGTTAGCAAATAGCCCCGAAAACGCTTAGTCTAAAAACTAAAATTAGATATAGTATTTTTTCATCAAAACACGAAAAACAAATGTTTTAACTCATATTTTAATTACTTATACAAAGAAAAAATTTTTTTAAAGCTATATGTGATGGAATTAAGAAATTGTTAATGAGACAGCTAATACCACTTTATTTTAAAAATTTGTTTAAAATTTGGAGCAATTTCAGCTAATGCATATCTTTAAGTCACACTCCAAGTTTTATTACCAAAGAACTAAAATTTTCTAATGCTAAAGATATTTTTTACAAATGATTACAGGTTATGTAGAAAATCAGATTTGATTAATGTTTTTTTTTCATACTGATATTGTTTTGTGAACAAATGACAATCAAATCCTTATACTAATATTTATCTCTCAGAAAATCCTATTTTACCCCTTTGGGGGCAATTACCCCCAAGGTAGGAGACACTGACCTAATACTAAAATTTTATACTTTTTTTTCTTTTTTTGAAAGATGATGCAAGAAATTTCTTGAGTTTTCAGAAAGTCATTCCAAAGAAAATAGCTGGTTGTAAATTAATCACTTTATTTATTCCAAATATTTAGAATACAAAAACGATCTAAAGGTTTAGTTCTTTCAGAGGGAGATACTGAATTATCTTAATACTTTTTGAAACTAAAGTCTAAAATAAAAAGTTATTCTACAGTTTTTTAAGTCGTTCAGAGAGAAATATATTAACATGAGAGTGAATAAATAATACATTTTCAATTTTCTGTTAGACTGTATTTTCGTGGAAATAAGCTGTGACTTACAAGTGAAAAACTAAACCCTTAGGCATACGCTTGTAACTCATAAGAAAAACAATTGGAGCAAAGATGGACAAGTAACAATATGTATAAGTTCCTTGAGAAGCAATTTGTTAAACTGCTTCACCGAGGATACCCACATTGCTTCAATATAAGTTGTCTTCAATATTAGGGGGGAAAAAATCAAATTTCATAGTCATAATGATGCCTCGGATAAGTTTAGTTGGAAAGATAAAAATCTGGGGGACAGCAAAGTAAAATACTTTTTTAACAGAAAAACCGGTTAAAATCTTTTTATTCCCTTATTTTGAATCAATTGTGATTGCAATCCTAATGGAAACAGAAACAAAAACTATACTAGAAAACCTATAATCTTTCTATCAATATTTTTGGGTGCTACAAATTGGAATGTGCACCGAACATTTTATGCACCAAAATTTACATTTTGCTTCCACTCAAAATTATACTTTGCTTATAGCCTGTGGTGATCAAAAGTTATTTGTTAAATTGCATGATAGTTATATGCATATAAAGTACAAAAAAAAAAAAAGATTAACCCAAGATTTCGACCCAGGTCCAGGTCTCTACCTGGGTCGAAAGAAAGGTTGGTGGTGGTTCGACAGTTGAACCACAGCTTTCTTTTCCATTGAAAAGAGAAGGTATAAACTGTCGTGCCAGACGTATGAAACCTTGAAAAAATCTCTGGCTCCAAAGGGTTCGAGTGAAAATCTCAACCCCGTCCTCTAAAAAAAAAATAGTTATTGTACAGCAGGTTTACCGCCCGGCTCCTAAAGGTTAAAATGATCTATCAACAGATTCATCAAATAAAATCCTTACCACTAATGATATTGTGACTAACAATTACATTTTCCCTGTTGACAGCAACAGAAACAAGTTTATTCTAGGTTTCTTTCTTTTTTCTTGGGCCATCCCAGGTAATTAGAAAAACGAACAAGACCAATTCTGCTCATGTGAGATTAGGTGCAACATTAGGTAAGAGTCAGATTATGAACCAAGATAAAGCAAATAAAAAAACAATTAAAAAAACTCAATGTGCTTGTTTACTAATGCATACCTTTGATTCTAAGCATTAAAGAAACACACACAGCATTACTTACGTCATAAATTTCAACATCCGAATTTCTTTGAACTTTTAAGATCTGAAAAAATAAAGAAAAATAAATAAATTAAAAAAGCAATGTTTCCACTTTCAAGTATAGTAACAGATTTCAATAAAATGTTACAATGCCAATTTTGCGATTGCAATGGTGTTTCACTTGAATCCCTGCCTTAGACTCATAAAAGAAGTTAATTTCGCTTTAAAAAACTTAAAATAAGGATCTGAACAAAAAAATAAAGCGAATTTTCATTTATTTGCCTCCTAATGAAGAGTAATTAGCTTGAAAAATAAGAAAAATTCGATTTTCATATCGGATGCAAAAAGATCACATTTTTCAAAATGAAAGCATCAGAAGTATAAAAACGGTAAATAAAATAATTTATTAAAGTCAAATAATTTTAGAATTACATTTCATCAGGTTTATACGATGAATGTCATTAATAATCACCGACATATTGGCCAAAAATTCGGAGGGGAAAATGCGGAAGTAGGGAGGCGTAGCAAAACAGACAATACCAGACTTCCAACATTAACAGATGAAAAAATACATTAAGTCCTGAATATTACCGAAACAACACCCCTGTAAGCATCTAACAAAAAAAAAATCTTGATAATTTTCTGCCAAAATAAGGTCAAAACGTCGCACTAAAGACGTCAGATGGCAATAATTTTAAATAGCTGGTCACTCTATCAAAAGCAATCCTATTTTTTTTCCAACCCTTAGCTATTTGTTTGCAGTTCCAAGTTCATTTCAGTTCTAAGTTCATTTCGCAGATAATTGCTATTATTATTTTATTTCCTTTTTGTTTAAGTCATGAGCTGGGAGAAAAATCCTCACTCTGCATTTCCAGAGAAATCTATAACAGCAATATTGCAGCAAGCCATTTTGATTTACATATCATAAAACAAACAAGCAGAACTATTAAAAAAAATAACCACCTTTTTAAAGTTATTAATTTCTTTAAAAGAAACCAACAAAAAGCGATACATTTTACATTAAAGATTTATCACTTGCCAGAGCATCAAAGGCAGGAAGTGTGCGACTTTTTCGCAAAATTGGCAGATAAGCCATTCCCTTCTTTAACTTCAGAAAAGGCCGAAAAATTATGGGCTTTTACATGGAAATATGCTATGTTTTATTTTGATTTCAGATTTGCTTTTTGAATGAATAATTTGTGAAATGTTCGTTTTGTTTGATCAGCATTTTGTGAAGGGTATGTTAACGGACCCGAACATCCTCTGGTCAGACTTCTCACTCAAGCTTTTAATGCATGGAGGAAAAACAAAGAAAAAGAACCTGAAACAGTCTTTTGAAAATTAAGGAAAATTTTCCAAAATTAAAGACTTTTTAAGGGCTTTTTAGGGACCTTAATTTTGCTTGATAAAATTAAGGGTTTTTTAAGGAAGTACGAACCCTGTAGAATGTGTGTGATATACTTTCAGTGAAAAGAAAAAACAAAAACCAAACAGAAGATGAATTTTCTAGGCCTTGCATTAGCAACTGGGGGGGGGGGGGGGCTGAATGAAGTGAGGATTGGATTGAGCTTCCTGCCCCATTTGATTTTTATCCTAGCTAGTGGACAGGATTGTTTTCAGATTGGCTCCTAACTCTTTTTTCTGGGTTTCTTACTGGTGAAGCTTTATTTCAAAGGTGTTTTTGTATTTTTAAAAACTTAAAGGTAAGTTGTTCATAAATAAAATTAATAACTGAAATTTCTAATTTAAAAAAAAATCAAAGAAACCCGATTTAAATCAAAAACATCTGATTTAAATAAAAAAAATCCGATTTTTTAAATTTTTTTACACCCTGTTGCAAATTCATGAATGTGCATTTGTGTTACAAGTCTTTTTCATATCACATATTAATGTGTTAAATTCATTTTTGGCCAGGAATAGTTCAAGGTGATCCCTAAGATGAATATTTAAATTCATAGACTGATAATAAGAAACCTTTAAATAATATTCCAATTTATTTTGAATCTTTTGAAAACTTAGATTACGAATTTCTTTAACCATCGTTTTGCAGATTCAAATTTTTGGTATAGTGATAATAGGAGTAAATAGGAGTAAATACACAGGAGTAAAATTAAGTCATTTTTATAAATGCAAGAAATAGAGGTTGTGACTATTTTGGATAAACTACTGAGGAAAAAATTAAAAATGCAATGAAAATATTTTTAAAATCAAAATCATTGTTTTAAACAGTGGTGCAACAAAGGTCATACTGAGTACCAGGGTGTCAATGATTTAAATCAATTGATTTAAATCAGTGATTTAAATCGCGATTTAAATCAATTGATTTTTTTAAAAAAATCATTGATTTAAATCACTTTTTATTTTAATCCTCAAAAAATTCTCTTGAACAATCCCAATTTCATTATTTTTACCATTTTCTTTTAGAGCTTTGATTTCCATCTAATAAATGGAAAAGTAATCCTACTCATCTCTCCCTCCACAGATGCTGGAAGGTTGCAGTCCAAATAATATGTATGCACAAATAGTGCTATTTGTTGTCTAATTATATGTGAAATAAAGAAAATACATGCAGGTGCAGGGCAGGTGTTACAAAGAGTGAATTGAGGGGCAGGGACATGATAGAATGTGTGTGATATACTTTCAGTGAAAAGAAAAAACAAAAACCACAGATGAATTTTCTATGCCTTGCATTAGCAACTGGTGGGGGGAGGGGGGGGGCAGTCTTTATTAGTGGCTGAAATGGAACATATTCCAGCTTTACAAAACAAAAGCAAAATAAAGAGGGGGGGGGGGGGGCTGAATGAAGCGAGGATTGGGTTAAGCTTCCTGCCCCATTTGATTTTTATCCTGGCTGGTCGACAGGATTCTTTCAGATTGGCTTCTAACATTTTTTTCTGAGTTTCTTACTGGTGAAGCTTCACTTCAAAGGTGTTGTTATGTTTTTAAAAACTTAAAGGTAAGTTGTTCATAAATAAGAATTAATTAATAACTGAAGTTTCTAATTTTTTTTTAAAAAAATCAAAAAAATCCGATTTAAATCAAAAAAATCCGATTTAAATCAAAAAAATCTGATTTAAATAAAAAAAATCAGATTTTTTTGATTTTTTAAAAAAAATCATTGATTTTTTTACACCCTGCTGAGTACTCAGTAACTCGGTACTCGACCAAAGTGCTACCCCTTACATCTTTACTGCAAAGGCACTAATAGGCATGCTTTGTTACAGCATAAAAGAGATTAAACTTACGGAGGATCTTCTTATCTTTAAGCTCCCAGTATTTTCATTACTGAAACAGAAAGTAGTATGTCATTTTTACGGAGTTAAAATAATGTTAACATAAAATATAGCTAATTAGCAAAAAAACAGAGCATATATTAGAAGAATGGAAATATATCTAACATGTACGAACATGAATTTATATGCACATTTATCCCAGTATAGGGCACACATGGAGTTACGATAAGCCTCCGTATACCTGTGGTATATGGAGGCTTATCGTAAAATTGTTAACCTTTTGGATCCGGGCTATTTTTTGGAAATTTTTCTTTCGACCCAGGTAGTACGACAGTTGAACCACAGATTTTTTTTTTTCCATTGAAAAGAGAAGGTATAAACTGTCGTACCAGACGTATGAAACCTTGAAAAAAACCCGGCTCCAAAGGGTTCGAGTGAAAATTTCAACCCTGTCCTCTAAAGAAAAAAGACTTATGGTACAACCTGTGTACCGCCCGGTTCCTAAAGGTTAATACTGTGGATGCCACCAACATCCTCCAACATGTTAGCTTTTTTTTTTTGTTAAATACTTTTTCCTTCACTCGATATCAAGGAGTTAGGGGCTTGTCTAGGATTTTTCACAGGGTCCGTTTTTTGTGAAAAACTAAATCATTTTGTGAAAAATCAAATAATTTTGCGAAAATCTAACAATTTTGAAAAAAAAAGAAAAAAAAAATTGCAAAAAAAATTTGTTTTTGAATTTAATCAAAAATAAAATAAGTTTAATTTATTTTCCTCTTAAAAAAGCATATTAAACATCAAAAATGCGAAAAATCCGAGTTCTGTAGCGGATGCAAAGAAATTGAAATTTTCAAAGTTATGGCATCAAAACGGAACATGAACAAATTAATTTTGTTAAATTTATTTTTACAATTGCATTCTAAAGGTTTGTGGTAAACATGTTATAAATTTCTGCTAACACAATTAATGCAAAAATAAAATGAAACGATCGTTAGAGAGACATAGCAAACAGACAATACCAAACTTCCAATATTAACAGACGAAAAAATACATTAATTTCTGAATATAACTAAAACACCACCCTTGTAAGCATCAAAAGCCAGAAGCAATTCCATTTTTTCTCCAACCCTAGCTATCTGTTTGCAGTTCTAAGTTCATTCAGCAGAAAATTGCTATTATTGTTATTTCCTTTTTGTTTAAATCAAGAACAGGGAGAAAAATCCTTAGGGCCATGCTCCACATCAGCGTAAAACGCGACCGAAAACTAAGGCAGAAACCGAAAATCCGGGTACTTTCCATAGGAACACTATTTGCTCCATTTTACGCTTCTGCTTTATTTTTCTGCTTTACGTCAATGTGGAGCATGGCCCTTACTCTGCATTTCAGAGAAATCGGAGCATGGCAGGCAGAAAGTGCAGACTTTTTTTTTTTTTTTTTTCGCAAAATTGGCGGATAAGCGATTTGTGGACTTATGAGCAGAAATATGCCATGCATTATTTTGATCAGCATTTTGTGAAGGGTCCGTTTTGCTTGATCGTATTTTTGTGAAGGGTCCGTTAACGGACCCGAATTTCCTCTGGCCAGACCCCTGGGAGTAAATTTAGCACAACAGCGAGAGTTTGCAGCAATGGTATAATTCAACTCATCAACTGAAGGCAGAGCTTAGGTACAGTTTGATATCTTTTCCGGCGACCTCTGACGCTTTTGCCTCAGGTCTCTAGTGATTTTGTCAAAATAGAGATGATGGCAAGAAAAGAGATAAGGAATGTGAGGAGATTTTGCTTTGTTTCTGTTGGGTTCCTTTATTTGAGGTGTTGGTTTGTGTTGATGTTTTTTTTTTTTTCGTTTTCAATTTATTCCCCTTACTTATCAGTTCTAAAAAAAAAAAATAACATTGGACTAAGCAGAAGTACTACCATAGTGCATTTTCTCAATCAAGCTGTCACCCCTTTTTGAAATGGAACCGTTTAAACGGTGCTAGGCGGGCATTTCGAAGTTGGACGCACAGTATTAAGTAGTAAAGCTAGAACAACATACAAAACACAGACAGCTCAGTTGTGTCATCCAGAGACTGAAATTTCGTTCTTGTTATGAACTCTTCAGTCTGGCATAGACGATAACAGAGCTTGAGGCACCATCTCATTGAAGAAAAGAGAGCCAACAAACTGGTAGCTAAAGTAAATGACGATGACGGTTTAACTTGTCAATTGAAGGCAAAGCTTAAGCAGAAAGTTACCGCACATAGTGTCACAAGTTCTAGAGTTTTTCATACAATATCTATTTATGCATACCAAACTATTTATTTTCCAGGAAATTATACACTATCTATTCTTATTCGATTTTCTATAGCCTACAGGTTATAATTACTGTTGTTTTGTGTATATTTTCATTTTAAAATACTTGACATTTAGCATTATGTAATGCACAGGGTGATAAAAAGTCAGGACGAACTTTAAAATTGAATAATTCAAAAGCAAATAAAGATAAAAGCATGCGATTTGCACTAAATGGAAAGGAATCGAGCCGGGTTTTGTGTGGTTATAAAAAAAATAGTTCTATTGGTGGCCAACAGACTGCACTGTCAGGTGTCTGATTTGATTCTATCAGGTGTCGGATTTGAGACAGCATTTCTATGTATTTAAGCCTAGATTACCATTACCTGATACAGCAGGTACTGCAGCAGGTAAGCTTATATGCATAGAAATCTGTCCAGAGTTCTGTTATGAGGGTTTCTTAACTCGGGACAGCATTTCCATGCATATAAGCTTTGACTACTATTACCTGCCAGCAGTTGCTATTTTTTATATCGTCTGTCACTTTTCATAGCCTCAAATCAGACACCTGACAGTGCCATCTGTTGGCCACCAATAGAACTATTTTTTCACAACCGCACAAATCCCGGCTCAATTCCTATCCGTATAGTGCAAACTGCATGCTTTTATCTTTATTCCTTTTGGAAATACAGTCGACGCTCGGCATAACGACCATCTCCGTTTTACAGAAAACTGTCTTTATAACGAGGCGTCGCTATGAGAGGTAGAACATAGAGCATATTGGGATACTGTTGGGGGCTTTCTCACCGGTCGTTATATAAGGATGGTCTTTATAACGTGTGGTCGTTATAACGAGCGTCGACTGTACTCAATTTTGAAGTTCGTCCTGACTTTTGAATCATCCTGTACTTTCAATGAAATTTGTAACAATTACAGATATAGAAGCAGACTATCAAAATTTCAGGAACAAAATTGGAAAGGGAGTTTGTATACAACACTTTTTTCACTTCAACTTGAACAAGAAAGTAAAAAAGGCATACTTTTGTAGAACATGCAGCTCATATCAACAATCTGGTAAAGAGAAATTCATGCCCAAGAATACTCTGCTAGTCAATATTATAAAATGCAGTATGATGTAAATCTGAATGCTTCATGAGAAAAAATACGTTAGAAAATTAGTTTTAATAGTAGAAAATAAATTACATAAAACACTTAAATTTAATGAAAATAAAAACATTTTGCTTTGCACTTACTTGAACGCAATTTCATCAAAGACTCTAAACATTTCGCCGATCCCCGTTGACTCTCGAGGCTTTTTCTCCGAGGCTATTTATTAAGAGAAAGTGAAAATGATTATAATGAGCGTACACATTTAAATATGTCAACATGTGTATAAAGTTCACAATGAAAAGTTGTGCTAAACAATGTAATACAATGGACGCCACTTTATGTGGTCAAGATTAATGTTATCAGATGTGGTAAGTCACATCTGGTTATGTATTAGCTTATTAAAAAACCGTCATTGTTATGCAATCAAAACTTTGTTTATCCTTAAGCGTAAAAAAAAGTGTGCAAATTAAGTGCGTGTCCAAATTAAGTATATTATTTTCTTCAAATCAGTGACAAAATACAAAAAAAAAAAAAAGCCTCCATCTGACTCACTTTTGTTTCTGCTTCAAAAATATTGAAGAAATCCAATGAGAAAAAATATTTAGCCCCCCTTGTGATCAAGGAATTATCCATGCCATAAAGGCATATTCTGAAAGGAAATGGTTGGTACTTACGTACGAGCTCCACCGCAGCTACAGATTTTGCGGTTAAAAAGATATTTGGCTGTTTATTTGCCGTTTTTGGGGGTTTCAAATAACTATATGCGCATAGAAACAATAACCGCAAAAAAGAAAAAATACCAAATCTGTAGCTGCAATGGAGTTAATACGTTAAATACCAAATGGTTTCATGAGTCCCAGAAAATATGGAGGACTCTCGAAACCTTAGTGCAAGTGCTTTAGCCAATGAAAAAAAAAAAGATTTAGAAGCTTTACATTAAATTTTTTTAGTAACTACAGTCACCAAGAATACATGAATTAAAACTATCAGCAGAAAACAACATTTAACTTTTGTTGTTTATTTTTATAAATCAGTTATTGTATGAAATCACTTGAATCGAAATGTAATCACATGGTACTTATCTGTTAGCCAGGGGCAATCGAAAAATTGTAGAATTCCGCCACATTTCTTGCAACCATGAAGAGAATGTTTTCGTTTAGTTTTGTCTTTTGTTTGGTTGGCTGATTTGTCATTTGCTTTGCTTGGCAACATTGGCGATTTTTTATTTTTTGTTTGTGACAGCTAACAGATACTCACATACCGCGGCATGTACTGTATACATGTTACTGCGAATGACCAAAGCCTGATTGACCCACATTCAGAAAGCAAAAACTTCGGCAGAAGATCGGATATTTTCGGTGAATCATCAATGAGTGTTGACAGTCACCAGTTTTGTTCTTTTAGCTTAAAATATCATAAGGTCAAAGTGCTTTATTTTTGTTGAAAATTTGTTCAAAAGAAAACAAATACTTCTAATTGAATAAAATTTAGAAATGGTACTTTCATGACATTTAAATTAAGTCCTCATTCGTTAAGAATCTAGAGAAAAAAATTAAGTTGCGTCATTTTAAATGAACCAGTATGGAAAAACTAAATAGCAGTTATTTACTTGTAGTATTCACCCTATAATACATATTGAATCCTATATCTTTGCATCCGCCGGTATATAAAAAAAAGTCACCAGCAGGAAAGGAAATTCGAATTTTCTGACACGACAGATAATTCAGGATTCATATTGCAAAAAAAAAAAATTGTATTTCCTCACTCCGTTGGAATCACAAAGCACAATAAACTTTGTTCTACAAACATCTTTTTCGTTGTGTAGTTTCTCTTTCAACCTTTTTTGTACAGATGTTTAAAATCTATTTATTTCAAAATAATGTTTATTAGATTATATTAACAGTTCTAGATTGATAGAACTGGCTAAAATATCACCATTAAAATTAGGCTTTTTCAAAACTGGCGGTACAAATGCGTTATACGACCTACGACGCCAACGAAGGCGATAAGTATTTCCGGATGGCACCCCGGACAAAACGCAATGTCTGTGACGTCATGGGCGTGCGGTGCGCCGTGGATTCTGCGGTGATGCTCTGTGAGTATGGTAACCCTGAGTGAAGCACAGTTTGAAATTCTTCTTCTCTCACGTGGGCGTTCGTGTGGAAGGTAGGTGAAGTTATGTTCTGCTCTTAGGGAGATTTTGAAGGAATTTAAACTTGAATACTCTAAAATAAAGTTTCCGATGAAACTGTAGCTAACTTTCCGAAGCTTTATTTTAGAGTATTAAAGTTTCAAATTGTTTGTTTAGGTTTTTTTTTGTCTCATATACATCGTACCGATTATGAGTTCGGTGTGTAGCGTTGTTGAAAAATATCAGTTGAAACTGTTAAATGAGTCGTCTTTTATTTTTTCTAGCTCTCGCCCAACTTACGGTCGTACCGGGGTGCCAAATCGTTTGTTTATTTTTAAATTAATTGAGAACAAAGAGGTATTTCTGGAATTTTTAAGGGAAGTAGGGTTATTGAAAAGTGAAATTATTTGTACTCGATGCAGTTCGTCAATGACAATAAGAAATAGAAAGAATATATCTGATGGCTACGGATTTATATGCAGAAACAAAGTAGATGGGAAAATGTGTGGGAAAGAAACTAGTATAAGGTGGGGGTCGTGGTTTACTCTGAGTAAATTGAAGTTGGAGGAAATTTTTTTGCTGACATACGAAATTGTTATTGGTACGAAAACGGCAGACATCGAAAAGCAGTATTTTTTTGCTACTCACACAATGACAGACTGGCGAAACTATATAAATGAAGAAATTATAAATTACATAGAATTACATTCGGAAAAAATAGGGGGGTTGACAAAATAGTCGAAATAGACGAATCAAAATTTGGAAAAAGAAAATATAACAGGGGTCATGCAGTCGAGGGTCAGTGGGTTTTTGGGGGAACAGAAAGGGGGACGGGTAAAATGTTTTTGGTTGCTGTGGGTGATAGGAGTAGGGATACTTTATTTTCTGTTATTAAAGAATGGATTTTGCCAGGTACTACCATACATTCAGACGGGTGGAAAGCGTACAAAACTTTAGATAGAGAAGGCTTTGAACATTTCGCGGTAAATCACGATCTTCATTTTGTAGACCCCGACACAGGCTGTCACACTAATACCATTGAATCCACATGGCGACACGTTAAAAGTACACTACCTACACACAATAGGAAGGGGGATTTTAAATGTTATCTTGCTTATTACATGTTCAAAAAGAATTGTGAGTTTCATAATGAAGATAGGTTTAACAAATTTTTAGAAATAGTAAGGGGGATTAATTGGGAAGATTACGAAATAAGAGAAAAGTAAAACCATTTTTTTCTCGAAATTTTCTTTAGAATTTTATTAACAAAATTGCAATTTTGGTACTAACATTTTTGGGATTTAACGTTTTTTCATACATTTTGTGAGTGGATAATTTCCCTAAGAGCGGAACATACCTGCACGACCTTTTTCGTACAAGCATTTTTAAAAAATCCAAGGTAAGTGTATTGAAAAAACCTTTTCATATTGTGTTATATTGTATTGCATAATATTGTAGGATACTTTGCATGTTTATCTTCGTTTTTTCCTGTTGGTGCCAAAAGAGCATCGCCAAGATCGATGTGCGATAATTGGCGTCGTACATCGAATGCTTGGCGACGTCTTTTGGCGCCAACAGGAAAAAGTCGCCAAGGCTAGGTCGGATATCGCATTTGTTCCAAACTGGCTTTTGTTTCTTTTTATTTTAATCTTCAAGTGAAATTCCACAACCAGAAAATGTGGCATCAGCTTTTAATTTAAAATTTAGCTGTTGTAGCTAACATTGCCAGTTCAAGGAGCATCGCTTTATCAACTATTTTTTCCAAAGAATAATATTTTAAATAAACTATAATTTTGGCAGTTTTAGATCTGTAAAATATTGCTTTAACTTGTAAAAATAAGGTTCATGTTGTCATACTAGTCCACTGGCTTTAAAAAAGAAGCTTTTTTGTTGAATTTCATTTGAGTAGGCACAATATTTTCACTCCTAATATCACTCTTTAAAAAGGAATAAAAAATCTAACAGAGACCCTTCTTTTCGAAAAAGGAGCCACTTTTTGGAAAACCTGGAATTTGGTGTTAGAAGTCCTTAACAGAACCTCAATGTACTCTTGATTTCGAAGCTCACGAGTTTTATGCATTCTTTTACACAGACCCTTGATTGCAAAACTACTCCCATAGCAAACCAAAGTGATCTTATTCAAATGTTGTATGCATGTGCAAGGGGTTTTTTTTTAACAAATAGTTTTAAAATTCTTACCTATGTCATGAAAAAATTTAAAAGTTGTTAAACGTGTAATAAAATTACTTTATCTATTTAGGAGGAGATAAAAATCACTCCCCAGCCCCCAAAATCTGCTCCTGTCAGTTGAGTGGATAGTTTACAATCAAGATTCTTTTAGCAATGGCAAAAGTTAGAACAGTCCTTATCTTTATATGTTACTGATAATTCACGACTATTACCAATGTTATTTGAAGAAAAATTACATTAACATTTGATCATATTCTAACCATCTCATTAATGCAGGATTTCAGATGTCAATTAAAGAGTGAGTTACAACATCAGGGGTCCCGTTCACGCGCTATAGCGCGTAAAATACGCGGATTTCAGGAAATGGACCCGATATTTGAAACTTAACGCGTCCTGCGGGACGCACTAAAATTCGTCCCGCGGGACGGATTTATCAATTATAAAAGGGTAAAATTAAGGTGGTGCGGATTAGCTATGCTTTTTCCCCAACGCGACCTATGACGACTTTGTTGTACATAAAGTTGTTTATTTTATAGTCTGAATTTGTTATATTGTTTATTTTACGTAGCCTGAATCTCCTTTTTTTGCGATAAAGGCTTCGTAAAATAAACAACACTACATATTCAGGTTATGTAAAATAAATAACATTACAGACAACGAAGGCAGTCGCCATCGTCATTTGCACTGCACTACGTTTGCGCCTCTGTCTTAATTCACCCATTGTCAAAAAGTAATTAGCATAATATAATAAATATTTCAAGAATAAATCTTTACAGTTTACAATGATTTTGACTATCAATTAAAAATTATTACTTCACATTCATTTAATTGCTAAGTTTTTCCTTTTTCTTTCTTTTCTTTTCTTTTTTTTTTTTTTTTTGTAGAGTGCGGGACCCACTATTTTCAAAATGGACCCACTCTTTCAAAAACAGTGGGTCCTCGGGACCCAGCTTTGTGAGCACCCGGCGGGAGCCCTGAACATTACATTTTTCAACAAGAGTTTAAACCATGGTTTAAACTGTTGAAACTGTCATGTGTCAAAAACTCGCATGTATGTGTTCTCACACATCATATATTTACTTAAGGTAGAGTGGGAGCCTAGAGCGAAAGTGCACATTGGCGGTGAAATGGATCTACAGCCAATAATCTCTTGACTGCACTTAAAAAAAATGTGGATATGAAATTAGAAAAAAAAATGAAGCGTAAAATAACACTACATTTAAGAAAGGCTTTTAAGAGAATTTTTTGAAGCAGAAAAAAAAAGACAGAATTTAAACGGAAAATTGCATGAATGAAATTACAAAATTAGCACCGAATATAACCTAAACTATAAAATTCTATAGGGTTTTCAAAACACTAGCAGCTACATATTAAAGTGGTACATATCGGAAAAATAAAGACCAAAGGAAAGACAGCTAATAATAATTCTGCAAATTCTACTGAATTGTCTACAGCCAACCATTATGAACCGAGTGGTTAACGGCCAAATCGCTTGTTTGACAGCTGTGTTTTCCTCAGAAATTCAGAACGGCTGCTTGCAAATTCTGTCAAGAAAGAACTCATTTAAAATTTTCCTAGTTTTTAACTGCACATTTTTTACCTTTCTCCATCGTAGTTAAAAGTAGCAGCCAAATGCACTAAAAACATAAAAGTGAAGACTTCGTAAAAACATTTTAAAACGTCTGCCTTCTGCGCCAGATTTATGTTGCCATACTTTTAAACATCAAAATAGTATTAAACTTTTTAGCACAAAAATAGGATTTTATATACTCTTTTTTACTGGATAAAAACGTAAAGCCCGAATTTTAACTTTTAATTTTTTTAATAAGGAAGCTACAGACATAAATAACTTAAAAATACTGCCACGGATCGAGTTTAGCCAAGATCTGCACATGGAAAAGTTTTATTTCACTTCGCAACTATTCAGGATGTTTTATTTATAAATATCAGACTCTGCCGCGGCATTCGTTTCACTTTTATCTCTGGTATTCTGTAGCTGCCGCGGGTATATAATTTTATTTAGAGCTGCTGCAGTCAAATTTTGAAATAGTCTTTAGTTTGTCTTGCTCAGACAGTGTTCAATTTCTTAGTGGAATATTCCTGAGGGTCGATTACTTCTCTTATCTGGTTTACATTGCTGTCCCATATTAAGTTCCTTCTTACTTCTACTGAAATGTTTTTTCGTTCTGTCATTATTGGACCTCCTGGATGTGGCAAGGGTACTATTTCGTCCTTTATAGCTAGAGACTATAAAATACCGCTTATTGTATGTGGCGACATTCTACGAGAGGAGATTAGGAACAATACAAGTATGTATGTTTAAGAACAATAGATGAAATGCTAACAGATAGAAAGGTTCAACTGTACTGATTTTAAATGGCATAATTTTATGTTTTAAACAGGAATGTAGTTGTTGTTGAATTGTCAGTATATGTATTTACTTTTGGGAGAATAATTCTTATTTTTCCACAATGAAATATTTTTTCTCTCGGGGGTGCCTTCTAGACCAACAGTGAACTGTGGATGCATGTTTATCATAAAACAAGAAAATGTGATGTTTTTCAAAAATTTTAGTTATAATTTCACTTTAGTATGCTTGTACTATCCTTGGACTTGTATTTTATACTTAAATTTAAACATTGCTTATTTATTTTATAAATATCAAAGGAATATTTTATTTTCATAACCTAATTTTGTAATATGCTATGGAATTTCAGGTAATGGGAAAACTGCAAAAAAGTACCTTGAAAAAGGACAGTTGGTTCCAGATGATATGGTGTCAAAGCTCATTTTGGATAGACTCAAAACTTTTGAAAATAAACATTGGTTAATGGATGGTAATTATGACTTTAAGACTTCTTATAACATTAAAGCATTTTTTTTGTCTGTCATTAGATGTTATTTTAATTATTTTAAATGTTAACTATCAATAATTCAGTATTGTAGAGTTTTACATGATTTTTATATTTAACCTACTGAACCAAAGATGAAATTCTTCAGTGTTCTGTCTAAATTTCATTCTTTGTTAAATTTTTAGATAGTCTACTTTAGGTCCTATATGTAGGCTTAAATTAAGAAATCTTTACTTGGAGTTTTAAAATGCCTTTTATACCAAAACTTTCACTTTTAATATGGATAATTCTCCAAAAAACCTGAAATTTTCTATCATAAGTTCTGTAAAAATAAAGGTACTTAAAAAATCTAAAAAAAATGGAACTTACTCTGTGTTAGTAACTTATCAAGAGAAAAATAGAAAGGAACTCTAAGTGTCTTATACCCCTCAAAACAGTCCTATTTTTGACAAAAAGCATCAGGAGAGTAAAAAAACTATTTTCATCTGGTTATTAAAAATTTTTCAACAATAGAAATTGCCTGAAAAGTGTTTTCATTGCTTGACAAAACCAAATCTATTTAAAACCTTTAACAGACATCCCTAAAAGCAGAGGCATTTATTTGTATTGCAGTCCTTTTATGTAGGTTGTTCCATATTGTTTATTTAGAATTAATTACATTCTGAATAACGGGCAGTTATTTAATAATATATATGGGTCATTTTCAAAATTTGCTTACATTTGCTGTCCGGAGGTTAAAAAGACTATTTTGAAGCATAACTTATTTTTTAAATTCAATGTGAACAATTATTTTCTGCAAGAAATGTGCCAGAAAAAAATCTATCACTCAAAAAAATATTGAAATTTATTTATTTATTTTTATATAAGTCTTTAAAAATGAGAATTAAGACAAAAACGCTTGTCCATTTCCAATTTTCGAAAGTTCGACTATTTTTTTTTATATACTTAATTGTATAAAAAATCTGGTATGGACCCCACACTACTTCCTTTTACGTGCAAAGTTCTTGGTACCCTTAAGTGACAAAAAAAGTGCTTGGAGTGAGCAAGGTAACAATTCAAATATTTACACACCTAATCTGCCACGAAACAATTCAAAAAATGTTTTACAATGGTTAATTTTCTAAATATTGCCGATTTTAACATCAGTCAGTGAATTTTTCGCAAAATATCGCCAATAGCGCCAAGTTGAACCCAAATTCAAAAAAAAAAAAAAAATCGCCAAATATGTCGCCAATTTGGCGATATGTCGCCAATTTGGCGTGAAACACTTGGCGACCAAAAGCTTGGCGACATATCGCCAAGTGATCTCGCCAATTCATATCACTTGAGTCTGCATTGAAATTAACACTGATTTACCACAAAAAAGGCGTAAAACACCCCCTTGGGAACATTCGAATGCAACCACAAGGGGAGGTGCACAACTAGACCATCCTCAGAGCCTACATACCAAGCTAGAAGCTTCTACGGCATATAGTTTTTGAGTTATGCGACCCACATACATACATACATCCGCACACACGTACATACAGACGTCACGAGAAAACTCGTCGTAATTAACTCGGGGGTGGTTGAAAATGAGTTTTCGACTGTGTGATATTGTATCACATCGTTAGGTTTTTTCAGTTCTTCGATCATTTTGCAACCTATCATTTACGATCGCTTAACGATAATCTCCCGCGTTTTATTTCTACAACTTTTTAAATTCACTTCGGAACACCTTCCCTTTTGAATCTTTTTACTGCCCTTAATTTTCCGCAAAGTTACATGTATCATTTATGCATTTTCGGTAAAATTAACGCGTTTTCGAATCGCGATTTTCCTAATTCCCTTTTTTTCAAAATCTCGGTTTTTTGCATTTCGCCATTTTTAGCCATATTGAACGACGCTCCCCAAATTCTTTCCATCTTCCCGCCTTGGTTTTCGATTACCGCCGGGTCACTCTTTGAACCCGCGCTTTTTCTCATTGGCCAAAACTTCCCCACGCGCCCTCCGAGGGGCATTGAACTCCAACCGACGCTTTTCTGCGATTGGCTCGCTCAAGGTCAAGCGCCGCAGTCTAGCGTTTGGAGCGCGCGAATTCTCGACAGACGCCCCCGCAGAGCCGGACGAGAGGAACCGCAGCTCGGAGGAGAAGAAAAAAAGAGGATCGAAGTTTGTCAGGAGACGAGCAATGGCGTTCTATCGGACCAGGGACGGCTGGGCAGTGAAGGCCCCAACTTAAGGATGGATAAAATATAATTATGGATCTAGGTCCTCAATTTAAACCATAGCATCCTTTTATTTTCCTTACCGGCCGGCTGCTCCATGCTAGAATAAGATGACTTTGCCGCGAAGGCTTTCCCGTTTTGTCATGTCCCAAAGCTGCGCCCTTTTTTTTCCCTTGCGAGTGGCTCATCAGAATGAACTTTCGTCACCACCTTACACGTCCATCGCGTTATGAGGATCTTTTTTTTGCGCATCTCAACCAGCATCTCAAGGAGCACGTCTTCTGTGCAATTAGTCCTAAAGCTCGACTGGCAACGAACACCGATATAGTCTTTTTCGCCCAAAAATAGTTTTTCGAGATGCTCCAGCTCCGAGTTATACTTTCAAGTAAATAATGCTTCCTGAACTTTCTTTGTATGCATCACTCATCTCAGCCTTTTTAGTAATGAACAAGAGTTATACTTTCAAGTAAATAATGCTTCCTGAACCTTTCTTGTATGCATCACTCATCTCAGTTTTTTAGTAATGAACAAGAGTTATACTTTCAAGTAAATAATGCTTCCTGAACTTTTTTTTGTATGCATCACTCATCTCAGCTTTTTAGTAATGAACAAGAGTTATACCTTCAAGTAAATAATGCTTCCGAACTTTCTTTGTGTGCATCACCCATCTCAGCTTTTAGTAATGGACAATAGTTATACTTTCGAGTAAATAATGCTTCCAGAACTTTTTTTGTATGCATCATCCATCTCAGCGTTTTAGTAATGGACAATAGTTATAACATGTAAGCTCGAGAAGTGTAAACCTTCAAATATTTTTTATAATTCCGTACGGAGAGATCTCTTGCAGTACAAAATAAATGAATGTGTGGAGTTATGCTGAAAAGTGAATAATAAAAGATGTTACATTTAAGATAGTGAGTGTTTTATGAAGTTGTCAACATGCATACTTTATAAATGGGTAAGTCAACTTTATTCTAAACCTTTTTTTGCGACTATTTTGGATTTTCAAAACATGAAGAGCACCCAGGGCTGTCGCAGGTCTGGCGTTTTTTTTGCGGTAATTTTTTTCCTTTGCTTTGTTACTTCCACTTACGATTCGGCCTTTAACTTGTTTAACTTTTCTTGAATTTTTAGGGAATATTTTCCCGTTAATTATTTCCTTTTTTTTGTTGTTTAAGCTTGCTAAATTTTAAATGTAACTAATTGCATCTCAAAATGATGAGCTTCACGTCACAAAATGGTGCCGTTTTTTTGACCAGGTCTGAGTGCCTCTTCTCTTTTCAAAAATTTTTAAAAAACATGTGCTTGCATATTTTTAATGAATTTAAATATTTGTGAGTGTATATGATTTTGATTTAATACATTTTTGTCTTTTTCACAGAATTTTTTCATTTTTGCATTTTTCCCAATTTATTATGTGATGATATTTGATTTTTATTAATATTAATAGTGTAAGCACATGTATGTTTTATAGACATGTAGTTCTGCACGACTGCACAATTATTACCATACTTTTGCACCATGTTAAGAAATGATTCATTCTTTCATGTCCCAAGTTGTCGATGGTAAATACATAACCATGACAACTTATCGGGATAAAAACAATACCACTCCCGAAGGAGAACAGGTTCTAGGAGATGGAGATAATCAAGAAAACACTCCAACCTTAACCGCTCCTAATAATTCTCAGGGCTCGATGGCAGGCAAGAATTTTAACTTCCCCATCCCCCCATATTCAGGCGAGCCTGAAACTTTGGAGTTCTTCATTAATCAAATTAAAGAACTTCAGAATCTAAATCAATGGGATGATCCAACTACGGTTATGTATCTAAAATCAAAACTTAGTGGATCTGCCATGTATTTTTTTGCGACGAATCCTGCTTGCCTTAAATCTTTGACATTTAGCCAAGCATGCGATAAGCTCAGAGCCTTTTTCAAGACTCACACACCGTCCTCTGTCTCACTCCTAGAATTTCAGAGCATAAAATTCGAAAATGGAGAAAGTATTCAGAGCCTAGCACATCGCATTGAGAGAGCAGCCCATGCCGCTTATCCATTTATCACGGATGGTGCAGCTCTGACTCAAATAAAGTCACTTCAATTTTTGGCAGCTTTGCCATTAAATATAAAGGACAAACTAGTAGACTCTGACATGTCTAACTTTGAAGCACTAGCTGATAGGGCTAACAGATTGCATTCAGTGCAAATAACATCAATGCCAAAATTAATGAATGCAGTCACAACCACCCCTTCCCATCAAAATCAGCTTGATGCCCTAACTGAGAATTTAAAGGCCCTTACATCTTGTGTGTCCTCACTTTTATCTTCTTGCAAAATATGCGGTGAAGGTAAACACCCACTGCAAGAGTGTCCTTTATTCAATCGTCTAAATTCTGTGGATGATAAACCCAGACAAAACAAATCTAACGAGAAAGCTCGAGATCTATTTTGCATGTTTTGCGGCAAAAATAATCACTTGATGATAAATTGTCATTTTTATAATGCAACCCAAAATCCCAATTTTCATAATAGATCTCAACATAATGCTTTTCCAAATCAATTTTCACAAAGAAATTCTTTTAATAGACCTAGAATGCAGGAAAATTTTTTCGCACCTCGAATTCCATTTCAACCTAGGGGCCAGTTCAATTCCCCACAGCAAAATTTTGCTCCCCCAAGGCAGCAAAATCCTAGTTTTTCATCCTCAGAAACTAGACCACAGTTTAATAATTTAAACTGGAAGAGAGGCCAATCCTGAGGGACAGCTTGACCTCTAAAACACTCTCTTCTCATGTCCCTCAAAATTTTGATTTTCATAACAATGATGTTAATACATGCAATGTGTCTAAAGGATATCCTGATCTCAATGAATTTTTAGATAGTCCCTTCGACAAAGATAAATCTGTCAGAAGCTTTTTAAGCAATTTTTCTAGAAACAAAATTGATGATCAGAATTATGCATTCCTCTACAATGTCCACTCTCAAAATAATCCTGAATTACCAATTATAAATATTTCTTTTTCAAAGTATTCTTTCCCAGTTCTTTTAGACTCTGGAAGTTCTTTGACTTTAATTTCTAAGGCAGTTTTCGATAGCATCAAAAACTTAACCAAATGCAGATTTCTTTCACGTTCTGTAACTATTCGCACTCTAAATTCTAATTTATCTTTCTCTGCTTGTGCAGAAATTTCTTTTAAAATTGGCAAGAATTTTTTCAAACATCCTTTTTATGTGTCTGATTTTCCACCCTCCTCATTTTGCGGTATATTGGGTTATGATTTTATTTCTCGGTATAACGTTTTAATTGACACTAAAACTCAGAGTGCTTCTTTCGACAATTTTAAAGCACCCTTAATTCCACGTACTGACATTTCTCCATACTTGGAAACACTTAATTCCATCAATTATTCCTCTTCATTTCCAGTACATCTTCAAAATAAGTTAATCATTCAACCCGGGGAAACAGTCCTTGCTACTTTTAGTACATCTGACACCCCCATAAAATCACAAGAAATTCTATTTACACCCAATGTTAAAAATATCTCTTGTGAAATTCACACAGCAATTCACCTTATCGAAGACAATAAATTCTACACTATCATAAGGAACATTGGTAATAAACCATTACATTTCAACAAAAACATGGAAATGGGTCACATTTCAGATCAATTTGAAATTCTCGATGACACACATAATTCCAGCAAATTTAATACCGACAATAAGGATAACACTCAAACCCATTTCTGTCACCAAATTACAGCTTCTGAAGAAGTCCTTAAAATTAGAAAAGAAGAACTTAGTCCAGCAGATTTTAAATTAGATCATTTAACTGAATCACAACAGAAGGAATTTTTAGAGGTTTTAATGTCGAATTATGCAGTCTTCAGTAAATCAATGAAAGCCTTAGGATGTTCAGATATTGTAACTCCCTCTATCATCATGAATTCAGATAATGCAATAAGGACACTACCTTTTGAAATTCCACAGGCACTAAAAGGCCAAGTAAAAGATGAGTTGAATGAATTGTTAGAAGCAAACATTATCTCTCGTCATGTCAGTCATTTTTCTAGTCCCATGATTATGGTACGAAAAAAAACTCCTCCTGATCAACCACCTAAATATCGTATGACGATTGATTTTCGTCTTCTTAATTCTACCATACAAAGTTCTTCATACCCTCTTCCCAGAATTTCTTCATTAATCAATGCTATCTCTTCTCAAAAATATTATAGTGTCCTAGACCTTCATTCCGCTTATTGGCAAATTATGCTACCAGAACATCTGAGAGATCCCCTTACTTTTACAACAGAATTTGGTTCTTTCACTCACAACCGTCTTCCTCAGGGACTTAAAATTAGTTCAAACACTTTTCAAGCAGCTATGGATTTAATTGTTGATGAATTACACCTCATGGGAATTGACAACTGTTTTTGTTATCAGGATGATTTAATTATTTCATCCTCTGATCAAAATTCAATGCTTATTAAGCTAAAAGCTCTTTTTTCTGTACTTGCAAAGCACAATTTAACTTTATCACCATCAAAATGTGAATTTTTCAAAACAGAAATCGACTATTTAGGATTTCACATTTCGCACAATTGCATTCAACCCATAACCTCAAACATTGCTAAAATAACTAAATTTGCCCCACCTAGAACTATACGCCAAGTTAAAAAGTTCTTAGGACTCTGTGGTTTTTACAGACATTTAATTCCTGACTATGCTAAACTCACCCATATTTTAACCCAACTTACTACAAAGAATAAACAATTTCAATGGAATGATATCCATCAACAAGCTTTTGATAAGCTACAACAAATCTTTTTCAGTAAACCTTTTGTAGTTCTTCCAAATTGGGATAAGCCTTTTGTTTTAAATACTGATGCATCAAAAGAGGGAATATCTGCTATTTTGTTGCAAGAACATGACGGGGTGTTAAAACCAGTGTCATATTTTAGTAAAGCTCTATCAAACTCTGAACGCAATTACCCACCTATCAAGTTAGAACTTTTTGCTATTTATAAGGGCATGACTGCATTCAAAAACTACCTTTTCAATCGAAAATTTAAGCTACTAACTGATGCTAAACCTCTACTTCATTACAAAAAAATCACTTCCCCTGCTGACATCATTACTCGCTGGCTACTAGAAATTGGAACTTTTACTTTTGTTCCGGAATACATCGAAGGCAGAAAAAATTTATTGCCCGATTTTTTCTCGAGGTCACCTGACCCTAATTTGCACGAGACTGCTCTCGAACCCAATGCTGAAAATGAACTTATCCTTCCCTTTACTGATATAAATGACTCTGACACCTTACAACAGGATCCGTCCCAAACTACACCCATCTCCCCCATAAATGAAGTAACTAATTGTGTTCATACACAACAAACCTCTCAAACCTCTCCTAAGTCACCAACTGACCTTAATCCTGTTGCATATGTATGTACTCAAAATGATCTTCCCAATGAAATTTCTGTAGAAACCTTTTTATCAGAGCAAAAAAATGATGTGTTTATCAAAGAAGCTATTTCGGCTTTCCAAAACCCTTCACTAGAACATGCTCATAAATTTAAAGACTTTTTCATTTGCCCAACCACTAATTTGTTAATGCATGTTCGTAATAAGTCATCTGTTCCTACCATTGTTGTTCCAGACTCTCTAAAAGCTAAAGTTTTAAAAATTTGTCACATTTCACATACTGGTATCAAAAAATCATATGAAATTTTGGTTAGTAAATATTTTTGGTTAGGAATGTATAGGGACATGTCAAATTTTGTTTTGTCATGTGATTCTTGTCTACGTCTGAAACCATATGCTATTAAACCTGCCCCATTACAAAATATATGGATTCCCACGAGACCAAATCAATTTTGTTCTGTTGACATTTTAGGCCCAATAGGTGTTCATGGGCATATTTTAACTGTCATCGACCATTTTTCTCATCATGTGGTGTTATACCCATTAAAGAACATTACTGCTAATACTATTGCTAAGCACTTGCTAAATTACATTTCATTACATGGAAGAATGTCTTTCATTCTCTCTGATTTAGGGAAGCAATTTGACTCTGATGTTTTTCATACATTACAAAAAGCATTAGGTGTTACATTTCAACACTCTTCAAAAGCACACCCAGCCACAAATTCAAAATCTGAAAGAATTAACCTTTCTATAAAAACATCTATTCTCGCATTGTTAGAACAAAATGTTTCATTCGACACAGCTATACTTGTTCACACTTCTGTTTATAATGGGACCACCCATTCATCTACTGGTTTCACTCCTAACATGTTACACTTCGGAAGGGAACTTTCTCTTTTCTTCGACACTTTTGATAATGACATACAACCCCGTTTCCTTAATACCTCCCATTACATACAAAATGTATTACAGGATCTCCGTCTAATTTATGCGGAAGCATACACATCTTTGGAACGCAAACAAATATCCCAGAACACGAGACAATTACAAAATTCTAAGTGTAGATATTTACATGTAGGTGATATCGTGTATGTTAAGTCTTCTGACACCTTTAAACCTAGGTTTGCAGGCCCTTACACTATTTTAGAAAAAGTCGGAGAGGTAAATTATAAGGTGAGATTACTGGGCGACGATTCCGCTCCACCTTCTGTACTTCACGTCAATCGTCTTCGCCTTGCCCCACACAGAAAGAGTAATCTGGTTCCAGACGCCACTCAAAATTCTTCCCCTCAGCAACCCCCACAGCAAAATCGATACTTTCTCCGAAGTCGTAAATGAATACCTTGGTGTCCTCTCACTATTGTATGGGCAATCGTGCTGGTCGTGATTGTTATTCCGGATCCATTACAATGTGTGAACCGCCTTGTTGTTTATTTATTGATCTTCCCTTTTCCTCTGTTTCTTTTCATGCATTTTTTTTTTCCCATTAAATTTTTCCCTCGTCTTCTCAAAATTTCATGGACATTGAGATGAGAGTTATCATGTTAAATTTTTCATTATTTTGAAACCTTTGACATGGATGTCAAGTTGTTAAACCTCCTTTTCATTTTTACCGATCATGTCTTTTACTTGTATTATGTGATAGGACGCTGTCACATATTTTTTTTTATGGTACCATAACTTTTAAATTTTTGCATTGAAATGTCAACAACATAAATATATATGATACTTATTACATAAATGTGTCATGTCAATGTTAGTAGTTTTAGATTTTTTAATGTTTTTGATATATTGGGTGTTAACACTCAATTTTGAATTATTCCTTTCAAAGTCTTAATATAGGACATTTCATACTTTTAATGATATATAATGTGTGCGAAAAAGGAATGCACACAAATTTTTGTTAGCATAAATATTTGTGCACTTTTTTAATGTTTTAATGTATTAGTTAGTTAGTCGATTTCGGATTTAATATCATACCCCTGATGGTATGTAATGTGCGTGAAAAACGTATTCACACAAATATTTGCTTTTGCAGAAATATTTGTGTAATTTTTTTAAAATCTTTATGTGTCAGGTAGTGTTAGCTGGGTTTCGGATCCAATATACCTTTTTTCTACTTTACTTTTTGAAATTCAAAAAGAAAAGGGGCTATGCCTTTTTATGTCTTAATGTATCGGTTGATTTTTAGCGGACTTTGGGCCTTTTTTTTATATGAAACCATATTTATGGGATGGTATGTAATGTGTGTGAGAAACGTTTTCACACAAATTTTTTTTGTTTTGCACAAATAGTTGTGTAATCTTTTTGAATGTTTTTATGTGGCAGTTAGTCGATTTTAGGTCTAATGTCTTTTATACCTACCTTTGTTTTTATGTTTGGGTGTTGGGTTTTTTTATAATGTAGTTTTAGTAATTTTAGTTTAATCTTTAGAGTTTTTAGAAAACTCCATATTTTTGGGCGTATCATTTTTTCAAAATGCATTTTATATATGTATGCATTGTAATCACAAAGAATGCTGTGATTTCAGTCGTTTTGGTTGTTTGTCGATGATGCCTTGAGAGTTTTGTTCATGTGGTATTTTATGTCATAAGTGCAGACGTGGAGAACACATGTCTTATTTTTTTTCCCGCTTGACTTACCCTGTTTTAATCAACGGATGGGGGGATTAATTCTTCACTTCTGGTTTTGTTTTCAGTTTTGATTTTAGTTGTGACATACATAATGTTTGTATTTGTTTTATTGTATGATGTATGATGCCTTTTCTTTTAACTATTCGGAGCTGGACTTAAAATTTCTTTTTTTTCTCTTTTTTTTTCCTTCGATTTTCCGGAGTATGTGATATTGTATCACATCGTTAGGTTTTTTCAGTTCTTCGATCATTTTGCAACCTATCATTTACGATCGCTTAACGATAATCTCCCGCGTTTTATTTCTACAACTTTTTAAATTCACTTCGGAACACCTTCCCTTTTGAATCTTTTTACTGCCCTTAATTTTCCGCAAAGTTACATGTATCATTTATGCATTTTCGGTAAAATTAACGCGTTTTCGAATCGCGATTTTCCTAATTCCCTTTTTTTCAAAATCTCGGTTTTTTGCATTTCGCCATTTTTAGCCATATTGAACGACGCTCCCCAAATTCTTTCCATCTTCCCGCCTTGGTTTTCGATTACCGCCGGGTCACTCTTTGAACCCGCGCTTTTTCTCATTGGCCAAAACTTCCCCACGCGCCCTCCGAGGGGCATTGAACTCCAACCGACGCCTTTCTGTGATTGGCTGGCTCAAGGTCAGGCGCCTCAGTCTAGTGTTGAAGCGCGCAAATTCCCAGACAGACGCCCCCGCAGAACCGGACGAGAGGAACCGCAGCTCGGAGGAGAGAAAAAAAAAGGATCGAAGTTTGTCAGGAGACGAGCAATGGCGTTCTATCGGACCAGGGACGGCTGGGCAGTGAAGGCCCCAACTTAAGGATGGATAAAATATAATTATGGATCTAGGTCCTCAATTTAAACCATAGCATCCTTTTATTTTCCTTACCGGCCGGCTGCTCCATGCTAGAATAAGATGACTTTGCCGCGAAGGCTTTCCCGTTTTGTCATGTCCCAAAGCTGCGCCCCTTTTTTTTCCCTTGCGAGCGGCTCATCAGAATGAACGTTCGTCACCACCTTACACGTCCATCGCGCTATGAGGATCATTTTTGTGCGCATCTCAAGGAGCACGTTTTCTGTGCAATTAGTCCTAAAGCTTGACTGGCAACGAACACCGATATAGTCTTTTTCGCCCAAAAATAGTTTTTCGAGGTGCTCCAGCTCCGAGTTATACCTTCAAGTAAATAATGCTTCCAGAACATTCCATTTGTGTGCATCACCCATCTCAGCGTTTTTAGTGATGGACAGTAGTTATATTTTCAAGTAAATAATGCTTCCTGAACCTTTCTTGTGTGCATCACTCATCTCAGTTTTTTTAGTAATGAACAAGAGTTATACTTTCAAGTAAATAATGCTTCCTGAACTTTTTTTTGTATGCATCACTCATCTCAGCTTTTCAGTAGTGGACAATAGTTATACCTTCAAGTAAATAATGCTTCCAGAACTTTCCATTTGTGTGCATCACCCATCTCAGCTTTTTAGTAATGGACAATAGTTATACTTTCAAGTAAATAATGCTTCCAGAACTTTTTTTGTATGCATCATCCATCTCAGCGTTTTAGTGATGGACAATAGTTATAACATGTAAGCTCGAGAAGTGTAAACCTTCAAATATTTTTTTTATAATTCCGTACGGAGAGATCTCTTGCAGTACAAAATAAATGAATGTGTGGAGTTATGCTGAAAAGTGAATAATAAAAGATGTTACATTTAAGATAGTGAGTGTTTTATGAAGTTGTCAACATGCATACTTTATAAATGGGTAAGTCAACTTTATTCTAAACCTTTTTTTGCGACTATTTTGGATTTTCAAAACATGAAGAGCACCCAGGGCTGTCGCAGGTCTGGCGTTTTTTTTGCGGTATTTTTTTTCCTTTGCTTTGTTACTTCCACTTACGATTCGGCCTTTAACTTGTTTAACTTTTCTTTAAATCTTTAGGGAATATTTTCCCGTTAATTATTTCTTTTTTTTGTTGTTTAAGCTTGCTAAATTTTAAATGTAACTAATTGCATCTCAAAATGATGAGCCTCACGTCACAGACTGTTTATATGTAGGTAGGTACATATGCACGTGCTGACAGGTCGAAAAAACTACTTAACATTCATTCGGGGGTGAGCAAAATCAAAATTTAGACCCAAATTTGAGTGAAATTTTTTTCGCGATCACAATACTTCCTTTACTACGTAAAAGGAAGTAAAAAGTATATACAACAAATTATTTTTATATATTGACTATTAGTGTATGATATTCATAATAAATATTGACAATAATATTTTTTTTCATTAAGAAATGTATGAATATATTTTGTCCGGCAGTTCTTGTCAAGTCCGTTACCCTAAGATTATTTTAGCTAAAAAAGGTATTTATTGCAGTCAAAAGATGGTAACACGTATTCAGTTAACTTATCAAACTAGTGATGTAAATATTCCGTACCGTTTTGTTTTCTTCAGTCGAGAAGTATTATTGTGGCGTTCCGCACAAGATTTCTTCCAGGTGCGTATTTTTATTCTTTGTCAAGTCTGTTACCAAAGATTTTAGTATTAAATTTTACTTTTTCTAAACTTTTACCCCGAAATATTGTTTATTATACAACTCTAAGGAAATGCATATTATTGTTCAATTTTTAAATTCGACAACCTAGCCAGAATTTGATATTTTGGTTAAAATGTCAAGTCCGTTACTGGTCAAATCCGTTACTAAATGTCAATTCCGTTACTATACAGTTTTTGATCAATATTTTAATGATCACAAACATCGTTTTAAGCTTCAGGGATGCAAATAATTTCAAATGAAGTTGGTTCTAGGTGCTATGGTATAATTTAAAAGTGAGATTTCGTATGTTAAAGGACGACAATTTTCCTTGCAACTTGAAGTTTTACAACAGCATTTGAATACTTAATTATGCATCAAAGTGTACGACCAATTACTTTTTCACACACCTGAAATATGTGACAGAACATCTGTTAGTGATACTAAAAGAAAATTGCAAGTTAAAAAAATTACTTAAAAATTCTGAAATGTAAGCATATGGTGAAAATGACCCATATATTTCTATAGTATATCCTTGAAGCTAGCCAAAAACACTTATTATATCTATGTAAAAAAAATTACCACCTCATTATCTATGAAGTAGTTTTACAGTAACTTTAAAAAACTGCTCATTTCTTGGCTCAAATTTAATTCTAGAAAGCTGTTCTCTGAATTTTTCTACATCAGAAATGTGCAGTAAATTCACTAACATATTCAATTAATGTTAAAGTTAAAAATTGTATAGCCAACAGACCTACTTTTAAGACTCACGTGAACAACGAATAAATAACTAAAATAACAGAATTATTAATCTGTTACATTTTTTATTTATGGTCTCAATTTTAGCTTTTTTTATCAAACTTAATAATGGTTTGGAAATAAATCCTTGTATTCCACTGAATGTATTACTAGTGCTTCAAAAACAATGCCAGAAAAGCAGCTTTTTTTTTTTTTTTGTCCTAATATACTAGCATTTTCATCATTGAAGGCTTGCTGGCTAGGCTCGGAAATATATTTAAGATAAAAAATGTTATTTTCTCTATTTTAACCTCTTAACTCAGTTACACAGTACAAGCAAAATTATTTTTATTTTATTTAAAACAGAAATGGTGTCCAGTATACTGACATCAAAAATGTTACACTTCAAATTTGAATCGTAATAAGAACAGGCAAATCGTATCGACAAAATAAAAGAATCCAAAAAAATAATGAGAATAAACATTGCTGTAGTACTGCAGATTCAAAATTATTTTTGCCCTTAATAATTGAACTTATTTCTAGGCCAGGATACTAACATGCAAACTTTGGGACTCACTTTAAAGTAGGGATAGACCAGATATCCGGTAACTATCCAGTATCAGGCCTATCCGGCTGATATTTAAAGTATCCGGTACTTCCGAATATCCAATCCGGCCGACCGCCACGGCTGCGGATATCCGGAAGATTTTTACAGGATATCCGGCAAAGTATCCGGTATTGATGTGGGAGATATCCGGAATTGATGTGAAGGTTATCCGGTATGATGTGAGGACTAGAGGTGGAACGAAGCGGCATTTGGCCGAAGCGCCGAATACCGAAGCTTCGGCCAACTAATGGCCGAAGCTTCGGCTGGCGCACATATTGAAGTTTTTGGAGAAAATGCATAATAAATGCGTAGAGTTTTATACTTTTCTCCATATGTTTTAATATTCTTAATTCTTAGCGTTACACAATCTTTTCAGCTTACTGTAGCATTCTTAAATTGATTTCATTAATTAAAGTTTATTTTTATTTTAGTTGTTTTTATTTTAATATTCTTAGTATTACACAATATTTTCAGCTTACTGAGTCATTCTTAAATTAATTTCACTAATTAAAAGTTTTCTTGTTTTGTTTGGCTTTGTACTGCTAGTACAAGAAAAGACGACATTACTATTTTTGTATTGCGAATTAGTAGTAGGATGCTCTACTTGGAACATGAAAAGCTCAGTCAACTATCTTAATATTCTTAATGCAAAATGTTTCAGTTTTTGGAGAATTTGAAAAAATAGTATCATGCATTCTTTTTTACTTGTCTTTCATTTGGTATTTATTTTAAGAGGATTATTTAATAATGTCACAAGTTCAAAGAAACTATTCATTCCAAGGTTGAGTTTTGGAAATCACAAGCAATGAATCACAAGTAATAGAACTTTCGTTGCCTAAAGAAAAAGAGCTAGAACTGTACATGAACAAGCCACTCTTAAATAGGAAAAATTGCCCACTGAATTGGTGGATGTAAAATAAGACAATTTTTCCAGGATTATCAGAATTGGCCAAACGCTACTTATCTGCTCCAGGTAGCAGTGTATACAGTGAAAGAACATTTTCCGAAGCTGGTAATGTGTACGAGAAGAAAAGAAGCAGGATTCTGCCTAAAAATGCTAAGACATTGTTTTTTTTACATCATAATTCTAAGTTGTGTGACAAATGAGCAGGTATTATTCTATTAATTCAAGTATAAATGACGAATCTTTTTTAAAGTTAGTCAAATAATCAGAATTTATTCTTTTTTAATTATAAATACTTAAAATGCGGATCTTGGGTGGATGTGTGCTACTAATGGACTGGATCCCTTCCTCATATTTTGATTTATACAAAAATAAATAAATTAGATGTAGCTTTAAGTTATGTATTAACAATTACTTGTTTACTATATCCTGATTTTGTTGTTTAGAATCTTGATCAATGAAATCCATAATAAGTTAATATATGTTGATAGATTAATACATCTCTTTAAAAAAAACTGAAATTGTGTACCTATAAATTTCAAAAAATATAAAATTTTAAAAGAAAGTAATTCAGGATGCATAATAGTTGCACATCTGCCCAAGAACCATTACCATTGTTCAAAGTTTCAAAGCTAGAAATCATTGAAAAATACTCAATGCAGTATATTTACATAGCTTTTATTTTAAAACTAAAGTGTTTTTGAACAAATATAACGAAATGTAATATTTAAACGAACATATTGTTAATAAATATTTTATTAATTATTGAATGCATTCTGGCTTCAAATGTTCAATACGCACATATTTTTAATAGAATATAAATTTCTATTATGCTTTATCATGAGGAACCATTTTGAGTTAAAAAGACTATCTTATATGATAATAATTGTAACAGAAAATTTGCTGCATAAATTTCAGGCCGAAGCAGCCGAAGCGGCCGAATCACAACTCATGCTTCGGCCAGACCGAAGCTTCGGCAAAATGGCCGAAGCTTCGGCTCGGCCGAAGCTTCGTTCCATCTCTAGTGAGGACCAAATTGAATATTTTCTTTTTTACAAAAATCCCAGTTAAAAATTTCATTGTTTGATAAACCTTTTAGATGATGTAATTACTTTTCATCTTTCCTTTTCACCAATTTTTGCTTCTAAAACAAAAATTATGTTATTCTTCCGACTTTGTACTGGACATGGAAGCATTCTGCATATTTGATTTTTCACAATTTCCAGATAAAGTATGATTGTCTTCAGCTTTTCAAAAATATTTTAGTTGAAATATTTAGAAAGAAAAAGCGACAAACCTTCAAGGATTAATGTGCGACAAAAGGTTGAAAAACTGATGATAATATCGTTAGTTCATAAAAATGAATCGCAGTAGCTTTTAATATAAATTCTGAAATTATTTTATTTATTGCATTCTGTTATTTTTAGTTTTTGTACTTCTAACAAAAATTGCGATTTATTAACACCCAATGATGTTGTAATTAGGTTATTTATTGTATGTTATTTTCAATTATAATAAAGCAATAATAGTGGCAAAGTAAAAAATATCTAACATTGGCGAAAGTGTTCTTCTAGACAATGTAAACATCTGCCCCCCATGAATCGTCGCAACTTAGCCTTGCTTTTTTTTTTTTTTTTTTTGAAAGAGTTTGAATGTGTGTAAAGAAATTTTGAATCTTGCACTTTGTTCTGTTGTTTCTTTTTGTAATCCCTACCTTTCAGAAACGATATTTCTCTGCTATTAGAATCTGTTCACGTCTGTCAGGCCGCTCCGTAACTCCTCGAGAACATGTTGAGCCTAACCCTCAATAACATTCAATCGAGTCTCGCTAACTCGAAGCTTTATACAAGGTCTGTATTTTAAGTAATGAGAATATTTTGGTCCTGACGCGGCTGTACACCAGAGGGCACTCAGACTGGTTGTAATCAGTAGTGTGGCCTTCGACCTTGATAACGCTTCACTCGGCAGTCGCTTGCTGGCTTTAGTTGAGGCGGGTATCACGCGAGGCGTAGACGTCTTCAAAAAAGTGTGTGCAAGCTCAAAATACGACAAAGCATTGAACAGTGTTACGTAATCAAATCTGGCGTGAAATAATTCAGCAAGCTTATGGCAGGGGGAGCTTATTGCAAACTTAAGTTTTAGATGGCACAAAATGTTTAAAGAAAGCGGGGGGAGCGTGGAGGACGAACCCCTTGCAGGTCACACTTCAACATCAAGAACCGCAGAAAACGAG